>OZ014438.1:10595015-11195015 GCA_963966035.1 Acleris laterana
CGTATGTATAATTTTTTATATTGAAACAAGTTATTTCTTATTCAAAATTTCTTTAAGATCACAAATGCGCATCACACAGTTATTATGTTTGGTTGCGCTGTATTCGAGCGTGAGACTAATTTTATTATAATGGATACAAGGTTGGAAATGATCGATTACTCACTTTAAATTCTACGTCCAAAAGTAAATATAACAGACAGCAGATTCGGTTCTAATAGCAGCACAAAATTAAACCAACTCTTAAAACTAATTTAAAATAAAAAATATCAGACTTAAAAAGTATCGTTAGGTGCTTTAAATTTTGCGTCTTGCTATGAATGAACGGCCCACTCATCTTTATCATTTTGAACAAATACCTTGTGATGCTTTACGCTGTGAAAAAGCAGTTGGTCTTAATTGTAAACCGGTCGCATTTCACTCATCACCACGTTTCATGACATCTGCCAAAAACATTTAAATTAGGACTAATAAATAAACTATATTTTAAAAGAAAGTTATTAGAAACGAGTTCCGCTTAGTGTTTAAAAAACATCATCATGAAGGCATATTTCTGACAGCCTATAGTTTTTATAACACCCTTGTAATTTATTACCACATGCGAACTTTTCGTATCAAGTCTTGTATTAATATCTTATTTCGGGCTGGTTTCCGCAACTCTACGAAATAGTCAATTGTCTTATTAGTGATATATTTGTTCTTTATCCTGATCAGTTATTTCTTAATCAAAGTAAGGTATATTATTATATAAATATCTCCGCCAAGGGCCGAGATGTTTTCCGTATTTTATTAAATTTTAATATAGTAACAAAGTCCGATTCAAAAACATATTATATCTGGAGACTGATGGTATTATTAACTTTTGAATATATGTATTTATTAAAAAAACGTATTATTTATGTTATTGTAATAATCATAATAAAATAATCTGAAGGATCGTTTTGAAACATACCGATTATGTTCGTAAAATCATTCATTAGTTATAAAATTTTAACCTTTGTTAATCACCCGTGTATTATAAAACTTATGTTATAATTATCCAGTGGTTCGAGAATCTCACCGCCAGCCTATAGTTATATAAACAGCTCGCACAAATCGCCACCAATTATATTGGGTAGACAAGGTGTCCGAAAATATCTGAATTCACCTTTTAGAGCGATTTTAGATATTTATAGGCATGTTAGCTTCAATACATTTGATGGTGATTTTAGTAATTTTATGTTAACTCCGCCCAGGACGCTAGTTGCCTCGTCCCCACAAAGCTCGCCCTGATCCTTGGGAGCCCATTGCTAAGTTTATATCACAAAATTGGAAACATATGACTTAATCACTTAGGCTTTGAGTTTTTATACGAGTGAGCAAGTACAAATAGATAACCAGACAGGATTCTTTGGGGCAAATTTTCTTGACAGGTAGGGACTTCCTATGTCAATAAACTGAATCATCGATGAGTGAGTGATCACTAGTATATAGAACTACTATCGATCATTCAGTTTATCGATATAGGAAGTCCCTACCTGTCAAGAAAGAATGCTCCAAAGAATCCTATGTCTGTAGATAACAGTCATAACAAGCAATGTGATCCACCTGAGCACTGTGTTACTCATTTTATTTCTTTCTATTGCCTCTTAAAGCTCGCTCCATTCTAGTGTTTTGCCGTAATCTTATAACTAATTTAATCACAATTTGGCACAGTATATTTCTAAAAAAGTCAGGGAAGGTAATTAGGATACGAAAAAGGAATCCAATCCATAAATAGGTTCATTTTAAAATTTTCGTACTCCTGTACTTTTATCTGTCCTTTATATGTAGTCACGAACACTAATATAGGAACATACATAATATGTACGCAAAATAATCCGTAGAAAAGTCTAACAAGTCTATTTCCAATAACAGCACGTACTTTTTTGAGCCAAAACGACACCATGCCTAGCTGCCAAAGGTTACTAAACCTAGGTTAAAGTATTAAGCGATAAACGTAAACTTTACAAAATACATTTTTACCAACATGTAAAAACTACAGAATTCGTAGTTTTTGTTTAAATTTTTGATGGTGATGCACTTATCATATCACTGCAAACAAGTTTTTTTTTTGATTTAAAACCTGGCATGTGTACGTCAATTTAAAAACAAAGTGACCATAGACACATAGTTTGTCATTTTCATGTTTCTCACTCGTTTGCTGTTCTGTGATTATTACGTGTTTTTGTGTTTAATTTAGCAATTTATTTGAAACTTAGTCGTAGAAAAAGTATTGTATGCAACGGTATATATCTAAGTCAAGAAACGCGCCACTCGTCTTTTTTGACCTCTCTTATACTTTTGCTTAAACTACTAATAACTATACATGTGGAGCAAACTCTAGAATGGTCATTAGTCCAGGGCCCGTAATTTTCATGCCGCTGACGCAAAAATGACGTCACGCTACATAGAGTATGATTCCAATTAG
Organism: Acleris laterana; assembly: GCA_963966035.1. Taxonomy (NCBI): domain Eukaryota; kingdom Metazoa; phylum Arthropoda; class Insecta; order Lepidoptera; family Tortricidae; genus Acleris; species Acleris laterana. The sequence goes on from OZ014438.1 coordinate 10,597,462, forward strand.
TATTTCGTCATAATCATTTGTCAACCTCTTTAGTTGACCGGTATCGATACAATTATCAGTACATAATGTTTAACTAACTGTGACTATTGTCACTCAAATAAAAAACAGATTATCAAATTATTAAATAATTCATACTTACTTACCTATGTTCCTTAGATTTTAATAGCGTCTTAGTTATTGTTTACATTTGCTATTGTTACAGGAGTTTTGCAACAAATATCCGTTTTTAATCGGAAACGACAAAAACGATTATTGTACTAATTGTGATTAAAATGTAACATCAAAAATAAAAAGAATAACTAAACATATTGAAAAAGAAGAAGGAAACACAAAAGGTGTTTAACCTGGATCTTACGAATTTTATGATAGCATCAGGAGCATAAAATACAAAACAAATAGTTTCATTTACGTTTTATGTATCAAGTAGGTATTTATTTTTCTACGCGTCAATAGATTACTTGACTCAGGTTGTACATGATTAAATGATTGACGACTAATGGTTAATAATTACAATAAAACAATTTGAAATCATACTCTATGTAGCGTGACGTCATTTTTGCGTCAGCGGCATGAAAATTACGGGCCCTGGTCATTACATTCCTTGCTATTAGTCAAGCGGTGCCACGGCTAACCGAGACGGTTAAACCGCTAAATAGGGAACGTTAAATAGTAATAACAATAACTTGCGATGGTCTCCCAGTAAACAATTTTTTTGTATGAACTAGGGGTAGTCCGAAAAGTTGGTGTGCTTTAGTCCCGCGGCACTAATATCCCGAAAAAAATGCTAAATCAACTTGTCGGACTAAAGCAGTCTTGTCGACTAGCAACTAGGCCCTGGGGGGCTATTGCCTAACGCACTCGCAGTCGCAATCGTTTTAATTTTGAAATTCGAAGGCGAGTCTGCATACAAAATGAAAATGATTGTTCCACTTTGAAGTAGATTGCGATTGCGAGTGCGTTAGGCAATAGGACGGGGCGTAGCGTTCGCTCCTTGGTTCGGTACTCACCAAAGAATACAAGAGCTTACTCCGCAAAGACGGGCACTTTTCACTAACGATACAATTAATTTTAAATCACTAGCTCATCATTGCAGAGTTACATCAGTCAAAACAACATTGACGTAGTCCGCATTAGTAGGATATGTTCACATGAACAAAATAGCGTAAATAATTATAATTTGTGGCGTTATTCACATGAATTGCAAAGAACCCGCAATAGTCCAACAATTTCTTACACGACTGTTCCGTGGGGGTGGGAGAGGTGGGGACGAACCGCCTGACCTCTGCTTTTAGAAGTACTCTTGACTCGGGTATTATTTCACTAACGATACGACAAATTTAAAATATTTAGTTGCATCAGTCTACAAAACCTTGACTAAACCATCAGAGTCATGATATTATGTTATGTTATGTTTGTGTTATATATATTATGTTCCCCCGGTGATTTGGGATCAAATAGGACTTCTTAGTGGATCACAGGAATAAAAAGGGGGTCGATCCAAAGCACCCTAACTGAGATTATCAGATAATATAAATTACATGTTAAGTTACGTTATTATTATTGTCTCATCACTAACATTAGTTCCGATTGCTGCTTGCCTTCGGCATTTAATTGTTTCAATATTACGTTGTCAATAGTCAGTCCAGCGTACTTGTATTAATAGAGGTCAGTGGTACGAATCGTGTAGCGGAACGGTCGTGGACAAAACTTTGTTGGACTTGCATGAATAAAAAAGACTGGTTGTAAAAAGTAAGCACTCTTTTGGCGTTAGCCTGTACTTTGTCAATAGTGAGTTAATGATTTGAAGTTCGACTCTTAAGTGTTCTTGCATCGCGGGCAAGAAAAGCGCGACAAAAAATTGTGCTCCGGTTAATTGAAGTGCCAAGCTGTTTTGAGTGACGTCTGAACAGGCGAGGTTCTAAATTGTTCACCGGTCAGGGTCTCTAATCCACTTTCCTTGAACTATATTGTTATGATATTGTGTACGATACGGGAACTTTTATTGTCAAGTTAATAAAAGGTGCCATAACGGTAACAATGTGATAACAAAACGGTTTTAAACCAAGTGGATCAAAGGCCCTACTATATATTTAACACCTTACACTCTGACGTGCATATTCCCGCTAAACTGTCGAGAATTACGCAATGTGTCTCTAAAATAGTTATTTTCTTAGCTCAAAGCGTTCTTATACACTTTCATATTATCTTGACTACAGTACTGTCTATTATTAATATTTAAATATTGATCTAAATTTACATTTTCTTTTGGTTTTAAACGGTATTTAACACAGGTTTGTGCAATATTCGGCAATACTCATCGCATAGTCAACTTTGTGTGACCGTACACTTGTGTGCTAGGGTAAGCGAATGTCTATCATTAAGTAATGTCAATAAGCGTAAGTGAAATGTGTTTCCGTTGTAAATATATGAGGTACGGAGGTTATACTATAACAGTTATTACAGTACGACTTCTGCAACTAAACTATTGTTGATGTTTTGAGATGGGTCGCATTCATCTTGCCGCTTCCATTTTTATACAGTCGTAAGGGAATCTCGGAGCGAAAAAGTATATTTAGGCCCACTGCTTTCCCTCGATATGGATGCCCATATATGTCAGAGCTAGATTACTGTTTCCTTAAAAGACATCGCGCGTGGACCGTGAGTTGTACCACTGCGCTTTCAATAGACCATAGAGGCCCAAAAACCCTTTTGAATTTATATGTTTGTTAGGGCATACGGGGTTAGCTTTAGTAACAAAACGAGACCTATATTTTTTATATTTTTATAATGATTTTTAGCATAACCAGATTTTGTAACAGGCATTGCATTTTCTTTTCCGAAAATTAATTTAAATAAACACCATTCCAATTGCGAGGAATCACCATCTGAATAGAAAACGTTATTTTTATAAATGGTTCACTATGGGATCAAAATTGTAGTGGTATATTTTTGTTATATAAAGCTTTCACATTGTGAACTTCTTTTCAAAATCAGGAACATCGAGTTTTGGTCGCTGTCTCTGCTATTATTGTTGTGTTATTTCCACATGATTCCGAAGTCTTCCCAGGCATGAATACCATTCTTCTGTGAGGGCCTAAGTGAATATGTTAGACTGTTCGCTCCATGATTTAAATTTAATGCATGGTAGTTTGTAAGAGTAAAGATAGCTATCAATAGGATTTAATATATTAACCATTTGTCATTGGTCGTCGTTATCATTGCTATCAGTTGTTTCGCAATTTAGTAATAGAACAAATAGGATAGCTTACACAAAGTTTCCAATTTAGTGTTGCGATGCTGACTTGTCGCTGTTGAATTCCGTAGTTTCATACAGTTTTTCCTAGATTCACAATATTTGAATTCGATTAATTAGTGTAGGTCTTCTTCTTTATTTGTGGACGTCTTTCGTTTTCGTAAATCCGAGATGACTTAGGATTTTCAGTTGATTTAAAAAAACATTATGATTAGCCACTGATTGAGATTTACGCCAAGTTTAGTTTCATCGTAATTTGCACGTGGAACATGTTTTTTTATCAATAAGGAAATAGGTTGTGTTTCACTTTTGAGTTACTGCCTGTCGTGCCGTCGCTGGTTCGATTAAATCATGAGGCTTAAGCTTTTAAATTTTTTTACGTCATAGCTTTTTTCTAAAGTGTTACTTTTTATTCATCTTCGGAGAAAAAAACATAGTGATTAAACAAAAGACCGCCCTCTTGTTCAATCGGTATGTGTTTTCTTCTACAATAACAAATGTGACGTTATGACGATATGGCGCAGTTTATAAGTCTTTTTTATGTTGACGATTTGTTGGCTTGCTATTATGCTTATTGGTAATTCTTAATGGTATTCTATTTATTGATAAGATGATTTCTAATACATAGATGTATAATTGATTAATGGGCCAGAGGTCCTTCTTTCCAAATATAGTTTGAATAACATTGCGTAAACGTCACATTTATATTGATTCGTGTCTCCTTTCATGTTTTTGTTATCAACACCTGGGTCTAGCCTACATAAGGCGATACAATATCTAAACATCACACTTTGTCATCAAATATTATTGTAGACAGTCTAGCAATTAATATTTAAGATCCTAGTAAAATGTATAAAGTGTGCACGATGTATAGAATTGTTAAAAGTTGATAGGGCTTTAAGCATAGTCCAAGATATAAACTCGCAATGTGTAAGGTCGTTGGCTTTCCTGTACATGAACTCTGCACGATCTGTCCTCCCTCACTGATTTCGACAATTATGTTACCATTAATAAATTAAAAGAGAATATTTATAATAATTATAATAGGTGCAATCTAAGCGTAGTAGCAGTCATAGTAACTTGTGTAAGTACATAGTTGGACTAATGCAGCCTGTCGGGATTTATTTTTTTAAAAGGTAATAGTGTCAGATCGCCACCAATGCGGTCCTCCATAAATCTCAACGCAATGTTTTATTTGTTAGTAATTATTAATTCAGTGCGTATTGGGTTTTAAGAAGCGAATTGTAGAAATTACATCGAGGCAGGATCAAGCTAACACAAATATGATCCCATTTGATTTGCGTAGAGTGGTGTCCGTACACGCCCAGTGTGCTCGCTTGGTTTGTTATGTTTATTTCATTTCCATTTGCTGGAAACCGTATAAATATGAAAATATTGTTTTATATGAACAGGAAAAAGTTTTATATTAATTTGGAAAGCTATTGCGTCATTACACAATCTTATATATTGATTTTTTAGACATTGTTCAGTTCACAATATTTTTTTACTATTATCTAGTATTTATTTCGATGTAATTTCTATTTGTAATTGTTTTAAATTTTGATAAAATCAAAATCTAATAAATCATTGCTTATTTGAGCCTATTGGCTGTGGTTGTAGTTATTGTAAATATGAAATTGGACAGGAGAAAGGCTTTGAATATGGTAGAGACGTTAATATAAGCGTTAGTTAGGCGTAGGAATTATATAGAGCTGGACGGTCGCCCATGACTGACTAACTACCAAATGTAACCCCTAACTAGAGCTTAATCGACACATAGACATTTTGAGAGTTTTTGTAAAAAGTTACTTCGTAAAAAAATATGAATATTTGTAGTTCTTAATCATAGGCGATGCGTGCGCGGCTCTCGGGTATGTTAGAACTATAAAAACTATGGTTAAATAACAATTAGAAATCAAATAATCGAATATATCTACTATAATTGTATATAAGAACATGTTTTGAGGAGATCTCAATTTTACTGAGCTTGTAAATTAAGTAACATGAACTAAACGTAAAACCGTTTTAACAACATCAGACAAACCATTCCGAAGTTCTTTAAGGTTACAAGTTATTTGGAATGCCGTAATCGTTACTTATTGCAGAAGTTGGGAGGACATACGATTACCAGAACGCAATTGAATAAAGAGTTCAAGTCAAATATCAGGGGGGTTATTATGACGTGGCTATGCCGTTTATTTTACGGTGAGCGTAAAGGACGGATCACGTTAGCAGTTACGTAACTGTGTCCTTTTCTCTCAGCGTAAAATGAATCGCACAGATACGTCATAATAACCCCACAAAATTGCAAAAGCTATAGTTTTAAAGAACTTGTATCTCGTACTTGGGACGAGGCGTCGTGCGCCTCTTAGAATCACTAGTCCGTGTACATAGTGCGAATTAGATGTTTGTTTCGTGACATTGGTGTTAAATATAATACTTGAACACGAAACTGCAGACAAAATCACGCTAAGAATGTCTTCCGTTGGATAACCTGGTCAGTGTTGGCCACGTTATTCTTGATTCGTAACCGTACCGGTACGATGAATGCAGTTTCGCTGGTCGTATGTACATCGTCGTTGGGGCCGTTACTAGCTAGTTGTTCTTTCTTACTAACCATAGTACTAAGCGGATAAGAAGTCAAGAAAAACCTGACAGCACTAAAACAACGCTTAACTTTTTGTTTCTTGTGCTTTCAACATTATCAATATTCAGAAACTTCATGATTGCCCAACAAATCTGGATTAACTTGTTATCTACCTGTACTACAGGAATTGATGTATTGAGTGAACCACCTGTTGAGAATGGACTTTCCCCGTGTCTGCTATTTTTTATTTGCAGTGTAGGAGGGTCTAGCAGAGGGAGAGTCTATTCTCTTCGATATTTTTCTAAACGCAAACGTCAGAACAGCCTAAGAACGCACCCGCGGCGATGTACCATAATTTTACGTGTTTTAATTAGTATTGTGTAGTCCACAACAACTAAATAATTGTAATAGTGATAATTTTAATCTTCTCTAAAACACTTCAGTATCTGGTGACCTAATGGAGCGGTTGTCTCTAGTACCTTTAAGATTTAACAGTGTCAGCTTCGTATTCCAATGTAAGTATTCACGTGCACCGATGATAATTGTTGGCAAAATTCAAAACATCACATTCTTAATTCACATATTTTGCACTCGCGATGTTCCTTTCAAATGTCAACGCGTTGAAACAAAAATCTCGTCATAGGTGTTCGTTTTAGGTAGAAAGAAAATACGGCATGTTTGCTAAAACTACTCGTTCAATGTTTGATTTTAAGCTCGGAAAGCATTTAATGTCTTTGGTAGTGTTTCGGTCTGTCGCTGGTAGGTACCGGCGTGTGATGCACCTGAAATAGATGTAGGGAGCGTTCGTTCGATGTAGGGTTCCGACGAATCCGATACGTGGTGTAATAATGTTAGGGAGGGTGTCTGGCGCTAGGGAGCCGCTCATTACACTTCTAGGCTGGCCTTGATCCTTCGTCGACTGTCCGGGCGTCGGCAGACCAAATACCTACAAACATTTGTCTGGTAATTAGGTGTCGTGAGCTGGTTTCACCTCTTCTCGTCCTTCACGCACAAACTCCACGTTAGCATTACGACATCACATACGAAATTATATTTATAATAGATCATTACCTTGTTACTGTGATTTGTTTTAATTTATATTTTTAAATTAGAAATTTGAATTAAGATTGATTTTGAAATGCGGAACATCATTTAATTATGTTTCGTAAATCAATTGCAGGCGTTTGAAAATAATATTTTTTTATAAAAATCAATGTATGGACTATGAACTATTTAAAGATTTTAGGAGCAAGCGTCTTGATTTATGGCGATTTAATAAATGGCGTTATTTAGATTTCGTGCTTTGAGCGCATGATTTTATATTGAGTATTTTAATTTTGGGTGTTGAATATTATAAAAGTGTTGTATGGTATTTTAAGTTAGACTTAAGATAGGTTGGTAGGGTGTCTGTGTAGTGTTGTTGACACGTCGATGTATTAAGTGTAGAGGGCAGATGGCACGCGCTTGCACAGCGCAAGCCAGGCTTCGATTTGGTGGTTCCTTAGCTCTCAGTGTTAGCGTATTTAATGGAGTACATCGTAGGCCGCCTCGCGGGCCGCCGGCGGGCTCGGCGCGCAGCCGCCGCCGCACGCCGGCGGCGTTAGATGTAAGCCCATGGCTGACCGTCGTGTACCAGTCATTAGGATATACCAATCAATACATATATTATTTATATCGTAGCCGATACATCTAATCAGTTTATAAGTATTTAGCTATAGGAGATTCACTTCTTATACCATTATCTGTATAAGTATTATGATCAATATTTCCATTGTATTAAATTAAATTGAGCATGTTAGTGGTAATTTAAGTTTAACTAACTTGTACAAATTACTTCTGTACAGTAATTTTAAGTGGATGGTAATGTTAGGCAGTCGGCAGAGGCCGGGCGGTTGTAAATAGAGTACTTGTAATATAACAAGTGTTTTCAATGTGCACATAGTCGCCTCATTCATTAATAAACTTTTTAGATCAATTAATCTTTCCTTTTAATTTTTTTCTTCCGATGTTTTTAGTTCCTCTTACCTTTCCCGCGGGGCTATTCCGGGTTATATGGACGTGTCGATTCTCTTTTTGGAAAGGAAATGTGTAAAACTGGTTTGATCTTCGTTTTATCAAGCGCTATCTAGCTTATAATTGGACAAACAAAGGCTGAACCATTTACACTCGGTTTATTACTATAAGCACTCGTAGTGCCCAAACTTGCGCCGTCGCTCCTGAGTAGCCCCGGCCACATTATCTTTGCTAGTAGAGAACTTGTTGTATTCCATAATATGTCAAATGTATGTCTAGACTTAATAACACTATTGTGCATTGTTATAAGTCAATTAAAGTTCAGTATAGACGTCTATGATTTTCATTGGGGTATCCTCTAGCTCGTACCCTGCATAATATTGTCGCATTCATTTGCAGTAGGTAGGCATTCTCTTAGAAACCGTCGTGTCCCAATCCCACTTCGTCTCTAATGTCGCCTGACAATTATAATTTGACCGCAAACTGGTAGGTTTACACCGTTCTAGGTACATTGGCCGTTTCCTCGTGGTCCTACTATTTTTGTCCTACTGACTTTCGACGGAGCCCCGCCCAAGGGCGGAGCTCCTGCTTTTAAGTGGTTTTGCCCTTCGGGCATCTGAAGCTACCTAACGAACCTAACCTACCTACTTTTACAACCATAATTAGTATTTAGTGATCCAATCTAGGTTCACTTTTTGACTAGTAGGACCACGAGGAAGTATGTGCTACATTATGACCTTATGCCAGTCGAAGTCATGGCGTGCACCAGGATCCCCTAGCCTGATCCCCCTAGGGGATCCTGGTGGACTCATTCAACAGAGGCGACAGAGCTCCGAATTCGCAGAGCTCTAATTTCTGGTTGTTTGGCCCTTCGGGCCAGCTGAAGCACTGTCATAACCAGGGCCCGTAATTTTCATGCCGTTCACGTAAAAATGACGTCACGCTACATACAGTATGATTCCAATTAGTATTTCGTCATAATTATTATTATCAACCTCTTTAGTTGACCGGTATCGATGAAATAATCAGTACAATGAAGTTTAAAACTGAATCTTACTGTCACTCAAATAAAGAACAAATTGTCAGTTTATTAAATAATTCATACTTATGTTCATTAGATTTTAATAGTGTCTTAGTTATTGTTTTCATTTGCTATTGTTACAGGAGTTTTGCAACAAATATCCGTTTTTAATCGGAAACGACAAAAACGATTATTGTACTAATTGTAATCAAAATACAACATCAAAAATCAGCACTGTCACAACACATGCGAAAAACTAAACATATTGAAAGAGAAGAACGAAATTAAACACAAAAGGTGTTTAACCTACGAATTTTATGATGCATCAGGAGCACAGAATACAAAACAAATAGTTTCATTTACGTTTTATGTATCAAGTAGGAATTTATTTTTCTACGCGTCAATAAATGACTTGACTCAGGTTGTACATGATTAAATGATTGACGACTGATGGTTAATAATTACAATAAAGCAATATGAAATCATACTCTATGTAGCGTGACGTCATTTTTGCGTGAGCGGCATGAAAATTACGGGCCCTGGTCATAACCTAAACCTACCTCATATTTAACGTTATGAATCGCGTTCAGGGGATTCTTAGTTTACCAGGATCTCCTGGGGGATCGGGCTAGGGAATTCTGGTGGACTCAAGCGTCGAAGTAGGTACCTACAACCAAGGTTTAGAGAGGCGCAGAACTTACACTACAAACGCACTGACGGGTTAAGTTATACTAGCCACTTGCTCTCTAATTGATTGGGTCCTTTGTTTCACATTAACACAATCTTAAGCAAACGCTATCTATCATTAGAAACAATAAACCCATCCTACGTTTTAGTAAGAATTACGCTCCATATTAAACAACAATGTATCAGGATTGACTTGCTTATCGGTCGGGCGTGCGCAGCTATGTCTAGTTGCTCCATATTATTATATCAAAGAAAACGAAAGCGTCTAGTTTCTACTGTCAGATAGCGGAAGCTGTTGTACAGTCAGCGTCATATAAGGTAACATTCGAAGTGCTCAAATAAGTAGTTCTTACATCAATTGATCGACGCATCACGTGACAAAAATGCTGGTCTGTACTTGGCACAAAGATTAAGCATTGCCATTAGGGCTTCCAATCCCGGGATCCCGGGATAACGGTATCCCGGGATCCCGCGATATTTCATGTCTTTTTCAATACCGGTATTCATTAAGCAATAACGGGATCCCGCGGTATTAAATATAAAAATTGAGAAATAAACCATTCGTTTATTTATAATGGTTTATTAACTTTCGTGTGTTTCAACTGCTTCGTAACTTTTGTAAGTTACATGTAATGTAAGAGATATCGATACTCAGCCGTTATCTGGTTATTGTTTAGCAATACCGAAAAAAAACTGTTTTACAAAAAATCAAACTGCCTCGAACGTGTGGAATAATTTCATGGCAGCTGGTGATAGAAAAACTGCAAAAAAATTATTTAGGTTAAGACTTTTTTATGATTGCAAACTGTTTTTTTTTATGTGCCAAAAAAATATGTTTTTCATTTTCATTTTTCATATTCATTTTTCAAAGTGCAAGTTATGTAACAAAATTATAAAAACTCGCGGTGGGTCAACCAGTGGTTTACACACTCATATGCGGACAATGCATAAGGAAATTAAGGAATCAAGCAATGAAATAGGAGATATTCCGATTCCGACTTCTTCTATGACTTCCGCGAGTTCGACGTCGTCTGCATCATATGCACCTACTTCATCTAAGACAGTTTAACCATCTGCGAAGAAAGTCAAACTTTCAGATTATGTACTTTCTTTTGCCGAATCCCGTTGAGCAAATTTTGAACTAGTACAAATTTACGAAGACTTTAATAAATCGGGGTACCTACACAAATTTACCGAAATCACCAACAACAATTACAAATATTATTTTGAAAGAAAGTGACAATGTCAAAAATAACGTGAAGAAAGACTGATTATTTTACTTTCATATCTACAGAAAAATCACCGACCATGACAATATTAATAGGAAATACTATAATTTTTACTTGTTTCAATTGTGGTTCAATTACAAGGATGATTTAGTTTTACGATTATATACATTATATTTGTAACCTGAAAATTTTAAAACATACATACATACATAAATATCCTCACGCCTGTAATGCCAGAGTGGGATCTTTAAATTTTAAAACAAATAATTCATATTTTATCTAAGTTTGTTATTATAAATAAACCAAATTATAGTTTTATAAAACTAAAAAATATAAAAGCTAACTTGATTATGAAGTACTATTGAATGAAACATTTTTTTAAATAAAAGGATTTATCGAAATTAATCTGCTGCAGTTTTATTTTTAATAAAATCTCAATTTTTGTTACTGTTTCTTAATACCGGTCCGGGATCCCGGGATCCCGGTATTGAATAACGAATACCGGCATCAATACCGGTATTATGAAAAGTCCGGTATTTGGAAGCACTAATTGCCATTCAACGTGGCAATGCTGCCAGCATTTTAGGAACAATGCCCACTGGTAGCGGTTTGTTAGATTAGTGTAGTTTTAAGTGTTTTTGTAAGTTCTTTCGTTTGTTTGTTTTCTGATTAATTTTCATGCCTAATGGGTAATATATCGCGAAAAAGACGTACCTTGCTAGCTTTAATAAAACATATATCTACGTCATTGTATGGTGTACCGAACTATTTGAGCACTTTGAATGTTACTTTATAATTTTATGACACTGACTAAAAAAAAAGATTGCCAGTGGTTTGTATTTCTTTTTTATTCTTGTACAATAAAGAGTGGGTATACATAAACATATACATGCATTACCGATAATCTAATGACATTCAATACTTTAATGTTAACATTAAAATATAGGCTAGATACAGGCTTCTTAAAAAAGGTAATTTGCTTGTCGCTTCTGAACAAATTGTAGGAAAGTTATGATATTATGGATGTAGATAAATATAATGTACTTATTGTTTTTTCATAGAAATTGATGAAGATCTGTAAAAGTCGTAGAAATCGGAATTCTGGGACTAGGAATTTTTTTTCCCAGTATTTGAAGTCCTTTAAATAATGGAACTAGTGGGAATAAAATCTCCCACTAGTTCCATCAATAGAAGTCTCAATGGAACTAGATAGTGGGAATAGACTGAAATCTAACGGCAGATTCGACCAAACGAGAATAAGTTTACTTATAGGTACCTAAACTCGAAAATCTAATTCAAGACCAAAATCCTAACTTCAACGGGCGCACATTCGCTGTGACTACTGCATTTTGGTTTAAGTGTAGGTATTTTTATGAATAAAACTTACCCTAATATTACTGGTTACACGAATTCTCATTCATGTTTTTAAGAAGACATGTTAAAATAACGAAATAATCAAGACGGAATCTGTCAGATTTTGGTCTATAATTACCTACCTATAGATTAAACGCCGAATTTTGTATAGACTAATCTCGGTGTAAGGCCCTGTTGTTTGATCAGTAGTTTTTAAGACTGCACCGAGCAAATGTCGAGCGTCCAGTGGCGCCCTCATTACTTTTATTGTGTTTTGTACTGAACTAAAGAATTTCCTTGCAATCAGACGATACATTTTTGTAGCGCAAGTAAAAACACAATTTATGGGATACCTACGTGACAAACTTTAATAACAATTACCCTTTGAGTAGTCAGCTTAACGGGAAAAGGCGGCCACTTTTTTCCGTTAAGTTGATAACTCGAAGGGTAATTGTTATTAAACTATGTGATATACCCTATAAGTTGTTTTCATTTGTAGTACTAAAACCTACTTACAGACCAATTTCAAGAAAATACTTTAGTTTATTAGCAAACACAATAATAGTAATGAGACTAATGAGGGCGCCAATGTACATCCGGCGTACGCTCGGCGTAGTCTTAAACTAATTGTTATAATTCGAAAATTTAACTGAAAATTTGACACATATCCTTGAGATTCCAGAGCGCCGGTGGCCTAGTGGCTTAGGGGGTCGACTCGTGATCGTAAGGCACCGAGTTCGAACCCCCGCAGTCACCATGTACCTACCAATGTTTTTTTCTAACTTAAGGCCCTGTTGTTTGATCAGTAGTTAAACTAACTAATTGTTAAAATTTGAAAAAGGAATCTTAAATTTGAAGGAATCTCAAGGAAATGTGTCAAATTTTCAATTCCTTTTTCGAATTTTAACAATTAGTTTAACTACTGATCAAACAACAGGCCCTTAGTCTTATTCCAGTTCAGTGAAATCGACGGTAAGTCGTGTACGGGTCATACACATTCGAAAAAACAAAAGTTGTCTTTCCCGTGGTCAATGGTTAAGGGCTCGTGTGCATATAAGTTATGTAACTTATGTATTTATTTGATAGGACTAACGTAGACCAGACGCCGCGCCGTTTATGCGGATATGAGTCCAGCCAGAAAATTAGACCTCAAAAACCTAAATCTGTGTATGACCCGAACAGGAATCACGTTTTCCGATAAAGCTGCCCAAAATTAAGACGGATCACTAGTGGTAATCGCAATTAGTCAGCCCCTTAATTTATTAACAAAATGAGAATATCATGAGATTCATGAGTCATGACGTGTAACAGATTGTCATTGTCAATGACAGCTAACGTTATCACCAGTTTCAAGCCAGTAGTATGAAGAAGGTTTAATAAGTTAACATTTCAATTAAACGCGGTGACCAAAAGTTATATTATAACAAATTATAAAATTATAGTCTGGCAAAAGAAAGATGAGAATGAAAAATGGCGGCAAACACAAAAATAGTTTAAAAAAGTTTTGATACTTGTGTTTTTTTGCGAATAAGATGTTTTGCTAATATATTATTTTTTTGAATACTTATCATGTTTTGCGAATATGATATCCAACGACGGTGGCGTTGTCAACAAATATAGGTACCTACGTTTTTTTACAACGGGGGCGTCAGCGTTACCTTTTATTGCCCTTATAGGTAACTACACTTTCACACCGTTTGCGGGCCTAATAAAATGATGATCGTTTTCATACATAGATGTGGGTAAACGTGGATAAACAATCGGTCACTTTTTGAGCAATATGTAAGTGCGAGAGTGATGGATGGTTTATCCACCGCAAGAAAGGCGACCACATTAAGGGGGCTGGTCCCTGAGACTAAGCGTAATCATATTAAGCATTATTGTTATTGATAAATCGGAAACCTAAGCACTTATCGGTTTTTATCAGATAATAACGATTACCTGAGAATCACACGTGTAATGTAAGTGAATCTGTAACCGATAACGTGGTTCACTTAGTACAATGGACAGTCAAAGAGAGAGTTACTATGAACGAAAGTACGGGACTGTGAGGAAGCCGCCTAAAGTACTGGTGAGTGATACTTCAAAATTATCATGTTTGTTATCTAGTAGTTAAGTAAATCAGCACGGGTAGGTACCTACTAGGTGGTATCGCAACAGTGGAACTAAGTAAAAACAAACAAAACTAAAGCCACGTTTTTGTAAGATATTATAAATTATCAACATCCTTTCTTAAATTCACGGTTGACTGCATTGTATACCTACATATGACAGGAAGGTAATGGGTCGAACTTTTATTTTATGAATATTCATTTGTCTCACTTTTATTTCAATCATGTGGTTAGTTTAGGTTAAAACTATGAACCATATTATCATAAAAAGTCATCAATTGAAAAATTACTTTTGTAATTTCTATCGGCATTATGACATTTATTATGACTCTTCGGAACTATTTACTCGTAGTAACCGATGCCGTAGTGTTCGTATTATTGTGTTCCGGTGTGAGTATACGACAAATGACAACCGTCCTTAAAACTAGCATAGATTCCATTCGAGTCTTCAGGGTCAGGGTTGACCAGTCTTAGGATTATAATTTTTTAATTTTTATAATGTGTCTACCTATTTATGTCGCTCTGTTTCTTTTTACAGCGAGTACCTATAGCAAAAAATATTTAAGAGGTCGGAATCTACTTGGGAGCTTCCCAAGTGAATACCAACATCTACAAAACTCAGTGTCTACCTATACGTATCTTATTTTCTACTTAAACCTACTGCAGCCAGTTTATACATTTGTATTTCACCATCAGACAATGGACGAGAAAAAAATATTTTTTCACTTCTCATGGTCTTAAAATGTTACTTTAGTCTCTGCACATCGGTACTAAAACTCTTTCTAGGGACTAAAGTAATATTTTTTTGTAATTTATTGTGGAAACTCCTAACCAGCCAATCACGGTGTTTGTGAATGGACGACTATCGCCATTTTCAGTAATTGTGTATGGACCATTTTTTAAGCGTGGAAATAATCTCAAAATGACAACTCTAAAATATATAAAAAATAGCGATTTAATTTCGAGAAACACGATTAATGATTACGAACATGAATCTATTTAATTATATTAAGGATAATTAATTTTATTATGCATGGTCCAATTAGTTATAAAATAGTTTTTAAGTTTGAATCTGTTGGCTAAATATGCAAGCATTAAAGTGTCACTTTACAAAAAAAAAACGCCGAACAATTTTGTAAGAAACTTTGTTATAATCAATATTGTAATTTTGTATATGTAGAACGTCATTTTATCCTCGCATTCAAAGTGAAAAGTAGAGTGTTTAACGCGAGACTAAACAACCATAAAGACACTAGAACTATAGCCACCCGCGCTCCGCTTGGGTGGCTAAACCTCTCGTATTGTTATGGCTTGTTTTAGTCTCTTGTTGAACAATCTACCATTTTAATATTGCCTCCTCACAGGCTCGTTCCAGACGTTAGAATGTGGCACAGCACACCTCTTCTACTATATTGTCTACTAGGTAAACCTCTTTGGTGCGTCCTGATGACTTTGCTTGTGGTGGCTCGCGGTGCGTACTGCGTACGCTCGAGGTACGCACACATGCAAGCCGCGCGATATACATTTGTTGAAGACGAACTTCAGTGGTATTTTACCACTATTATTATAATACTATACTACGAGGGGAGGTCCAAAAGTACGCGGAATGAAGCTGAAGGAAATAAAATACATTTTTTTTGTTGGTTTATATAAATCTGAAAAATGAATCGAACTTAAAGATCGAGCAGCGTCCATCGGGAGGCCCGACTTTGGTGTCAGTGGTGGTTGTCCTATGGCAAACCTGCTGCCGGTTATGTTTACGATATGATGGTTGAGTCTAGAAAGGTGTTTAAAGCGAAGTTGAAATACTATCAGAATCATGAACAAGAAATTAAAATCGATTACCTATTAATAGATTGCTACATTAAAAATCATGCTGAAAAAATATTTAGTTCATTTGGGAATAATACTTCTAACTAAATCCTAGGATGGGTCTTCCGGTGAGCGAAGCTGGCATCCATGAACCGACGCTGATTCCTAACGCTTTTAAGAGATATTTAATGCTACAAACGCACAGACAGGCGGCGGCCTGCTTAGCGCCTAGAGACTAGCGAGTCGCCTGGCGAGTAGCGAAGAGAAACGAACGTTCTCTCTTCAGCACCGGTCACATAAATACACGATAAGCAACTAGCAAAGGCGCCAAGCACGCAGTGTGGCCGGTTGTGGAAATTGTAGAACGTTTGTTTCACTTCGCTACTCGCCAGGCGACTCGCTAGTCTCTAGGGGCTAAGCAAGCCGCCTGTCTGTGCGTTAGTTGCCTTAACGTTGAGTCTCCGCTCCCCCCGGCGGGCGAGGTGCCTAAGACTGAGGACGAGATGGAGACCCCGTCTGTTGGATAGTCAGCTGGACAAGTTGCAGCTAAAATTAAACAGATGGTTAGAGGCAAGTCCTCGGGATTCGATGGCCTCATTGTTGAGCACCTTAAGTAGGTACGCCGGTTCTAGTGCTTCCAAATACCGGACTTTTCATAATACCGGTATTGATGCCGGTATTCGTTATTCAATACCGGGATCCCGGGATCCCGGACCGGTATTAAGAAACAGTAACAAAAATTGAGATTTTATTAAAAATAAAACTGCAGCAGATTAATTTCGATAAATCCTTTTATTTAAAAAAATGTTTCATTCAATAGTACTTCATAATCAAGTTAGCTTTTATATTTTTTAGTTTTATAAAACTATAATTTGGTTTATTTATAATAACAAACTTAGATAAAATATGAATTATTTGTTTTAAAATTTAAAGATCCCACTCTGGCATTACAGGCGTGAGGATATTTATGTATGTATGTATGTTTTAAAATTTTCAGGTTACAAATATAATGTATATAATCGTAAAACTAAATCATCCTTGTAATTGAACCACAATTGAAACAAGTAAAAATTATAGTATTTCCTATTAATATTGTCATGGTCGGTGATTTTTCTGTAGATATGAAAGTAAAATAATCAGTCTTTCTTCACGTTATTTTTGACATTGTCACTTTCTTTCAAAATAATATTTGTAATTGTTGTTGGTGATTTCGGTAAATTTGTGTAGGTACCCCGATTTATTAAAGTCTTCGTAAATTTGTACTAGTTCGAAATTTGCTCAACGGGATTCGGCAAAAGAAAGTACATAATCTGAAAGTTTGACTTTCTTCGCAGATGGTTAAACTGTCTTAGATGAAGTAGGTGCATATGATGCAGACGACGTCGAACTCGCGGAAGTCATAGAAGAAGTCGGAATCGGAATATCTCCTATTTCATTGCTTGATTCCTTAATTTCCTTATGCATTGTCCGCATATGAGTGTGTAAACCACTGGTTGACCCACCGCGAGTTTTTATAATTTTGTTACATAACTTGCACTTTGAAAAATGAATATGAAAAATGAAAATGAAAAACATATTTTTTTGGCACATAAAAAAAAACAGTTTGCAATCATAAAAAAGTCTTAACCTAAATAATTTTTTTGCAGTTTTTCTATCACCAGCTGCCATGAAATTATTCCACACGTTCGAGGCAGTTTGATTTTTTGTAAAACAGTTTTTTTTCGGTATTGCTAAACAATAACCAGATAACGGCTGAGTATCGATATCTCTTACATTACATGTAACTTACAAAAGTTACGAAGCAGTTGAAACACACGAAAGTTAATAAACCATTATAAATAAACGAATGGTTTATTTCTCAATTTTTATATTTAATACCGCGGGATCCCGTTATTGCTTAATGAATACCGGTATTGAAAAAGACATGAAATATCGCGGGATCCCGGGATACCGTTATCCCGGGATCCCGGGATTGGAAGCCCTAGCCGGTTCTCATCTTCCTAGGGTTTTATCTTTATTTTTTAATTTGTGTATATGTCATGGCTATCTGCCGGATGATCTTATGTATACGTTAGATGTGCGCATTATAAAATACGAAACAGGCTATTCCTCTGACATGTCCTATACAGGCCTATATCGCTGGCGATTGTCGTGGCCAAGGTGCTGGACGGTCTCCTTGATGATATTTTAGGAAAACACCTCAATTTAGGCCGGGTTTATCCACTGAGAGCGCAATCCTATGTCTCAAGCAGACTGTTCAATACTACACGGTTCGCGACACGCCGGTGTTCGCCTACTTTTTGGACCTTTCAAAGGCATTTGATATGGTGTCATACGACTTGTTATGGCACAAAATTGCATTATAAAATGAGACGGATGTACCGCATGAGATCAATGCGATACTGATGACATGGTGCTTCTAAACCCATCGGTCGGAGGTTTGAATAAGTTGTTGCGTATCTGTAAGACCTACGCTGAAGCCCATGGGCTCAGGAATAATGCAGCTTAAAGTGAGCTCCTTCAATTTAAGGCGGGCAAAAAATCTTACAAAATGCAGACTGTTACGCTTTGCGGTGTTCCTTTAAAAATAATCAATATAAATAAGTATTCGCTTAGATACTTGTACCAAAGAGTGCAGTTCACCCTGCTAATAAATTGAAATTGAAGGCTGAATTCTAGGAATGTATTTCTCTTTTCCGTTAAAGGAAATAAAATAGCAAATGAAGCCAAGAGTGAACTTAATACCTTTTAGTTACCACGCCGGCACAGCGCACTATTTTTATGTGGAATTTAAGTAAAGTAGAATTGACATTCAAAACCTAGATTATATCTCCCTTGCGAAGCGTGGAATTTATTTACTGAATAGTCAAATACGATTTGGATTTTTCCAGCTAGAATAGAGGCGTAGCTACTCGAACTATCTCTTTCAGAATCATTTAGGTACCTTGAAAGCTAAGCGCTACTTTTTTCTGCAGGTAGACGACCTTTGAACTAAGATATCTCGTCATATATTTTATTAAATTAAGTAAATGATACTTTGATGTTATTTTGAAAGATCTAACCAAATTAAACTAAAAAAAAAAACACACCTCCGTAACAATCTCTTTCTGATTCAAAATTTATCTTAAAATACTAATTATAAAAGTCAAAGGTTAAATATATAATTTTTGAGGCAGGAAGTCCCATAAGATCTAAATTTAATTACAGTAAGAAAAAAAATCAATCAAATCAAAAAAAGAAAGTTAATTAAAATTTTACCTTAATCTGTACTTAAAACTGTTATATTAACAAAAAACATATAATCAAGACTCTACTTTCGAAGCTGATTCGTCTGATTTGATTACACTCTCGTTATACTAGTACTTTATTATAACGCCCCTATGGTTGACGCTGACTCGCAGGGACTGTAAAATCGGTTTTATTC
This sequence comes from Acleris laterana, assembly GCA_963966035.1. Classification (NCBI taxonomy): domain Eukaryota; kingdom Metazoa; phylum Arthropoda; class Insecta; order Lepidoptera; family Tortricidae; genus Acleris; species Acleris laterana. Next base: position 10,616,952 of record OZ014438.1, read on the forward strand.
CATACAGTATTAATTGACACGTTAGATTGAAAGTATGGCCAATGTCAAATTAATAGCTAAATTCTACTTAAGACTATTTTGGTCACACCATAACGTTCTTGACATTACACGCATTACATATCCATCCACACGGCAGTGTCCGAACCAGTTCGAAGAAAAAGCGGAGCGACACTGCAGTGTGTACCTATTTTTTAATTTTCAAACCCGCGTTAAATACGAGTATCTAAATGTTTCATAGATAATACTAGTATTTGATTTCAGATTTGTCACTATGACTGGTATTGACCACCTTTTTCCACCAAAATTAATTAATCCATCAACCTTTTTTTTATTACATTTTTGAAATGGGTATTAAGTCGATAATTACTGTACTTAATGTATGTTCATACTATATCTAGGATTAGAATATAGGTAAACTAGACTATAAAGCAGTAACCTGGTCCCCGTGATAAGTAAAGGTACCCTGCGTTAGATCAGTTAGTTATTATGTTGTTAAGTACGAGTACATTATCATTTTAAGAGTGTATTGAATTACACAAAAAAAAAGCATTTAAAATAAATCCATACTTTCTACGCAACAAAGGTATTTCTCATTTTTCATTCGAAAACTTTGACTTCTCGTACGACTAAAAAAAACGACTAGAAAAACATCTGAAATCAAATTGTACAAAGTTGAAACGCGAAGGTAGGTCTAGAATGTCGAAAGCCTAAATTAATATTGTTCGTAACCTAGAGGTGTAAGGTTCAAAATAAATACAACACGACTAAATAATCGAAGGAATATACTAACGAAGTACATTGGTGCACTTACATATATATCTGGAATGTAGAAAGACTGAATAAATAAAAACGTAACGGTCGAAACGTTCCATTTGAATATCAAATTTAACAGAGTCGACGGATCTTCGCGCCCGAGGGTTTTGGGCCTTCGGGCCGGCTGAAGAACTAATAATAGTCAACTAAGATTTTTTTTTTGCCGGGTTAGAATAGTGCCACTCCATGTCTTCCCGTGGATGTCGTAAGAGACGGCTAAGGGAATAAAGGCGTATAGTACTGTTAGGCGATGGGCTTGCAACCTGTCACTAATACACTGGTAAACATCTTAGCCTAAGTGTGCAAAATGTGGTTACAGAATTATCAACAAGTTTTTAGAGTTGTTGGTAATTCTGTAGCTCTGCCTATCCCACTCTGGGAATGCGTGAGTTTATGTACTCTTATGTAGATAGTTTTTGTGCCCTGCACTAAGCATGGTCCGACATGCTCTTACCTTTCCCTTTTTTTATTCTTGTCGTTCTTTGACATCAACGGAACAATTTCCACTGAGGATCTGAGGTACTTCTATACTTATTTTTTTATTGTCCCGGCACTCGATTCATCGGTTCATCTTTAATGAGCCTTTTATTACGTTTCCTAGTTGACTTTAGATGCTCTAAAACTTAATTTTAACTTTTAAATCACTTGCACATCATGCACGTCACTCATACATCCATTTATACATATGTACAACATGACATACATAATTAACGTTTACCTACTCATAAATATCGTCGAAATACCTCTCCAAATGGTACCTATTATATATTTCTGTATTACTAAGGTATATAGTAAATAGCCTATTAGACTGTACTATCTAAAGATATAATAGGTAATACCTCTAAATACATAATAATGGTACGTCAAACTGTCTTCCTTTAAAGTTCGCTTTCTGAGATCCATTAGCGCAGCACAATATCACATTCCCTTTGTTCTAAAAATTAATTGAAACCCCGTCTAGCTTCCTCGAACTAAGTTAAGGAGATTCAGTATCTTTGACTACACTCTAAAGTACTCTAAGCAGTGCTGCGCTGCGGAGCCATATCAAATAACTTTGCAAAAGACGGCGTCTTGTTATAGCTCTTGTTAAGCTCAGGTTGAAAGCTTTCGACTAAATACGCTCGATGCTAATTAGTTTACGTAAATAAACCTGAAAGGGTAGCGGTAGCGGAGTAAGCATGGTGAAACAGCTCTTAGCGAGTAAATGTTTTTACATTTACTGGAATATTTGCTTTGATATATGATACAATTTTACCAAGTATTACCTAACTCTCAAATGCTTGTAAGTATTTGATAAAAAAACAAAGGAAACTTTTTCTTTTGCGAAACTAAAGACCCAATTTTTTCGATAATTAAGGTACCTTTAAAAAAACGTCACGCTTCTATCTATTTTAAAAGTGGTTAATATTCGAGCATAGACTTATTTTTTTTTCGCGAAATGGCGACTGTAACTGTCTTTTGTTATTTTATACGTAATCTAATATTTTATAACATACAAAAGGGCTGAACCGATTTTGGTAAAATTGCCAGACATTCCTCAGATTAGCCGCTGGTGATCCTGACAGTTTTGGTAGCGATGATCGAATAAACAGTTTTTTTTATTAATAGTGACGCGCCGGCTACCAGTTAGTGACTTAATGAAATTGAAAACACTTGTTTTTATTTAACATCCAATAAGTGTTTAAAAGGCTTTGCCTTCATATTTCAGGATTTTTAACTCACAATAAAATTTAATGTGACACTTCGACATAGGAATAGGGACAAAACTTAATACCTATATTTACCAGGGCACCGTTAAATTCATACAATGCTGTATAACACACAGCACAGCAGATTATTATTTATTTATTATTGTTTATTTATTAACCAAAAAATTACATATTTTTCTTAAAAAATAGTCTGCGAAACTGTCACAACAGTTTGACTGCAGCTGAGTCCTTTTAAACTTGATAGTAACAATTTGGTTCCTTAATACTAGCTTTATTCATATTTATTTTATAATTTATTTTATAATAAATGAAGTAGATGTGTTTTAAGCAGCCTTTTAAATTTGTGTAAATTAGGTTCTGATCGGATGTCTTCGGGTAGACTATTTAAAGTATAGGGTATTCGTTTTTTAAGTGTTCTGTCTCCGTAATAGTTGTTGATCCTTGGTACCTTAAATTTACCCTCCGACACCGATCTTGTGCCATAGTTATGACTAACCCGACATAGGTGATGCTCCTGACTGCTATGGTTGTTAACGGCAAGAAGGTATTTATGTTTTATACTAACGGGAGGAATACTACATATTTTAAATAATTTTCGGTAATCATTTTTATATTTTTCTTTAATTTTATTATTTACAAGTAGTTTCATAAATTTTGATTGTAATGTCTCTAATTTATTAATACATGTTTTAAACGTTAGACCATAGCTATCAAGAGCATACCCCAAAATCGGGTCAACTAATGCGTGATACAGACACTTTAAGGTCCCAAGGGGTACCCTATAACTAAGGTGATAAAATTTGTTTAATAGTGTTCTTAACTTTATACTGATGTAATCGATATGACAAGCCCATGAGAATTTAGTATTAATTTTAACACCCAGATAGGTAGCACAATCCACTCTTTCAATTGGTACACATTAACATTTAATTAAATTATTATGCAAACAAGAATAACTATGTAATAACAAGGCAGAAGTTTGAGTCTATCTCTAAATGTGGCGAACTTCAACCTCTAGGAACAATTAACTTAAGACGGACGGTCATCCATCGCCTCTCAGAATCTCATACATTCACCACGGTATTGTAAAGCGTAAACAGGTGGTGAGTTACTGTACGATAGCATATTTACTGTGCTCAGTGCAGGGTTCCGAAGCCGTAAGGTACTAGACGAGAACTATCTCAATACTATCATAACAACAAGTATGAACTAAATCTCTATATAAAGTTATTTGCTGTCTTCGATGATTTTAGTTGATATAAAAACTTCAGTCGCCTGTATCTCAGGAACCAAAAAAGTCTACTTAGTCGTGATAGTTTTTCTTTGAATTTCGTTAAATGGGCTTTCATTTAAGATATTTTTTACATTTTTAGTACTTGTAGTTGTGGCTGTAGGTGGGGACACTTGACTCGAACCAAAATTAGAATAGAATAGAATAGTAATCATTTATTCAACGCATACACACATCTGAAAAAAATAAACAGATGACTAAAACAAAAAACATTTAACATGGCGTTAAAAAGGGACCCTCTCAGCTTAAATTAGTACTTTAAATCTCAATATTTCACAAACGGATCCCTTAATTGAAAAATTGTGTTCACAAACCCGCTATGTTTTTAAAAGACCTAACCAACGAAACCCCACCCTATGGGATACACAAGAAAAAAAAACATCCCCACGTTACGTATAATTGTTTTTATTTTGTAATAGATTCGATTTAATTTTATTAAGTTCCTAGTTGGACTACGGAACCCTCAAAAGGTTTATTGTCTCTAAAATGTCTCCAAATACGACGGTACGAGTATCGGTCCGTCAGCATAGAATAGTGTGTTAGGTCCAGGGTGGATTATGATTTTGATACTTATTCGATTACTAAGCTAGAGTTTAGCCTACGCCTAAATTGGGTTTTTAATGAGAATAATACTTTGACAGGACGTGTAAGTACCTAAGTAGTAAGTACTTATCCATTAACCTACCGCCAAACAGCAGTGTTCACATTGTTGTGTTCATGTTTGGGGATAAGACAGCCGGTGAAATCACTAGCATAGAGGCATTCCATCTTAGTCCTCAGGGTTGGCAACGCTTTTGCAGGATTGCATTGCAGTCTTGTGAATGCGAATTTCTATGGGTCACAGTTTCCACTTACCATCAGGTGGCCTGTGTGCTCGTTTGTCTTCCCTATGCCATAAAAACAAATATCCTCCCTTACAATAATTATATACATATAACTATTAATGATCAAACATTGGCTGGCTGCGCACTAAAATGGTAATTTAAAGTAAGATTTAGATTTTACGATCTGCAAAAGCTAGTAAGACTAGGAGTTGCTCCTAAATGTATTTTAATTTTGGAGTTCTGCATTTTGTGTCTTATATTTGTGTTTTTATGCTATGGGTGTTTTGCCTGCAATTTATTATATTTAATAATTATATGATTTTTTAATATTGATACATAAGTAATATAATTAAATTTCGTAAATTAAATCTCATTATTTTACAGTACATTTTAAAGACCTTAAATAATCTTAAGTGTCCGTTTTATACGGGGTTTTCTTCAGACCTGAACAGACATTCCTCCCGATTATACTTGCATCAGTAGTGGACGTCTAACATATCTCATGATGGTTGCCATCATCTGCATGATTAGAATGACAATATCGAGCGGTTTTCAAAGTCCTTTTCAATCACATAGAACTAATCCTTGGTAATCCAGCTACGTCACGAGCAAAACTTAAAACCTTTACCCGTTATATTGCCAGTGTGGGTATAATAGGATCAGACAGGGGCTAGGCATTCACTTTGAGCGCGCGGCGGCGTTGAAATACATTTTTAATGTTGTTACAAATAGTAAGCGTTAAAGGGTTGAAGAGTTCACGCCATTTAAAAAATATGTTCCAATTTGTAATAGCGTGACAGTTGCAATACAATGAAATTGCTGTCACGGGGCTAATTGTACAATAAGTGAAGCTTCAGTACCTATTGATAGTACTCAGCTGTCAGTACGTTTGTTAAGTCAGAGAGAGTGTGACAGCGATAGACATCCAAGTACCTACTATTAATACTTTGGCTGTAATGTAATGTAAGTAACTTGTACCACGAACTAGCAAAGTATCGTATACGTTTTATCTCAAAATACAATATATGTTTTATGAACAACGCAACAATAAACGGGAATAGGAACCTATGCAAAAGAAAAATAAAACTTTCACACTACCAACATTATACCTTTACCTGACTGCATAAAAAGTATGCTATGTACGGGGGTTTGTGCAGTTTTATGTTCTCTCTTTATGGCGGATGGCTCGACTTAGACAAACAAGGTGTCGTTACAGTAGTCGTAGCGCCAACAAAAATGGCAGTCTAAAAGTACATGTCGAAACACATTTGGGTTTATAAAGTTTTCTTTTTGTAAGACTTGTTATTTTAGCAGAGTTGACATTTTATATTTGACTATCGATCTACGGCTGCACTCAAAGTCAGGTAATGACGATGCCGTCGTTCCTAAGTAAGGATTTTAATTCACAAGTGTGAAAAAGGAACGAATTAACCGTCTCTAAAATGCACCGGTTAAGCTCAATACATTTCATATGAGGCTAATTACATCAATAGGTGTAGGATCATCTCGTCTCATATAAAATTTATTATCATAGAACATCCGATATTTGTCAGATCCGACACCCGATAAGTGGGAACTCGCTCTGACACGTTCTTGAAGATTCCTCTCCGGCGGCACTCAGAGTCATTTAATGACAGTTACGTCGTTCTTTATTGACGGCTCCTCATAAACACGTTTGAAAAAAGAACAAGTTAATTGTCTCTAAAACGTCATTAAGGGCCCGTTGGTTGATCAGTAGTTCACTGTAGTGGTTAAAATTCGAAGATCGAATCGAAAATGTTAGAAATTTGCTTCATATCTAACAATTGGACCCTAATTATATCGATCTGTCCAACAATGGCTCAGGGCGAGGGGAACACCCGATGTTTTATCACATAGGTACTAACTCACATACATAGATTGCTAAAATCGTTACTCTTTTTGGCTTCACTCGGCCGAATGAGAAGGGGCTTCTAATAATTACATATCCAACATCAAAGCCCAGGCTGCGCTTTGATGTTGGATATGCAACTATTAAAAGGCACTGCAATTGCAAATGTAGTGAATAAATATACGATATTGAACACGGTCGGTGACTTTGTGTTTATATTGAGTTTTCATTTAGCTTTAGTACCTAACGATATTATTCAGAAAGCAGTACGAATACGAATTTATCCGCCAAACTGATGTTTTAAGTAACTATTGAGGTTATAATTGAAATTCTGAAAACTCTTCGTAAAAACCTCGTATAAAATGTAGGAATCCTTTCTTTTAAACTTACTATCAGGTGTATTTCATTAGCGTTTGACGACTTTACTCTTACTGGCTTACCGCTCACGACTTGCGGAAACCGTCAGTGTATGGAAGCGACGTGAGCGCTCGACGCCGATGTAGGCATTTTACGTTACTCCTAAACATTATCTTTGATTTCAGTGGTTAGTGGCAGCCCAGTTTTATTTATTTTATTATGTTCTTTTGTACAATTGTAACAATTGTATTTAATAACGTTACGAGCGCTCTTATTAACATGACGAAACCAACGCGGTGGCGCCGCCGGCGGCGGCATAATCGCAATATATTTAATAATGATAACTGTATGGTTTAAGAAAAAGGAAAATCGAGGTCCAGGGCCTTTATTTGTCTTGGTTTTACCTTTATTGCAATGGTATTGTTTATGAGTCGGCTTCCTTTTCTCTCGAGTTAATTAGAACTAACTACCAAAACGTGAACAATGATTATGGGTGTGGTAACAATACAGGCCTAGCAAACGTGGGATGTTGAAATTTGTAAAATATTTCTTTTATTTTTAGTCAATGTTTGTGTTACGATGATGAAATTTCACGTTGGTAAACTATGCGTACTGGCAACATAAAAATTGCTGTCAACTTTGACATGGGGTAGCGCAGCCCTAAAAAAGCGGGGTGTCTGTCTATGGGGAGTGCGTGGGTGGCATCGCGCAGGCGCGGCTGCAAGGAGTCCGAGGGCTATCGCGACGCGGCCGGGACCGGCTCCGCACGCCTCCCTGGGCCGACATCGATCCGGCCGCCACCATGCAGCCTCCGCCGAGAAAAGTAAGTCACTAAATAACACAAAAACACAACACTAATAATTACACTATCCTAAAAAAAAACAGTCATACAAAATATTTTAAAGTTCATATTTCATGTTATATAATTGCGATAATTGCGCAATTATAGTGTTGACTCGCTATTTTGGAAACAATATTGTTAAAGTCACTTAATATAAATAAAAAGTTGATAATTGTTAAATCAGTTTCAAGAGTGCCGCAGTTTTACGAATGGGTTCTCCGAGTGACCTGCCCGCGATCGAACGGTGTGATCTGTACCTCCAAATAAGTAATTTCACCAAAAGTAGGCTGATTATCGAATTTATCTCTAAATTCTCGAAACTGTTTGAGTGATGGTTTTTTTAAGAATGTATAGTCGTCGGCAGTATTTGACGCAGAGCATTGGGTATCGAAGAATTGATGAATCAATAGCAACGAGTCCAAACCTTCCAAACATTACCCACGCTTACTTTAGGCTACCTTCACACCAATGCCCTCATTTTCGATTCACCCTGGATGTCAAGTCCGGAGGGATCGTTACATTCCTTGTATAACTACGAGTATGTTCGGATTTCCTATGCCTTTTCCTAGCTCATTTAGTTTTCCGTCGGCGTCTTATGAATTATTATCAACTTGGCCATTCTTCGTCTTCATTATTTAAGGCCAGCGTTGGGTTATATCTGCATATAAATAAATATAAGTACAAATGAGTGTTTAATAAATTCATCATATGCTTATCTACATATTTTATTTGATATTTATTATCTTTACAAGTTTCTTTTATCTTTTCCCATTACTATATTCCTGTTTTCTTCTTTTACTGTTTTCTTGTTATTCATAATAATAAAATAATATTATTACTATGAATCAATATTATTATTATATTATAATAATATTATAATCATAATAGTAATATAATAATATTATTATTATGAATCGATTCGATTATTACGAATTTGATTTATAAATCGACTAGTTTTTTGTCAGCAAATCATATTCTTATTTATTTATTTATTTCCTCTTCCACTTTGTTTAAAACCAAGATGGTTTTGGAACCACGTGGTTTTTTTCGGTACGGCCGGCTTTTCCGTCGATTAAATAAGAACTACTTATTGGTTATGATGTTAGCAACCAAATTATGGTTCAACACTGATTGGACTCGATGCTACGCGCTACAGATTTGTAGCACTCAGCTTGATCGTAGCACTTGGAGATGCTACGAAGCGTGCAATCATAACATGAAGTTAAGAAATTACGAATATGAACACAATCGTATCTTCATTGTGTTAGAAAGAATACAGAAATATGAGACTAATTTCATTAACCTGGCGTTTGGTTTAATACTTTATTAAAATAACGGAGAAAATATTCTCCAATATATTCGTAAATGTAAAAAAAAGCTGTTGAAAAAATTCAGAAATTTTATTATTTGACTCTTATTTTATTTTTATAAAACCATGTCTGGACTACAAACACTAGCACCGAACAGCGAAACATTAAAACAATACAATACAATCAATAGGTTGGTTAACTTTTACGAACGGTGCTTATTGTATTTTTTAAACATCTTCTTAAATGATATATAATATATAAAACTATGACTAATTTGAAAACTAAAATTTAGCTGAAATAAGACTAAATAAAAGATATAAAAATAAAATAAAAATTATATTGAGTATGAGTAACGTACTTATTTTTTTTGCCGATAGCAATTTTGGGACGGGGCTCATATTACTTATATTTACAATTTTGTTTTATTTCCTAGCATTCTTGGAGTTTTCAAGCCGGCGGCGCGGTGGGGGTGGGAACTCCTATATGGCTCGTCCAGCAAACACGTGCTTCCCGGTTTCTATAGTAATGTTCTAAGTATTACTTATTAAAAAAAATGCTCATAGCTAACAAATAAATAATAATTAAAAAGGAGAAATAGCTGTACTTCTTTGAATGGTTTTTGAGTTATCATATCCCAATTTTATTAGGAATTTCAATTAACAACTAAACCGAAAACTCATTTCTTTACCTAAAATATTAACCTAAATATAAATTTACCATTTGATAAACTACTCATATTTACATTGCGTGAGTCCCTTTTTTTGGTTTCCATAGTTAGACTACGAGGCCTTATAGTTACGCCATAGCCGTCTGTCCGCGATTTAACTCAGAGACTCTTGGTATTAACTATAAAGCTGTAATTTGGCATAAGTAGTTATATGTATATTTGATGTTGTAAAATAAAAATAAAGTATTTTTCCGATTAGATCCCATACATGTAAAGCTAATTATATTTTTACCATTGGTATAAATAACATCAAGAGAGGTATCATTAGATATAACCCTTAAAAATCATTATGTACACGTAATTATCTTTTGTTTTATTTGGGGGACCGTTTTGGAAATATTGAACTAAGATTTGTTCCCGATTCGTCATTTTCCCAACTGGTCATATTCCCAAATCGTCGTCTATTGCTATATAGCGAATGCTGAGTTGGGACCGTTTCGCAACTGTTTCTCTGTGTCTTTTTCTTTTTGTATCTATGTACCTAATGTGGTTTTTGCATTGTTGCGAATAATGAAATGAAATGAAATGAAATTTATTTATTTGCTGTAAATGTGGTACATTAAGATGTCGTTTAAATTGTAGTAGATCGCACACTTTGCTGTGTTCAGCGTGCAAAAATTGTATTACTTATAAAACTATCTTACACTAAATTTAATATTTCAAATTACAATTATTACATTTTACATTATACATCATTGGCAAATTCATTAAATTGTATTTATCTCAAAGAAATTAAAAAATAAATGTATCTTTATCTTCATATTCCTGGTTCATCATGTTCCTAACTCGTCATGGTACAGTCAAATGAAATCGCGAACACGTGCTTACGAAATGATATAAGTAGCCATTAAGAAATTTTTCTAGAGTTGCCCCCCCCCCCATCCCCTTCTCCTTAAATCCAAAATTACAAGTAACAAGAATCTGAAAAATATCTTTAACAAAAGCTTACTCGTAAAACGAATTTAAAAGGAAAGCTATCGTAGTTACAGAATTATTAATTGCAAATGGCAATAAATGGTGTTTGTTATTTTAGACCCTAACATAATTATCGAAATAAACCAAATCGGACCCGGACAGTTGGGTACCTTTCCTTGTAAGTTAGAGTTGATCGGTTCTTGACATACAAGCGCCAAAGCCATAATCGCCCGCACCTAGCAAAAAAAAATGTCCTCTTAAAGAGCACCAAACAACTTTAAATAGATAATTCGTTCAATACTTATTGTTTTTTGAGAAAGTTTTTTTTTACAAGTCATCGGAACTCTGCACCGAGCACGGTCCCACATGCGGGTAAGAACCCGGTTTTTTATATTTACTTAGTTTCGCTAAGTTCTGATGGGTTTATATAATTGTTTTCAAAAATGACAAAGAATACGAATATACTGTCGGAAATTTGAATTTATGTAAAGTATCACACAAAATTATTGGTGTGGATTTAGTCTTTCAATTCAATTTGAATTTTTAGAGACGCCGATTTAAAAACGTTTCCATTTTATTTTTCTCATTGACTTTACGTAACACTTTTTTCGTTCAATAAACCAAATCAAATTCAATAACATTTTATGACATGTCCAGTGGCTCCTAATTCCAAGATCTGGGTTGCTTATTTTGTAATTTGCGTGGATCAATGATTAAGTAATTCATACATTTTAGGGGTACCTACAGTCAACCAATTTAATTTCGGAGCCAATGTGAAATTATTCAGCGAGTTATTCAATTCGTAAGATGTTTTTTTATAATATGGTTCAACGTTATTTTTACGTAGGTCCAAAGTGTATTCACACGTTTACGTCAAAAACATACGGTAAAATGTTAAAGAATTTAGTTAAACTTCAGGCGCGGCGGCGACGGTCATAAAGATCTCCGTCTTCTATAAAACGAAGACATAAATTCTATTACTAGGTGTGCTAGCCACTAAAGGGGCTAGCGACGTTAGCACCTCGCATACATATTTAATTTGGTCTAGCCTTGCAACAGTCTATGCAGGCACGTATCTACCTATAAATAAATGATGTGATTGCAACTGACATGCAATCCATCAGCGCCGTGACGTGTGGGAGTCAATGTGGTATTCAATTGATTATTAGCTTAACTGAACCCGAGAAATCTACACTTTTAACTTACTGTCAGTACCCTTACCATGAGTTACAATTTAACGTACTCGCTAGTGAGTCGAAGCTCTGTCCCTCGCGGCTCGCAAGTATTCTTATAGAGTGCGAGGGACAGAGCATTCGACTCACTAGCGAGTACGGTAATTGTAACTCATGGTAAGTGTACAGTTGCCATTCACTTGTGGTGTGTGTGCATACATCGCGGTTTTCGGTGCGGGAATGTTTGAAATAAGCCAAAGAGTAGGTAGGTATTTACTTAAAAATCAGAGCAGCAGGTTTCTACGTCATGAATAATGAATAGAGAACTTGAAAAAAATAAGTATTTTATAAATGAAATAGTCAAAAACTGTGACGAATTGGTACAAGGCAAAGAAATATAACTGTGAGCGCAAACACTTCGAGCAACAATAGATTCCTTAACACCTATTACAACTGCCGACCTAGGAAGATCGTTCAGTTCATTGAAATTGATATTTACAGAAAGACGCCGCAGATTAACTGTTCCAAATATAGTTAAAAAAACATTAATAGTTATTAGAAAATCGTGTCAATTATTTACTTTACTGCTGGTTATTAATTAACGTTATTTTTATGATTATCTCATATAATTATAGCCTTGGTAGTAAAGCTAAAGTACTACATGAGGTAAAATAAAGTTGTATGAAATTCACAGTGAGATAGTTATTCTTTGGGGGTAATATGATATTTTCTCAGCCCTCAGCTCTCGCCCGGCATGCACAATAGAGTATTTGATAAGAGTGAAATTAAATTGTTTTTTCATTAACAACAGATAGGTAAGCATTATAAAAATACTAGGAAAACATCAGTCTTTTATTTATGTTTGCTATTTTATATTTTTAAATTCATAAAGTCCAACAATAAGGACGCTGTTTGATTGTGACGTCACAAGATAGTAATCCCTATAAATTCCATAGTAACGGAGCGTTTTTGATGTTTCATAAAAAGAAACTGATTTGACTTTAGTCAAATACCGTATTGCAGAGAAGCAAGCCGCCGGCGGCGCCGCCGCCGCGCGTAGTTGCGGCGGTGGAGATCCATACATCTCTAATATTTAAATTCCATTCAACTTTACTTGGCTTGTCTTTTTAGTAAACACTTTCATTACCTTAAAAATCTCCCTTTGCGTCTAAAATAGCGATCGACTCGACGTTTGCGGTCTGCAGTTTGCCTTATGTGAGATTGTCCCACGATATTTATTTAGATATTTATTTACGAGGAAACAGCCGCCTTAGCCAAAAATATGCAATTTGAGGTTGTAAAAGTTTAGTTCGGCCATTCTCAGAGTCGAGTGTTCTCTGCCTAATTACCGTAGGCATTTTTTTTTCTTGTTGTTTTGTCTAAAGGACTTTTGAATATGAATAAGTGTAAGCTAATTAATTAATGTATCAAAATGGCATTAGAATAAATACAGTGGTTTTTGAGTTATTGAGATAAGTACAAAAATTATATGGACACGGTAATTAGAAAAAAGTATTTTTCCATGGCTACGGTAATTAGAAAGAGCAAATATTTCAAGTTAAATATTATATTAATATATTAATATATATATTATATATTAATATTAATAAAACTACAATTACATTAAATAACTACTCTCATATTTGTATGATTAGTTTTCCTTTTTTTGTAATGAACTTACATCGACGTTGAAATAAAATACTATTTATTTTATAATTAAATTATTTATTTTAAAAGGTTTTGAAGAGCAATTTTGTCTTCTAATAAACAACAAAATATTTTTTATCAAAATAACAGTTATAATCCTTTTATTATTTAATTGTTATGTAGGAGTTCAAATTATATCAAAAATCTTGAGACAAATAAAGGAGAGAAAGATCTTAAAAATAAATACAAAACAATCGCACACTTATTGTAACGATTAAAATTACTTAGGTAGGTACATAATCATTGGCACTGGCACTTTCTGAAATAGAATAAAACTTACTATTAAAGACAAGAAAGTTATAAGTAGTTAAAGTGCATAAATATGATACCTAATAATAAAAATACCTGATAATGAAGTCGAATAGTCTGGGGCCCATTCCGCGAAATCTTGTAACCTGTACTTATTACAAATGGAAATCTCTTTCTAACAATATGAAAATGAGTTCGCCTGTGTACATATATGCGTACGTACGTACGTACGTTTATATGCAATAAAGAGTTTACAAACATACATACATGAATTAAAACGAAACTTCCACTTGTTAGACAAGTTACAAGCTTTTGTGAAATGGGCCCTTGGTGTAAATTATATTGAAACTCTATAAATTTGAATATTTCCATACTACGCTTATTAGAAAATAACCGGTAATTAGAACTACGGTACTTAGAAAACAATACAATTTATTAAAAATATCAAAAAATATAAACGATTGAAAATATTGGAAAATCGTAATATACAAATGCCTCACATCTCTTTCGGTTCACTAAGTATTGGAATATTTCCATAAGAAATAGAAGTTATAAGTAGAGGAACGGGAATTAGAAAACTTGAAAACCAAAGCTACGGTGATTAGGTACTTACGTGCATCCTAGGCGTATACAGCAACACTGAGACATCCGCACTGTCCGATTGCCACGGCACAACTGACAGGTCGCGACTCGTGCACTAGTGATGTTCGAATATTTCGTTGTTTAGGTATGAGCACTTAGAAAGTGAGTGGCGATGGCAATTATTCCTTCGGGCCGGACAGAGAGATATGTCATGATACATTTAAATCAAATGGTCCTAAAAAAATGTTTGTGTTAATACACAGGTTTCGGTCTCTTAAGTTTTTTAATGGCATAGCTTGAACTTAATTCTCACTTAAATGAGGAGCAGATTTACAGAGAAAGGTAGCGTGCGGACAGGCTATGGTAATTGGCGAACGAGGGTTTGAAAAATAAAATAATTAGTAATAAATAAATAATCAAGTTAAAATGTGTATGCTACTTTTAGATAAATACACAAAGTGTACAATTAAAAATATTGCACTAACGTCTGAACGTATTTATGTATAATTAATAAGCCGGACACGCAAAATTTAGCTTTTTTGAGAATGGCCGAGTTATCGTTATTTTATTCCCTTACTAAATTAACATAGTAAATATAATAATAAGATGATTTGTACTCTATGGCTGTTTAATCTGTAATAAAAAAAATAGTTTCAATTTCAATTACATTCGAGTAACGCATAGGTGGTGTCCACCTTGTTTTACAGACTGATAAAATTACAGAATTTTGTTTCAAAGAAAATGTTTCATATACTATTTGGTCCTTGTATTTTTGCTTCGTATATTATTATTTTTTAACTATTTACTTGAAAGAAACAAATTCGACAGAAAATCAATTCAATGAATTTTGTAATTTTATTTTTTCATTACACAAACTTATCAAACAATATAATTATTTTTCAACGAATATTGTTTTGTCAGTGTATTTTTTAGATGGTTGGGTTATAAGATAAATACTATATTATGATATAAATATGAGTGAGCGAGCGAGCGAAGCGAGCGAGCAAGACCTCTTTGGGCAGAACCGACTTGAATAGGTTAGGTTAGAAGGCATAGGGAGCGAAGCGAAGCAAGCTCCCGCCTTAGCCTTCGAGGTTATTTTTTTTATATCTATGAGAACAAAGAATAATTAATTTGATATTCTATGATACCTATGAAAAAAGAAACATTGAATTTTATTTAAAATAAAAAACGATGATTTAAAAGTCTTCAAAGTAATTATTCTACATATTGATTATTCTATGAAATGATAATACGAGAAAAAAAATCTACGAAATTAAATTCTAAACAACTTCAGTCTGTAAAATAACGTACAACCCGCATAGGTAGGTACTTTAAATTTACGATTAATATAGCTTTTACATTTCATATCCGGTATATGTCATTACGATTATCGTATGATAAATGGACGTTGATAGGAAAAATAAACGTGAACTTTTCGAATACCTACTCGCGGTTTTAACTACTGGGAAGCCGCCATGTTGGAGTGACGCGGCCCACCACATAGTTTTCGGTGCGCGAGGTTGGCGTCAATTCAGATAAAATAAACAGTCAATTTGATCGTTTAAAACTCTATTGTTAAACTAAATAAGCACTTAGGGCCTGTTGTTTGATCAGTAGTTAAAATAACTAATTGTTAAAATTCGAAAAAGGAATTGAAAATTGGACACATTTCCTTGAGATTCCTTCATATTTTCGATTCCTTTTTCAAATTATAACAATTAGTTAGTTTAACTACTGATCAAACAACAGGCCCTAAGTCAACCAAGTGAAGTCACGAGCCGGGATCTCCCTACAATTGCTTTGCATTTAGAATTATTATCGTACATTGTTGACGATAACGGTTAATAATGGGCGTTTCTTTAAAACTTTGTACCTAGTTAATGACTAAAATAACTCAGCGGAAAAGTAACGGTTCTTAATTTTAAACCTTATGCTTAAAAAAAAACGCCCTAATACCAACTCCGGTTTTCTTCAATATTTTTTTTTAACTTGGCAAACGTGATTTGTATAACTAAATCCTCACAAACTATTTGTAACTCTGATGAATTTCTTGCATATTTCGTGTCATAAAGCTAATATACGACTCACTTCGCGGCTTTTAAAACTTATAAAATCGTGTCTAACCATTAACCATATAAAAAAAAAAGTGTTTTACCACGAACGGTAGGAAATCTCGCCAATGTTCTTAGTCCTTACAATTTTATAATGCAATTGATAGAATTTACTTGTCTTATCTGTTAACACTCCTTGTCAGAGACCACATACTCGTAGATCCCCAGATATCGATTTTGGACGCAATCGGTTCAGTAACTAAACATTTCAATATAGTTTCTATACCACGCGATACACTCGTGGTAACTTTGTAAAGAAAGATAGAAACGCGAAGCGTTCCCCATTCGTCTCGAAACGCGGCACCGCGACTGACAACACTGCCATGTCCGCTTAGGAGTCTTGTTCAAGCGTGCGTCGTTTCGAACGTTTGTACGTAGTTTCTTTACTGCTTTAGCTAGGTGTATACTGTGACCATAACTAATTATGATAGCGTCAATCCACGAGAAAGAAATTACGTCGAAACTAAACCTAGAAGCCTGAAGCGAACCAAATTACTAACTTAAATCATAACCAAAGCTAAATGAAGGGTACACGGAAATAACATCTATCTATAACTAAAAGAGAGTGTATTTCCACAATTAGTTGTACCACTTAGTTATTATAGATATAAATCACTACATAGTATAAAACAAAGTCGCTTCTCGCTTTCTGTCTATCCCTATGTATGCTTAGATTTTCAAAACTACGAAACGTATTTTGATGCGTTTTTTTTAATAGATTAAGTGAGGTTTTTATGTATAAATACATTCTGGTTTATGTACGGGTGTTATAGAAAACTCAATTAAACCGAAGCGAAAGCTAAGGGCACTTAAAACGAAGAGCGGGTCGCTAGTAATAATATGTAACTTTTAGTTTTAACATTAAAATGTACCCCTACTTACAAGAAAATTATATACGAAGTAACATCGTTCTGAACTATGAAATCTTTATGTTATTTCAAATAGTTACTACGCAGACTAGTAAAGGAAATATGTAATCCCCTACCAATTTAATAACGTATAAGGGTGTACAAACTCTTAAACTATTAACTATCTTATATTTAGTTCTAACGCAGTCATTTTACATTTCCAATGATTTAAACGACATTGTAAAAACAGGGCAAGAGCGTGTCCGGCCGCGCTCGGTGTAGGGTTCCGTTTATAACTTGGTTAACTATTAGGTACTCACTTATAAACTTTCCAAGTTGCGATAGTTTTCTCTTTAACTTCGTTATTTATACTTCTACCGTAAATGTTTTCACAAACCAGAAACCACGGTTTAGCTGGACACAATTAACTGGGTAATTACTTATTTAAGCGTTTCAACCGCCTCACTTATGTGGACATATTTTTTAAGAAGGCGTGTATTTTGATGCCGTTTATGGATATTTGTTAGACGTCCGGTATACTTAGATACCTAACCAGAAACGAAATCGAAATCTGCAGCTACTTCTACAACAATGTGACCACGAAAGTGATTCGGAACAAACGCCCAAATAATGACCCAACTTTTCGACCGATTTTGTCCGTTAACGGAGTAGACGAGCGATCATGTTTTGTTAAAAACGTATATTTGGGTAATTATTTTGTTATACCGATTACCGAAGGATTCCTTTGATTAACTGTTTCAAATCGTAAAACTTAGAATTTGGAAAAAAAAAACGCTGTTTAAGGGTAAAGTGGAAGTTGATAACAGGAGACACAAGCCGCGTGGGTGAAAAAGTTGATTCACTCTGGGTACTACGACGTACGTAACAAAAGTTAGGTGCGTACTCATCCGCGAATTGATAAATGTTTTTTACATAGCCTGCTATTTTTGGAATAGCAATGCAATCAATGACACCTTCACTATGACACTATCGTGAAAAAACATCAAACCTGTTACGCATACCCGAAAACAAATGTTTTACATGATATTATTTTACAACTTGCTCAGAGTGATTTATATGTATGACCAGGCCACAGGACAGACGGACATTGCATTTATCTTACGTAACCCACGTATATGACATGACTATGGTGGCTCCAGCAGAACATACCTATAAACGAAGGATAGAAAAATATGTAATTTCGACTAATGTAAGTTCGGAAAAAAAAACAGAATCCGAGTGTTCCCGCTTACACACATGTACGTGAAAAATTCTAACCTATACAATACATAGTTAAGCCGATAGTTAGAAGTGTTAATGAAGGAGCAAACACATGGTTTTAATTTTTAAGTGCCAATACGTCGCTTTTGCCGTTCACATCCACTACATATTCACATATTATAATATATGGATGCAAACTTATTCAATTACTTGTCTGAAAAGGTTACAACTATGCAGCTCGTGGTTCTGTAACGGCTCGGGTGGCTCCAGACAAGATGCATTCGAGGAACATTATCGCTATCGAAAATATATATAGGATTGACGTAAGCTGCCAGATGGTCTTGTTTAGCGATTCGGCATCACCTGCTAAGTACATTTTGGCTGTTTTCGATCATCGTTTTCGTTAACGTTATGCATCGGTTCGGCATATCGATTTCACAAGGTCCGTTGAATAGTTGATTACCCATGAGTATGATCTATTATTTTAAATTATTATATTTGCACTCATCAGAATAAAGAATGATGGGATTCGAACCAACGGCCTTGAGTTTAATAGGCAGGTTGATCTGACTGTACCTTAGTAGCATTTCCTTAATATTTAGCAGAAATGGTCTAGCATCGGTGTCATTCATGTTCCTTACAAATACAACCAAAAGCTGATATGTAATAAAGAAATGGTAGTACTGTACCAACGAGACGGTTAGAGAGTTATTATTTATACTCTGTGTACTCACCAAACCCCTTCGTTTTGCTTTTGCCAAATTATGGTACCAGCCTCGCTTTGCAAGAGCACAGTGGTATGATCTCAGTTAAAAAACCGGTCCCTATTATAGTTGCAAAGCCCCTTTCACTCCAATAAGCTCTTTTATAAACCTTTATTTGCCTGTACTTTATAAATTGAATGCGTTTCGATCGAGGAACTTTGAACTTTATGCAATTGCTGTTCGATTTTTATTG
The DNA here is from genome assembly GCA_963966035.1 of Acleris laterana. Taxonomy (NCBI): domain Eukaryota; kingdom Metazoa; phylum Arthropoda; class Insecta; order Lepidoptera; family Tortricidae; genus Acleris; species Acleris laterana. The sequence goes on from OZ014438.1 coordinate 10,636,459, forward strand.
TAAGTTGTTGATCGAAAACCTAGTAAAGTTTCTTTTACTTATTTGTAGATCCATCCAATTGGATGCGGATCAAACTTTGCAGGAACTACAGAACCAACATAGTTTCAACGCTTCGATCAAGTCCATGTTTTATCGTATTTTTGACTAACAAAGGTTTTGACTAACAATAATGGTCAGAGTTAATTACTTTCAAATGGCAGTTTTGGTCTCCGATAGGTACAGTGTTTTAGGGTTCCGTGACAAAATGGTAAAAATTAAACCCTTATCGTGAGACTCCGGTCAGGTGTATGTCTGACAATGTCTGTCTATCTGTGTGTTACAGCAGTTTTTCTCTGAAAGTATAGAAGCTACAGCTGCCAACTTGAAATTTGGCACAGTTGTATAAATGGCTCGCCCGCATCTGTATTTAGTAAAAATAGTATTATTATTGCATGTTGAATACAAGAACAATAATGACAATATTTATAAGACCATGTATTTTTCTGTATTCTGGCAAATAAATGAATTTGAATTTGACTTTGAATATGAAATTATTTTTCTAAAAAATTTGAAAATCGGTCTATAATAGGGGGTTGAATAATGAAAGTCATTTGATTATTGTAAACGGAGGGTCATAATGAAAGGGCTTAATTTGCAAATCTATTTTATTTATAATTTTCCGTGACGTACTTTTTTGATCTATAACCCAAAGTGTATAAAAAAATCCGTACCCCTTATCTCCGAAGTTAATGGATCAAAAAATCTGACTATTTATACTATAAATTTTAACACGAAAATCGAAAAATATAAAAAAGGGTTTTAAAATGGACCTTATTGCATAAGAAATAAAGTTCATAACAAAGCCAACAATTTGCGTTTTTCAACCATATTATCTTAAATACGGAACCCTGGATGCACGAGTCCAACTCGCACTTGACCGGTTTTTTAAACGGCTACCTGGCGTCGGATGCACGTTCCAGATCATTTTACAGTCTATCAAGTGATCTAACTAGCTAGAGAATAACTTTAGTCTACATACATACATACATAAACTCACGCCTTTATTCCCAGAGTGGGGTAGGCAGAGCTACAGAATTACCAACAACTCTAAAAACTTGTTGATAATTCTGTAACCACATTTTGCACACTTAGGCTAAGATGTTTACCAGTATATTAGTGACAGGTTGCAAGCCCATCGCCTAACAATACTACACGCCTTTATTCCCTTAGCCGTCTCTTACGACATCCACGGGAAGATAATGGAGTGGCACTATTCTAACCCGGCAACCACACGGGTAACTTTAGTCTATTGTTATAAAATTCTCTATCGGATACTTAGAAGCTTATTTACTTATAGTTCTGTGCTGCCGCCATTGTTAAGTGTCGTGGTAGGTCTGTACCTCCGCATATATCTACTTAATTATAATTGTTATGTCAGCACCAATATCATTTTAGCTCCTTGCAAACTGACGAAGTTCTTCGGATCGGATGCATTAAGCCATGTTAGATAATTTATAAATTTAAATATATTTACTTTTAAGAAGCCTTAACGTTAACTTACAATTATTTGAGGCGGAATATTCATTTCAACTGGTAAAGAATGCAATTAGGCATTAAGTTCACCTTTTGTACTCGTACGTATTTGTATTTTTGTGCAATGAAGATTAAATTACTATACTTATTATTAAATAAATAACTATTCTTCTAATCGATCTCAAGTTAGTCTCGTAAGACCGATAAAGTCCCGTTTTATAAGTACCCGGAACACCGAGCGTCGCTCGGGTTAAAAATGTTTTTTCCCGAAAATTACCACTTGACAGATCTATTTTTCGCCTCCTGCGTATTTCATCGAAATCGTTAGCGAGAACATCACAAATATGTGTACATATACTAGCTTTTGCCAGCGATTTCGTCCGCGTAGAATTCGTGTTTTTTGTCACTTTTCCTGGATAAAAAATAGCCTATGTTCTAATGGTGAAAGAACTTTTGAAATCGGTATATTTTGAGAAAAATACAAATCTTTCCTCTTTATTTTATAATACTAGCCTAGTTAATATAATTTTTCGTATAAAAGTATAGGATTGGACAACATTAATTGTGAGAATCAAGTCTGAAGAGCATTCAGCCCGCGCCAAATATAGGGTACCCGCCATGTTACCATGTAAGGCCATTAGTAAAATGGCGCCGAGAAGTGAAGTCTCGTTAGTGTCCTCACTACCCTCTGGAATAACCGAGGTTTAGTTTGTGTCGCCTGTCCGCTAGCTCGCGCATGTTTACGTGGCGACACTTGACACTGATATTTACGCGAAATTTCGTGTTCTAACGTCGCTCTAGCGAAGCAACCAACCGTGAATCATTGATGTACCAATACTGTTAGGTTCCCACTTTGTCTGAAAAATTTCGTACATTTTAAAGTGTCATATCGTTGCTTTATACATGTTGTTATACATGAACAACCACCTTGTTACAAATGCTGCCATTCGATTCAGTTTTTTGCAAGGATCAAATGTATCTAATGGAGTAACTGCAATCCATTTAAATGGAGTTGTTCATGTATAGCATAACACGACTAAACTGTTGTTCATGACTTTTTTGACGTCGAAGATAGACTGTCAAAACATTGGAAAGAGAACGTCAGTCGTCGACGATAAATAAAACGTCACTATAAAAATGTGGTGACTGTTGATACGGATAATCCAGTGGGAACAGGGTAGTGATTCTGTAAACAACGCCGGTCGTACGGGCTGTCAAGTGATATCCAAGCGGCGAGATTAAGTAGTCCCGTCAGTGCGAACAAAACACATTGTAGCGCGTGCATTTTCAATTTAGCAGCATGGTTCCTGCCGATGGGTCGAACGTGCTAAGGCTGCTTAATTGAAAATGCACGCGCTACAATGTGTTTTGTTCGCACTGACGGGACTACTTAATCTCGCCGCTTGGATATCACTCGACAGTCCGTACGACCGGCGTTGTTTACAGAATCACTACCCTGACAGCTAGACCCAAAAACTCTTTTACGGGGGTTACTCTGGTTTACGGGGTAACATTGCCCACCCCAAAAACTATCTTTAATATTTAATTATTCTATAAAAGGTGTCATCAGGACTAAGGTACTTAATACAGTTATACAATTATTTCAACAATTTAGGAAGATTAGGTACCACTAAAATATTTATCGTTTTAGAGGTGGGCATTGTTACCCTGTGAATCAAAGTTACCCCAGTTAACTGGTACCTACGTCATAGTTCAGTATCAACGCTTAGTACTTTGTTTGACTCCCATTTCTGACTTCTGCAGTGCTCGGATTGCAGTTAATCCATTGTATACATTTGTAACAAAGTGGTTAAAACCTCTTTTTTTTGAGTTCCATGCCACACATACGTTTCTTTAAATGATCTAAACCCTTCAAAATTCAAAATTATTATGATCGATTCAGATATCGATCGATATACTCATTCCCTTAGCAACCTTCAGAATAAACAAACAGGGATCTCGGATTTCATGTTAACAACTTAGTATTAATTTATTATGTATTTTTATTAGTATGTTAACCTACTATTATATGCATAAATAATAAAAAATGCAATAATATTGACCATGAGATATATTTATTCACAATTACACAACAACCCGTCCCAACATCACCTACGCGGTCATCTTGATGGTGGCTCTCTGTGATACCCACCCCATACTCAGTTTTTTTTTGTCAAATACGCCATTATGGTTTCATAAACGAAAACAAGTTTTTAACCACTATTATCTACAATCAAATCTATAATCTACTATTAAATCTAAAAAGGGCCCCCGTAGCCATTTGCCAAAAATGCTAGCTGCATTTCCTCGCTCAATTGTACAATCGAGATCAATTAGATGAGTACTGTGCTTGTTTACTCGACTGTGCTAGGATTTAAAAATTCCAACCCTAGGTTTGATTGATAAATGCTACATGAAAGGATAATGGGCAAATTGTTTGTGGCACCAACAGAATTGAAACCTACATATATTAAAAAGGAGTAATTTCTTAACATGAGCGCAAATACCTAACTCACCGGAGAACAAAAATATGGGCACTTGAAAATAAGACGTATAAACCTTAGAAACTTCGGCTAATATATTATGACGACGGTTAATTAAAGAACTGGGTGTAGGATATTTAATGTACAAAAATACTTAAATATTTAAATCAATACTATGGTGTTCGTTTTTCTACGGAACTTGTCTAAAAAAAATATATACCTAGAGCATTACCAATAACTTTAAAAACTTTTTGTTTATTCTGTAACCACATTATGCACAAACAGGCTACGATACATCAGCATTATTCCTTTAGTCCCCTCTTACGACTTCCACGGGAAAACATGAGGTGTCACGCGGCCTATAAAAATGTACTTACCTAGAAATAATTGTGACAACACGTTACTCGTAAGATTGCAGAGTATCTTAATAAATGGCTCCGTCGTCGGGACGGTTTACAATGAGAGATACAAAACTATATCATCAAAATAACCTTAATAATTGTGTACCTTATAATTTATTATTAATATTTTTGTTTTCCGAAGAGCCAGGTATTTGCGGCTGTAGTAGTATATAGTGTTTTGTTTTAACTAATTACATTTTAAATAAGTTTCAATTCGGTTAGAGCCACGCATTTCAATGAATTTGCTAATTAGTCCGCTAAATTATGTTTCACTTTATAATTTAAGGCTGAAACTACAATCACACGAACGACAAACATTAATTTGTTGCAGTTGAAACTCGGTTGGGGTTGCATGTCGGTCCTTTGTGATAGTGTAATATGATGTATGTAGGTACTCGTATTCCTGTGAAATTCAATATTAATTGGTACCGTGTTTGGACGGGAGTTTCACAGATAGCTTTAAATAAATGTTACACTTGATTGGTTTGTCCGAAACAGGGGACAACATTTAGGGGATAAATTTAAATGGTTTTCGTTGAAACGCGTGAGTAGTTTTACCAATTCTTAACGTTGTTGAACTAAGGAGACTATTATATATTGATTTAAACTTCAAAATCAAGTTATTTCAGACTTAAAATATACTATCGAGTACATTGCAGTTTTATCAAGTGTCACAGTTAATTGCATCGTATGGTCTCTGGTGGTCTGGCACAATTTAATGTAAATCTACTTATTTACTGACTACAAAATAAATCAAAATATTCTTATTATTACCAAAACAACACATTAATAAATTTAATTGAATTACTTTTGTTTGGTCCATAAAGGCATAGGAAAATTATTTACTTAATGCAAAGGATTTGTTAATTATTTGTAAACGTTGCGTTGGTTAAATAATTCCCATTATTATTACTGCCAATCCCAAACCTATGTTATAGATACCAACATCATTAGTATGCGATTAAAAGTTTTTGACGTTAACCTTTAGAAAATCAATGAACAAAAACAAACAGTTACAAAAGTAACGTAATTAAAAAAGTGATGAAACGTAGTAAAGTAAAGTAATAGGTTAAAACAACAAGTATTCGCCGGATAAAGATTTTCCAAATTCAATATCCCAGGACCCCTTTTCCAATTAGTCTGACTGAAGCGATAGGTAGCTTCCGCTCGCTTTAATTTGCTTTGTTTTGCGTCTGGTTCCCCTTTAGCGTCGCCTGTACGACAAAAGTGCAATATACGGCATTTGACAATCAAGAGCTTCCCTTTGCACGGCTCATAAATTTACCCTTACGACCCTAAATTGATATCTGAAATTGCCTAATATCGGTTTAGCTAAGTAAAAGGTAGTTTAGAATCATATTTGTGTAGGTAGGTACAGTCAAGGGCAAAAATATGTATACACTTTAGTACCTTGTCTAATTGTCGTCATATTTGAACTGCCATATATGAACTGTCACAGTGGTTAAAGTGACAAGGTACTAAAGTGTATACATATTATTGCCCTTGACTGTACGTACATTAAACATGCTGAATGCATTGATATTTACTTTAATTTTATTGACCTTACATTTGTAATGATTTTATTTGAGTTAGTTTTAAAAATATTTATTTATTACTGAATTACCTTGTAATGTAACTTACTTTTAAGTACCTACTATTGTATTGAATTATTGAAAACATACTTTCTGCTGGAGTTTCCATATTACCGACGACGTGTACAAGAGCCCTCGTGTGGTTTGTTACATAATTTTCACAAAATCATTATTTCCGTGAAGCGATATTTCTTTTCGCATTTTTTCCCATTCTTAATTTGACCCAATGTTATTTTTTCCTGTTCGGTTTTGTTACCGTCGCTTTTATTCTCGTTCGTCTTTTTACCCAGTCGCATTTGTTCCCGTTCGATTTTATCCCAGTCGCACTTATTCCCAAAATTAATTAAATCGTAATGTAGGTAGGTTTAGGTTATGTTAGTTTTGCAGCAGGCCCGGAGGGCCAAATAACCCAGAAATAGGAGCTCCGCCATAGCGGAGCTCCGTCGACTGTGTCAAATTAGATTTTTGGAATTAGAAAAAAACGACAGTGAAAATATGGTACCAGGAAAAGAAGCGACTGGATGAAAATCGCAAGGGGAGAAACACGACTGTGAAAATATGGTGCCAGGGAAAAGGCTTCTGGTAATTACCGCGTTCGGGAAAAAACGCGAAAGGAAAATTTGCTTCAAAGAAAAAATGCGTTTGGGAAAGTCATCTAACAAATCCCTCGTGTGGCCAATTTATTAAATTCAAAATATTTGTACAATTTGAATTTTGAATTTTGGAACATTTTGATTATAAAGAATATCCCTTAATTGTTCAAAAATGCAAAATAAATTCTCCATAAGCTTTCTAAATTCTAAATTGAATAGGTAACATGACAAATCGGATCGAGTAAATTATACCAAATATAACAATTATTTGTGCGTTACTGCCACGGCACCAACATCACAATAAAACCATGGGTTTGTTTCACCACATGTTCACTTTACAGCAACCAACGATGTCGTTCAAGATCTTTAAATCAACCTTAGTGTCGTTCGCTCCGCAAAGAGAATTAAATCTGTTATTCATCAATAGCCTTCCTTACAACTGACCCCATAGACGCGGTTAGTTCTCAGCCAGACGAAACTTAACAATGAGGAGAACGGTCGGAAACTGTATTGTTTAAGCAATTTCGAATGTACTCTTTGTGAGTTGATACCTAAACTCGTACTATCTTGTCCTGTCTAGTGTCTTTGATATTGGTTTCTAATCTATTCCCATTGTACTCAGACAGTTGTGTGTTACTAGTATGTTACTCCCTTATATACTTCGAGCAACACGGTCTTCCTAGCGGAATGGAGTCGAATTAGCTATGAATATTACAATCAAATAGAATAATAAATAGCTCTGTAATTTCTTGCGCGGGGAAATTTGCACACAAAAGCAGCTCTGCACACCTACATACAAATCAAAACTGTAATGATGACATTAATACATAAACAATGGAACAATACACCGACCAAACTTGCACGCAAAGAAATGTTAACGTGCTCGTTTTATTTTCCATAAAGGCGAAAACGAAACCCTCTTCATTCCCCATGTCTCACAGCCACGCGTAGACTATTGGGACGACGTGGCTGAAACTCAACAGATGGAACATCAAAGTAGTTTCCGCTCTATAATGCAGGTATTGTTAAGTTCCGTGTTTCATGAAATCAATTTAATATTAAAAAAACAAACGTTTTACCGTAATTGTTTTTGTATGCCACCCTAAGGTTGAATTCCGGACCTTTCAATTAAAAGGATTGACTTTTTAATTTCATAGGAAGTTGTGTCAAAACTGAAAGGCTGATTTAGACGGCTGAACAGTTAGGTTAGGGTAACCGCTTCCTATATCTGGGATAGTATTAGTTTATTAGTGAGCCGCCGCTCCCGCTAACTAGCTCTCCGTAGTTTAGTTTAGTTCCGTATTTCTTAATCGGCTCCGAGTGAACTTTGCAATAAGTTTTTAACTTATTTTGCTGCAAAGTTCCATTAGACTTATTTAAGTCAACAAAAAATAACTAAAAAAATCCATTACACTGAAGTAAGTACCTATAATAAAATTGCACTTATATTTTTGTTGAGTGTTAGTACATACATAAATGATTTACAAAATGTTAACCTGCCATTACTATTTCAACAGACTGCTTCTTTTCGTTTAATCTAGGTATACTCGTATAACCTTATTCCAGTTTGGGCGAATGCAACCTTAAGTATTGTGTTTCAGTCGCGATCAATAATTTAAATGATGACCATGTGGATGTGTGGGTTAAATTCGATTCCTGGGTCCAGAAATGACAGGTCCATCGGTAATGTAAATTCATAATAACGTCATAACGTGGCAGGCCCCAAATAGCGGCGGCGGCGCGGCGCTCGCCGGGCAATCACTCAATTAACTTAAACGAGTTAAAAAACAATATTCATTGCTAACAAAGTCGGACAATTATTTTAAAAATAGAGTAAAAGTAGTCGTTGGTTTTGGCTATCCAGAACTTTATTAAATACAAATATTAAAAATCGAGATTAAGCAGTTTATACGTATCAAAAAATAAATAGTCAAAACACAATCATGTCGAAAATTTGAAATCAGAAAATCTTTACTAAACACTTATGCGTTTGGAGTTTGGACTAAAAAACTGAATGATAATTCTATGCTGTCCTTCGGTGTAAATGGGGACCCCACAAGTCCCACAATATCCTACGGCATTCAATAAAGCGTTTTCCATTACGTCACGACAATTAACTACACTGCTAAAGACAAATTGTGGCGTCACAGACAAATCTCCTTTAGCAAATGCAACCATTTTACTAACGAGTGAGGATTGAAACTGTTCAAAAGGAACAGTTTAAATTATTATTAGTGTGAGGGCAGTATATATGTAAATGTACGACTAATTATCGTGACGCAATAGAAAAGTTATCGTTGTTCATTTTAGTCCTTGACTACCCGCACTATTTTCGAAAAATGCTTTCTTGCGGTACCAACCAACCAACCGGTTTTATCGCACTATACCTACAAGAAAGGGCCGAATCTTAAGTACCCGAGTAGGCGAGTTTAGGTTGACATAAAGGGACATGGCTACAGCAGGATTCTCCTATGGTAGTCCGAAAATTTCTAATATATTTTCACTATTTTCACTACCACTAACTCTCATTAGTGCAAATGTAACCGTGGTTTGCATGCAGCCCTAACTGTAGGTGTATAAGATTTGAACCGCCGTTTGGACGAGAGTGTCGAACGTTATGTTAGGATTACCCATGGGTTACAATTTATTAATTGCACTCGGAGTATGCCTGAAGTCAAGAGTGAATTTTATATTTATACGTGTTAAACACTCTACTTTTATTTTACCTTAAAAGGAAATTTTGTTTTCACAAACTTACCTTGTTCGCCATATTTCCTGCCGCGCGCAACTATTTATCTGTAATGCTCAGTTTATTTTAAACATGGTATTACCAGTTCAGTAGTTACTTAATGGCGCGACCGCGCGACAACACAATACAATATTCAGACAAATTTAAGAGTTATGAAAAGGGTATGACAATTATTGCGTGTATGAACCGTATTAATATTGTTATATAATTTACTTTTGTACCGTGCCTAATAATATAATAAATAAATAAATAATAAACTGATTATGTGTTATTTTTTTCAATTAATTAATTCAATATAATACACGAGTTAAACAAATTGTCCACACAGGGTTTATGAGGCGTCAGAGCTGCCGTCTTAAATAATCACGTAGGTAATGGTCCAAGCTACACGCTATGCTATAAGTATTATAATCTAGATACAACTTATGTTACGTGTTGTGAGATACCCGTCTCAAGACTCACTAAGTCCGAGTCTGCCGTCTCTGATGCGGCTAAAATCTAACATATCTCACACAAGATCCGGCCCGACACAGGATCCGAGGCCCGGATAGTCGTACTGAAACATATCCGAGCTTTCCCCCAATTCTATTTTTAAATCACTTTCCCACTCGGATGTGGAAAACTTTATTATCAAAATACCTAGGAGAAAGTGTAATGAACGTTTATTTCCGATTCACCTTCGTGAGGCAATTGCATTTAGACTGAGTAAAGTTATTTCCCGATTTAGCCCAGTTGGAACGCGGCGGGTGGAGCGGCGCGGCCGCGGTGCGAGGCTTTTCCCGTGGTTCGAACTTTGTGTACCTTTGCACAGAGACACTTTACGTCTGCATTATATGTTTGTAACTCTGTCAGAAGTTCTTTTCCCGCTTTAGCTGCACCTAACCTAACTTGGGAAGAAGCACAGAGGGTACAGGGGCTCTAATATACTCGTTAAAACTCATATTGTTCTTATCTCGACCGCCATTACTGTCAGGTAAACAAAAGCTACTCCTATCATGACGGTGAATCATGTAAACCTGCAAATCTTGCTTTTATACTATTACTTACCTGAGTTATTTATTAAGGTTTTAAAATGTTTGTTTGCAAAAAAGCTATTGGCTTACTAAGTCTTGTTGTTCGCAGAGCAACTATGCTAAGTTCCTTAAGAACTTGCACTCGGAGCAGATCGCCAAGCTGCACGCCAAGAACCAGCACGAGTGCGACCTGCTGGAGGACCTGCGTACCTACACCATCAAGCGATCGGCCATCGAGAAGAGCTACTCCGAGGTAAGCTACATCTCTGCTCTCCCATGTGGCCCTAGTAACAACGGATATAACATATGTTCAGAAATAACTCACACTGCTGAGATTTAAACAAAATAAAAATAGCGCAATGGTCAGCAGCAAAGTTATTATTAAATGATTTTTCAAAATTGACTTTTGTAGTTCTAGGATGTTACTGTAAACATCAAACAACTAATAAACAACTTCATCTCTTTATAATATTAGTATACCTAGAGATTTCATTATTATGACGCGACCTGCCGCGCTTTGCTGCTGACCGTACATGTATCACTGATAATTAATTCACTACTAAAAGATTAGCTAACGCGGTCTTATTCGATGGACCTACTAAGAGCTATTGAGGATTTACTATGGCCACCAACCGTCTCTACTTTCGTAATAGCTACGCGTATATATAGCGTAACATGTCATTATTTTATCGTCAGAATTTCATAAGTATGCAAAATTTTAAGGCCATTTTGACACTTAAAACTAGGTTATAATCGACTTTTAATAACCTAGATTAAGAGTTAATGAACGTTTAAGACGGGTCTATATCGAATGGCATACAATTATTAGTCCTATCGTTGTGTCGCATAACGTCTTTTGTCCTAATAACGTGTGGCATACACTTTGTTCCGCATATTTTTGATTGTCCGAAATTGTTGCTCCTATTATCGTTTGTCCTAAATATTATTTGTCCTATCGTTTGATGTGGCTAAGATTCAACTGTCGAATGATTGATGTGCATAATTGTAATATTCCTAATATTTAATGTGCTAAAATTGTTTTGACTACATGTCATTAAGCATACAGTCACAGTTCTACCTAACACTCCTCCCGCTTCGCTCGTCGTCGTTCCTAACCTAATCGAAATCTGACCTGCCTGAAGGTAGAAGACGTAACGATTCTGACTTCACGCCTACCATAGTTTAGTTTAGGTGCTGTAATTGTAGCCAGTTTAATAATAGGCAAAATAATTATTAGGACAAATCATGTTAGGAATATTATGCTTTAGGTAATTAGACTTTAGAGTTATCAATATTAGGACAAACTTGCTTTAGGACGTTAAATGAGTATGCGCATAAATTATTAGGACAAACGAGTAGTATGCCATTCAACAGTATGCCAAACATTCTCGGCCAAACATTTTTAGGACAAAAAACGTTATGCGATACGACAGGCGCCCGTTTAAGACATATACCTACAGAGTATAGTAAAGTACTTATTACCTTTTTTACTAGGGCCACAGAACTATTTTCTTAGCGTTATATCAGGCGAAAGACGTCCACTGCTGGATAGGCTTTCCCTGAGGACCTCCACGACGATCAGTGCTACCGTCATCCTTTGGTTTCCTGCGATCTTTACCAGATCGTCGGTCTAAACTAGTGTTAAACTCATACGTATGAGGCCCCATGTCACATTTACTTCGTTAGATGGTCATAAAAACGTCTCAACTCATTGTTCTTATCGTAGCGAAGGAAAACGAGTGAAAATACGTATTAGGGTAGCGTATTAAGAAACTCACCTCATATTTAGAGAAGGGCGATTCTAGCACCTCACTTAATAAAATGTGTTAGACCATCGGTTGAAATTTTTACGGTTAATCCGATTAGGGGTAGTTTTTTAGGGTTCCGTAGTCAAACTAGGAACCCTTATAGTTTCGCCATGTCCGTCCGTCCGTCCGTCCGTCCGTCCGCAGTCTAGCTCAGAGACTCATAGTACTAGAAAGCTGTAATTTGGCATGAATATACATATTAGTCACGCCAACCAAGTGGTAAAATAAAATTGTGAAAAATATATTTTTTTAATGCACCTCCCCTACACGTAACGTGGGGATGCTTTTTTTTTTTCTTGTCTACCTCATAGTGTGGGGTGTCGTTGGATAGGTCTTTCAAAAATATTGCGGGTTTATGAAAACCATTTTTCGATTTAGGGATCCGTTTATGAAATATTAAGCTTTAAAGCGCTATTTTTTGTTTGTCAAGTGTCCCCCCCCCTACAGCCAAAACTACAAATACTAAAAATCTGAAAAATATCTTCAACGAAAGCGCATATAACGAATTTTAAAGGAAAACTATCACGGCTAAGTAGACATGATTAGTTCCTGAGTACAGGCGACTAAAGTGTTTATACCTATCAAAATCGCCTATGATAACTTTGATAGAAAAATTGTTAACGGGGCCTGCACGCGCGGGGGGAGTCGAACTGTCCAAGTAACAAATCGAGCGACAGCCGCGCTCATAAGCGCGAGCGCCTAGATGCTGTTCGGACGTGCCCCGGAATGCTACCTACAAGTTTGCGATTTGCGATCTGAAAGTTTACAAATTTTCGATTAGATTATTGATTTGAGTTGAGTATCGTGGGGAAAACTTAAAATTCTATTTACTAAACCTTGTTTTTTTTTCAATTTCTATTAATTACTATTAAACAAAAGATTAAACTTTTATTGTAATTTAAAGTCGGTTTGAAGCAAGTTAAATACCTAACTACCTACATAGGTATACTGATCTCACACTTAAAAGCTTAATTGGCTCATGTTTGAGATATTATGTACGAATCTATAAGAAAAAGAATCATTACTAAGTAGACTTAATTAGTTCCTGAGATACAGGCGACTAACGGGTTTATACCTACTAAAAATCATCTAAGACAGCGCCAAATAACTTTAAATAGAAAATTGGTTCATACATGTTGATTTTTGAGATAGTTTTTTGTGTTTGTCGTTACGGCTTCGGAACCCTACACTGAGCATGGTCCGACATGCTCTTGCCCGGTTTTTCTTATTTTTATTGCCTTCGACGGGCAAGCAAGCAGACAGCCCACCTGACGGAAACTGGTCACCGCCACCTATGCACATTTGCAACGTCAGAGGCGACACCAATGCGTTGCCGGTCTTGAAGAAATTTAATGATAGCCTTTTTAAAAAGCCCCATGTTGTATCGCATTGGGAAAGTCTCAGCAGGATTCCTATAGTAAACGCAAGAAAACTTCTAGAGAACCTACTTATACTTATTCGTTACTTACCAAAAGCGTTCATATTTAAATGGTGTAAGTCTGTTTTCTGATAACTGCGTTGGCAGCGGCCTCGTTTCAAACTCAGTGAGCTGCAAGCATTCGATAAAATCTTTTGCTGTCTTCGTTTCTAACGTAACGCTGAGAATACTTCCACATGTGTGTAATAGTGCATAAACCATACACCACTGGAGTTTGCATAAAAAACATTTTAGTAAACCTTCAAACTCGTTTTATAACTCCAACTACCCAACCCCACGTTATATCGAGCTAAATTTAATTTTCCAATTATCTGAGCACAGTCATTTGCAGGCTCTCGGCAGTCCCGCTGCGATGTAACCTACCTCATCAAACCGCCTTTGTGTCCAATAAACTAATTATAAACTCGAGACTCGACATTAACGTATATCAATTTTACCTAGCTTACAACAAAATGCTTACTTAAGTGGAAAATCGCTGGTGACAGTCATACTGCCGTACTCAGAGACGTCAATTAAATTTAATGCTTGATTAAAGTTGCTGCTGTCACTTTCTTTGCTATAGTAATAGAATAAGACAACACGTCACTAAACAAGCATTAAATTTAATTGACGTCTCTGAGTGTGGCAGATAGAGCATTATTGTTTTGACTTACCTTATTTTTGGAACCACGAAGATATAATCTTAATCTTTGTTGTACTTACCCTTTAAATAAGTGTATTTTTATCGTGATAATGTATAGATCATCATTCATCACCCGCTCACCAAAGACAAGAACCAGAAATAAAATCCAACAAAACAATCTTAGAAAACATAAAAATAATTAAAAGAAAGTGGCTGATTTTATTGTAAAAATTATGATATAATTTACAGTGGTAACATGAATGTATAAAAACCTTATAAAGTATGTATTTAAAAACGGATAAATTAAATGAATGGTTTGTACCTACTCTATATCCGAGTAAAACAAAAATAATTAAAAGAAAGTGGCTGATTTTATTGTAAAAATTATGATATAATTTACAGTGGTAACCTGAATGTATAAAAACCTTATAAAGTATGTTTTTAAAAACGGATAAATTAAATGAATGGTTTGTACCTACTCTATATCCGAGTATTTATATAAAAATTAAAATGTTCTTAGAAGTTACCGAAAACTTCTTATAAGGATCATTTACAATTTAAAAGTTTCTCGTCGGTCCAGTGCTAGCTGATGCGAATAAAAAACTTTTAAATCCATCTCAGATGCGCTCTTCTGGACTTTTAATTCGCCTCCCTTTCAACTTAGTGACCTATTTAAATATTTTAATGGTTAAAAGTAGTTTGAATTCTAAGTTCCCAAGTTTCCCGACTCTTAAGTGCTTCATTCAATTAAAAAGTTGACTGACTGAAAAGTTGAAGAGTTGACTCCCCAATAAAAAAATCTAACAGATACATTAAACTACTTTTAAAAAAGGAGATAGTGAAACTGTCAGAGGCCCTAGGGCCTTGCCTGGACAAGCTGCATTCGGCGTTCGTTATCGTTATCAAACATGTATAGATTGACGTAAGCTGTTAGATGGTCGCGTCGCTTAAAAATATTGCCGGATCAGATCAATCCGTCCGTCAGTCTTATCAATTATCAATCAATCTTGTTTGTTGATAGATTTTAGATCTGCGTACTAAAAAACACGTTTCTATGATTTTTGCATAAGACGAAGCATAAGTACACTTGTGATTTGACAAAAAGGTTTCACCTTTACATAGCGCACCGCAGGTTGGAACATCGTGGACGAACTAACGATCGAACGCAGTGTTCTTAAATCTTCTGGGAGTGGGAAGGAACCTATAATTAGCCATTGAACCTTGTCAGTTGAAACAAATATTAAGTCTCAGATGCCGAATTAATAAGTATTAAAAAATTCAAACTTACGTTAACGATACGCATGTGTTCGTGTTAGTTATTCGTAATTAAGATGTATATTAACAGGCCTTAAATATTACGCCCGACCGTATGTAATTTACACACTGAGTAGATATTAAAACATTTTAACCAAACAGAATGTAATTTTGCATTGGACGCTCGCTCGAATGAATCAGGTTTTAATTAGCCCTGTGCTAGGGTCCCTTTGCAGGGCTAAACCCTCCCCTCGTTTTCGCCATCCGTCCCTATTATTTGCACGCGTTTCAAAGCGACTGGGGAGCATGGAATGAAGTAATTATCTTCTCATATATGTAGGTAGGTATTATTACTTTATTACAGATGCGTACAGCGAGGTTCACAAAAAATCTTAATAGGATAAATAGTTGCAGAAATATGAAACATTCGATATTTTACTCATTTCCCATTTTGTACATAGTAACTGAACTTTACATGTACCTATCTACCTGTTTTCAAAATTATAATGAATATTTCATTTACCTAATTGGAAAAAAATATGTATTTTCTATATTGTAATGGTATGCAGACGTAGGTAGATTTTAATGGTCGGAAATATTTTAATCGCAGGTCGATATTTAAACATGAATAGTATGAATACTAATACAATCGAAAAAAAAAAAACTTTAAATAGGCTATTACAACACTTATGTTTTTTTCGTCGTATATTTTACTAGAGGACGCCCACGAATTTGTACGCGTCGAATTAGTTTCCCACTATTTTAACCCCTTAGGAGATGAATTTCCAAAAATCCTTCTTAGTGCACCCCTAGGTTACCAAGGAATATTCCCTCTTAATTTCAAGTCCCTAGGTGCAGTGGTTTAGGCTGTGCGTTGTTTAGTAGTATATAAATATATATATAATTATATTTTTTCTTATTGCACTATTTATTCGTTTAGCGTACGGTCCGTCTGTCACACTCGGAGCTGGCTGAAAAATCAGCGCTGCAGGTGTTCAATACCTCAGCATTATGCTGAGCCAGTGTTCGATTCACTGCCGCGAAGACACTACTTGTTTATTGCTTTTGTAGGGTTCCGTAGTCAAACAAGGAACCCTTATAGTTTCGCCATGTCCGTCCGTCCGTCCGTCCGTCCGTCCGTTCGTCCCCAGTCTAGCTCAGAGACTCATAGTACTAGAAAGCTGTAATTTGGCATGAATGTACATATTAGTCACGCCAACAAAGTGGTAAAATAAAATTTTTAAAAATATTTTTTTTTAATGCACCTCCCCTACACGTAACGTGGGGATGTCTTTTTTTTTTCTTGCCTACCCCATAGTGTGGGGTGTCGTTGGATAGGTCTTTCAAAAATATTGCGGGTTTAGGAAACAAATTTTCGATTAAGGGATCCGTTTATGAAATATTAAGCTTTAAAGCGCTATTTTTTGTTAGAGTCAAGTGCCCCCCCCCCCCCTACAGCCAAAACTACAAGTACTAAAAATCTGAAAAAAATCTTCAACGAAAGCGCATATAACGAATTTTAAAGGAAAACTATCACGGCTAAGTAGACATGATTAGTTCCTGAGATACAGGCGATTAACGGGTTTATACCTACTAAAAATCATCTAAGACAGCGCCAAATAACTTTAAATAGAAAATTGGTTCATACATGTTAATTTTTGAGATAGTTTTTTGTGTTTGTTGTTACGGCTTCGGAACCCTATACTGAGCATGGTCCGACATGCTCTTGCCCGGTTTTTTCTTTATAATAATGAATTAAGAAAGGAAGAAGCACGACGTCATGCCTCACTAGTTTACGAAGCCAGTAACAGTAAGTGTTAAAGGCGTAGCCATCTATTGAAGAGCAGTGGAACAGAGGTCCGTTCCTCCAAATGGATTACGATTTAAAAAATAAAACAGATTTTTTAGATCCATAGATGTTAGTGGGTTAGTTACAAAATTTCTTATACTAGGTTATAAAGACTGTACACGATAAAATCCGGCCATGCATGATCTGGTGTATTTTTTTAATGAATGCTAATTTTCAAGAAGCACTTTTTTGTAATAGTCAGTGGTTATGAAACTACATAATAAAAATACAGTCATAATAAAATGTTAGAGCGTCTGTGTCTTAGACCCTTATATAATCCACAGTACCTTTATTTTTTTGTACACGATCTTCTGACAGTCTTTACCAAATTCTCCGTTTTAAAACATTTTATTATTTTTAATTATACAAGCCAAATTATACCTTATTAAATTATCTTACCACAATAGTTAAAACTTTCCTAATTATATTCAGATTAAGATAGTTCTGAGGTTTTTTAACTTTGGCGATTTTGACTTTTTGACAAATAAATGCCTCCCATACAAAAACAACTTTCAGTGCTTGGAGTAAAAAGTCTTCCTGACTACTACAAATAGAAATGAGTTTCAATAGTAGATTGTACAACAAGGGCATAAAACAAACCATTTTTTCCGAGACTTATGGTATCCAACCGAGCCGGCAGGCGAGGTTGGATAATTAAGTCGAGGATAAAATGGGTTTTAAGACCGAGTTATACACTCTGCTTTTCACTTCGATTACGAGGAAATAAAACAGTGATAATGTAAAAAAACTTTAATAAGTTCTTTTGCATTTTTTTCCATGAGTGTGTTAGGTGTGAGCATTATTTTCCTCTTCACTAGACGACATTTTAATTAAATTCCATAACACAAAAAGTTTTGCAAAGAAAATAACTAATTAATAGTCCAAAACCTCTTTCCCGCCACTGTATTTCTGTCAAAAATTTTATTTTTCTGTTTGCGATTTTTGACTTAGGTCGAACGCAATACTGCCAAGTTTATACCTACGTTGATTTTTTAATGTTCTTGTTAATAATGCTTGTTTTTAATAGTTTTAAATTTCTTCTTTGTTAGATGCAACTACGATGCAAATATAAATAAAATTAAAGTAAATTTATTCAAATAACAAGTTTATTTAATGTAGTCACCTCGTCTGTCTGGCTGTAGGGCTTAATTGTCTTAGTCTAGATGACGACATCCATTTATGCACTAGTGCATAAAATGCGATTTTATGCAGCCTATACCCAGCATAAAGAAGGACTTTACGAGCATGAGAAGTGAAAAAAGTATTTTTTTCGTAAGACTACATTCTATTGTGGGTAAAACTGCTTGTAACAATATAAATACAGTTGTGGCGTAGAAGCAGGAAACGAGTGAAGATTGTCAAAAAACGCTGTACAGGAGATGAAAGGTATGATAGAATATATTTGGCGAAAACTCACACATACCCATACATTATGATACGATTTTATTTCATTATATAGTATTATAATTATACAACATATTAAAAGAAAACTGCTTGAAAATATGCATTCATCGCAAAGATACACGAGAGCATGCATGCCCCGATTTTTAGCACACCGGAAAAAAATACAAAACAGTTTGAAGATAAGTAGTAATTTTGTTCATTTGATATTGTTTCAGTTGTTTTTTTTCAATAAAAGATAAAAAAAAAGATAGAAGATGTTTATTCAGTAAGTAGGCCGCACGGGCACTTTTACACGTGAAAAATCTACCAGCGCGCAGCGCTTCGCAAGAGACCAGTGCTGAGAAGAAACGCCGCAAGAAACTCAACAGTTAGCCGTTTTTTAAATATACAATTATAAAACTTAACCTAGCATTATGTAAAACAATGAATCTAACATAAGATAAGAAATAAATGTATTTACGCGTAGTTGAATATTTAGCTTCAATTGTCAATTTAAATTATAACGCGTACTTATTATAATATAACTTATGTTTAATGAGCTAATAACTACGAAGATGGATGACTTTTGAGGTGTTTATTCTGCAGTGGGTGGATGTGATGTGTGATGTCTCTGAAGTGCTGAAATGAATAACTAATAAATGAAAGCTTTATATACGCAGCTATTCATTTAGTAACGTTTGACTTCGCGAATGTTTCGCAGTTTATCGATTTTGCTATCTATAACGACCGCTAAAAATTACTTGCAGAGAGTTCCCCCAACTTGATTTTTTACCTCATTTTGTGATGGTATTGATCAAAATAATTTCGAGTTCATTCATTTATATTTGCAACTCTCTTTTCTTTTGTCCATGGCATGGTATAAAAATCTGCTCTGTTATTTTAAATAACAAAATACAAATGGAAACAGACTTACACGTCAAACTTATAACACCTCTCTTTTTTGCGACGGGGGTTAAAAACAATTCAGCCAACGATGAAAAAGCCAAACAAAAGTGAATATTCGAATAGAACTGGTGTTTCGGATAAATGCAAAAGCCAAACAACTGTTTTTTTTGTGTTGTGTGCAAACAAAGGGATCGAACGAAATCCGGGCAAGCTACCAAATACTGGCCCACTGTGTAGTTCTCTATAATAACATATAACATATAACTGAAAACAATTGTGAATTTTCGAACTGATGTTTCAGACAAACACTAAAATAGGCAAGCAATATATTTCGTTAAGAAGTGAGGATTAAATTATCAATTAACAGAAAAATAAATACTAGCCCACTAACTGTGTATCCATCATTTTATACTTCTTTAAGCTATCGAGATTCCAACATTAGGTAGGTACGTATATCTATATATCTATGATGATATTTACTCTTCTTACTTCGCCTAACTAACTCTAAACTGATTATTCCCTCAACTCAGAATTCTAAATTAAATACGTCTAGCCAGGGGTGAATTCGTTAAAGTAGTCAGTAAATGTAGACTTGTCATGGGAAATTTGACTTAGATTCTTGGTGGACTACTAAGTAGACTAGAGTTTTACAATTAGTTAACATTTGAAAAACTAGACACAACAGTTGCGAAAAAGATTGCCCCCGTTATATGATAATGAAGACAATAAACTAATTGTGACGTTTACAAGATTACAGAATTAAACTTGACATAAAAGATCAACACATCATTTTGTAGGCGGTAAAAACCATATCGTCTTTGGCAATCGACTTCATAGTGGATCAATTGTTTTCATTTTGTATGCGATTGCGAGTGCGTTAGGCAATAGCCCCTCTGTTATTATGGTATTGTTTTTAAATCGTCCGCCATCACTGGCAAATATATAAGAGAGAAAACGATATGGTTTTTATCGCCTAGAAAAGAGGCCCACCACAATCATCCGAATAGCGCAAGCATTCCCACACAGCTGTTTCCGTTTGAAAATGGTTAGCGTAACTTGACCGAGGGAGAGTGAAATATGCTACTTACAAACAACCTTTTCAGAAAGCCTTTAGGTGTGGGACGTGGGTCTTCCCATCAACCTTTCGCTTTCTCTTGGAAAACAATTATAAAAGTACAGAAACTGTGCGGGTTGATTGTATGTTATTAACATGACCTGCGTCCCAACAAATATGGCTGATACCATAACCCGGTGTTCACTTTAAGTTTGCCATTTGAGATAAACAAGGTGAAGGCGGAAAAAAACATGAGGATATGTGAATTAGCACAAGAAACAATCAGAGTTATCTAGGATCGGAATTGGGGATCGAACCAAAACCAGTTATCTTTGCAGGCAGGGTCTCTACTATATGAAATAGTATAAGTACTTTATAATGCACACTCTTTATATTTTTCGTTAATTTATAGATACATAGCCGTTGCCCACGGTTCCGTCCACGCCAAAAAATAAAACATAGCCTGTTACTCAGGGACAATGTAGCATTCTAATAGTGAAAAAAATTTAGAAATCTGTCCAGTATATTTTGAGTTTATTCGTTGCAAACTTACAAATCTTTCCTCTTTATAGGGAACATTAGTGTAGATAAAGAACACGAAAAAAAGCCCCGAAATGTTTGCGCATATTAGGCTGAGGTCAATTTTCTTGTTGCAGTATTACCTATATATAAATTGCTTTTTCGACTCTCATCTCCCTCTTGTCGACAGTATTCTGAGACACACTGGACCGAATGTTGGTTGAATGCATTTAGTCTAATCTTCTCCGGATACACGTCGCCTTTGACGCCTATGTACGACGATATTGCATTGCAACGGCTGCGATGTCAAAGACTTCCTGTGGCACCATGCAAAATTGCAAACCCATTAGAGATCGGAAGCCGACTCGGAACTTGTACTCCTTTGATCACTAATCACTTACTTCCTATTTATGATCGAACGAAGTGACGTTTGCGTTGTTGTTCGTTTTTGAAGAAACATAAATAAGTGATAAAATTATTCACAACGAACAACTGATAAAAAAATCATGGGGGTAATTCTTTTCAGGGTTCTGTAGTCAACACTTGTAGTTTTGCCACGTCCGTCTCTCGCAAAGTTGTAAAATAAAATCTAGTTTATTTTTTGGTACCTAGTAAGGACAGTTCAAAATCATTATGTAAATTGATATGATCCATTTTTAGATTTGGGCGACCATTTAGGGAATCTTTTCAAAATTGTATTTTTTTTGGCGTTATAGAGTTGCGTGGTTACCCCCCTCCAGCCAAAATTACAAGTACCTAGGTAATCAAAAAATCAGAAAAACATCTTCAATGATAGCAATTGTAACGAATTTAACAGAAAAACACATCTAAGTTAAATTGAAATTAAATCTAATAGATGGCCGGTTCTTCATGTTTTCAGAATGACTCATTAACAAATAAAGGGGTCAATCTCCATAAATGAAACGTTTTTTGCCACCGTTATTATGTTTTTAGTAACAAAGCCGGAAACCTGCACTTCTGAGTATGGTCCGACTTGCTCTTGCCCCGTTTTTAGAAAGAATAAACCAGTTACAGAACCGTTTAATAACGGTTTCCTTTCAACATGATTGTCATACGCATTTAAATTTTACTAACCCGCTCTGACTGGATCCTTTTATAGATGTTGACAGTTACAGCATTCGAAAATATAACTAAACTTACTTTAAATTCATAATGTTGATTTAGTTTGATAATGATGGCAAATAATAGTAGTTTGCCATCATTATCAGTCACATGACTACATAATGAAGGGCATTAAACACGAGTGATGAAACGAGCCTAAGGCGAGTTTCATAATAACATCACACAAGTGTTTTAATGCCTAATAATTATGTACAGTTACATACATTACTTTATCTACCCACATATTATAAGCCTCCATGATGCATTCGAATGAAAAGATTGAAAAGTTTTCTGGCAGCTGTCATAGTTTTTATTTAATTCAGAGACAAACTAGAGTCGGGTCCAACTATCATATCGTTCGATATCTTACTTACGTGCGACATTTGTCAATTTTGTATGCAAACTGACAATTCATTTCGAACTAAACGTCATCTCGACTGAAATTAGAATCAAATTTCTTTGTTTTTCAGAGATGTTCGAAATTTGAATGAAATAATATTATCGAAATCGATGTTATTTTACTATTTAGCAATAATAACATTTTTACAGATAAGAAATTTATTCTAACAAAACAGTCTATTTTTATGGTGGTCATTTTGTGCGGTTCCTGAACGCATCAAGGAGGGCTTATGATATTTGGATAGATAAAAGGGTTCATATTTCGCCAACCAATAGGGAATATGCATGGATTTTTTTAAATCGAATTTCTCAACAAAATATGAAAATACCGTATCAGAGATCACCAAAAGTAAAATTAAAATTAAAATGGGCTAAGTAATACGGATGATACGGATTAGACAAAGAGATCCGATGGTTGGCCATAAACCCCTTTTAAATACTGTTTTGCTAGAAAGAGATAGGAACAAATCTTTGTTGGCTTATATCTCGGTTATTTTTATATCTATTTAAAAAATGTTTTTTCTCAACTGTTTGTTTCATGAATCACCTTTTATTGAAGCTGTGTTTTTTTAATAAATATTCCTAAGGAACTATATCGCGTCACTTCTTATTATTCTCTTGGGCATCTCACTTTTTTGTTCAACAGCGAACTATTAACCGACAAACTGAAGTTGCTCCTAGCACTCGTAACCTCGTAGGTACGTTCGGTGCCGTACTTAAGTACTGAGGTACCCACTTACCTCACCGCTTTAGCAGGGCTAATGCGTCCTCGAAACCTGTGACCAAATTAAAAATGCACTCACTAACTGGTTCATAGTACTCTGAAATGGCGACTTAGACTCGTTGGTTAATAAGTCTACAACGAATTTAAAAGCGAACTATTTATGAAAATCACTTACCAGTGGGCCTAATATAACGTTTATAACGTGACAAAATGTGGATACAACATCCGTCACTTTTAGACATGTGACGGATGCTTTTTTCTCATTTTGTCACGCGATAAACGCGACCATACTAGGCCCGCAGGTCTTACAACTGGGATTGACCAAATAAAATAACTCACGGCTTTTACTTTCTAATTCGAAAGAATAGGAAATTTTAAGACACCAATTTCATTAATTTTGTATATGACCCAATAGTTTTGTTTAAATAGTATGTTTATTTATTTAGCAATTATATACAATTAAATGATATCCAATGAAAAAAAGTGATTGTAATAGACTAATAGTGTATTAAAACATACTATTTCAAACTGATTTCGCCTAACACACCTAGGACGGCTTCAAGCCGAAAACGAAAGTCAAACAAAGGTTAAATATACTTTTGTCGAAATATCCAAAATAGATAAATATTTCAAAAACTTAATAATGCAGAACGGCTTTAAAACCCTATTCTTCAAAATGGTTTTCGAATTGGAGTTATTGTAAAAATATGAACAATCCCAATTACGCTTATGCTAGAGCAAATATGGCCGTGTTTATCGTTGTGAATAAACGTGGATAAAATAACTGTCATATTCTGACCACCATTGTGCAAGAGTGACGACACGTGTTGTTTTATATTTCAAAGTATCAAAAAAATTACGGCAATATTTAAAACTCACTCGATGTAAAACCCGCCATTGCTCTCCTCGTATTCACCCTTTATGCAAATAACAAAAGCAAGCTTGAAAACCCAACTGCATGTTTGGATATCGTCGTTCGATACATACAGGGTGGCCGAGAAATCAACGTCCTGGGGCTGATAGAACAGCTAAAAAGCCCTTTTTAACCCCTATGTATGGTCAACGATTTTTACCAGTTTCGGAGATATTTAATTATAATTTTACTTATGCCCATGTTACGGAAACTCCTACATTACATGTTTTATTTCAGAAGTTTTCCAGTGGTATCTTACATTATTAGAATCATTACGAATCAGACAAGTTTTTAAACCGATTTGTCCTTTTTTAGGGTTCCGTAGTCAAACTACGAACCCTTATAGTTTCGCCATGTCCGTCCGTCCGTCCGTCCGCAGTCTAGCTCAGAGACTCTTAGTACTAGAAAGCTGTAATTTGGTATGAATATACATATTAGTCACGCCAACTAAGTGATAAAATAAAATCTTGAATAAAACATTTTTTTAGTGTACCTCCCCTACACGTAACGTGGGGATGTATTTTTTTCTGGTTAACCCATAGTGTGGAGTGTTGTTGGATAGGTCTTTCAAAAATATTGCGGCTTTGTATTAAAACAACAATTTTTCGATTAAGGGATCCGTTTATGAAATATTAAGCTTTAAGGCGCTAATTTTTGTTAGAGCCAAGTGTCCTCCCCCACCTACAGCCAAATCTACAAATACTAAAAATCTGAAAAAAAACGAATTTAAAAGGAAAACTATCTCGACTAAGTACCTAGACTTAATTAGTTCCTGAGATACAGGCGACTAAAGTGTTTATACTGACTAAAATCATCTAAGACAGCACCAAATAACTTTAAATAGAAAATTAGTTCGTAGATGTGGTTTTTTGAGATAGTTTTTTGTTTGTCGTAACGGCTTGGGAAGCCTACACTGAGCATGGTCCGACATGCTCTTGCCCGGTTTTTGTAAATCAATTTTTTTAGTAGTCATGTAAAGTTGTTTTTTCCACACAAAGCGAAAGACAAAGACTGGGACACCTAGCATGGAGAAACAATTTTTTGTCATTATTTAAACAGTTAATTAAACAAAAACGAGCAAATGGGTTTAAAAACTTAGCTTAATCGTAATGATTTTAATAATGTCATTTATCGCTTATAAAGTAATGAAATAAAACATGAAATTCATGATTTTGTTGACATGGACACAAGGGAAAACTACAAAAATTCAGATGAAAATGATGAATATCTCCGAACCTAGTAAAAATCCCTGAACATACATAGGGTAACCCCTCGATAGCTTTTTAGCTGCTCTATCAGCCCTAGGCGGGTGGACTTTGTTTTTGGAACAATAGTATAAATTCAATACCATGTTATATTATATTATATCCATGCGTATATATATATCTTGCGTATTACTTACTTCAATTCGAATACCTAAGTACGGACGGCCTGATAAGTAGCACTTGAGTGTTTGTCACTTTGTTTGTAGTTGTTTTTTAATATCATGTTTGAAATGCTGCACTAATCTGTCGAAGTCGTTCAGATACTTATAATACCCCGTACCCTGTGCAGTCGCAACGCTAAGACGAATCTAACGATACCCATTTTCGCTATTTTTGGCGCAATCAATACACCAACTAAGAGATTTTCTCCAAGTCGACATAAATTAAATACCTACAATAATAGTCCCAACTACGAAAGCCGATAGTAGCCCCGGTAGTAGGAGTGTCTTGTTGACATCTTAATTAATATATTATAATGATAATGATTGTCATGGTTATGATTAACAATAGCGAGTTCATTAGTGATTTAATTACAATTGTTAACGTTGAGACGTCTTGTTAGAGACGTATTCAATCAAGATCCCTATTCACAAGGAAACCTGCGACAATCCAATTAGTAATAATTAATTACATCAAACATGTCATGAACTGGACCATGGGGTGCCAATTATTGCTAAGCCAATTAATTACAAATCAATTAATTTATTGAATTACTAGATTCTACTATAGAAATGTACTTAAAGCTTTCTTTCACTGAACAATAGACTTTAGGACTAAAATTTGTAATAAAAAAGTGTTAACCAGTCCTATATTATACTTAGGTAGGCACTTCGTTTTTTTAACGTTCTAACATTAACTGTTTTAAACTCGCATACGTTTTCTTTAACAACGTACATTTTTTTTTATTAATTACTTACTTATATGATGAGACAATTGCCGTTAATTTCAAATTGCAACCTCCATGTAGGCCAAATGCATTTTTTTTTTAATAATTACATTGGTTATATATAAAAAAAAATTGAATCTCTTTATTATATTATATTATTGTGATTATAATCTCAAAAAGAATGTTTTCAAGGATTTCTATATTTAATAAAAACATAGCCTGTAACGGTTTTGCTCGTAACCTCGATTTACTTTAGTTTGGATGCTAAACGGTAGGTAGGTACTGACTCTCAATCAGTCACGGAACCACCAACACCGTAGCAACGTGTTGAGTTGACATAACCAGGGCAGAGATTCTAGGCGGTTTTTATACCTCTTATTACACACTAATGCCGACCGAGTTAAAACAATACCATGACGGTTCAAAGACGATTACGGTTTTTACTGCCTTGAAATAGAGGCCCAGCGCCAGAATTCTAGGCGGTAAAAACCATATGGTTATTTACTTGACCGTAACAGTAGACAGTTCTTTGGAAATGATGCTGAACTTTTAGAATATTGTAAAGTCATTAGTATTTATAATAGAATAAATATGTGTGTAGTTAGTGATGAAAGAGATAAAATAGACCAACTAAAAAATATGTAAGACCTCCACGACTTATATACGCCCACTTGCGTGGACCAGAGTTAGCGTCTTAACCCGAGGTTAGGCGGCAAACCACGTACAAAAGTAGACGCTTAACTCTGGGTTAAGGGCTAACTCTGGTCCGCGCAAGTCCGCCTTAGGCCCACTTGCGTGGACTAGAGTTAGCGTCTTAACCCGAGGTTAGGCGGCAAACCACGTACAAAAGTAGACGCTTAACTCTGGGTTAAGGGCTAACTCTGGTCCGCGGAAGTCCGCCTTAGAGTATTAAAATATTTGCCAAAGTACACCCTCCCAAAGTATACAAATTTCTATGTAAAGCGTACTTGAGAATATATGTTGCCATATATAATGAACGAGGTACCCTCATATATATGCGAAAGAATATGTAACAACCCTAATAAATGTTTCAACATTATGAAAGCTGCCTACATGGGTAGCTCATAATATCTAATTATAAAAAATGTTAAGAGAAAACGAGTGATACCAGTGGCAGATAAACTCTGCGTAGTTTGCGCCCGCTGTAAATGCTATTTTTTTTAAACATAACAGGGGGGTTATTAGGGCATAGGTAGGCAGTTCAGTTTACGCTGAGAGAAAAGGACAGAGCTATACAACTGCTCTAGCTCTGTCGTTTACACTCGCGGTAAAATGAACTGCATAGCCATGTCATAACATTTTTACCGCCTAAAATAGAGGCCCAGGATCGATCCAACAGAACAGTCGCAGCTCAAAATAACAAAGTTTTTAAAACTGTTGTCATGTAGCACTTTGCGTGGTGACCGGCCAACAACTAACTGCACAGTTACCGTTATAGCGTCAGAAACAAAGTATCGCCGCAACAACCAGTCGACATCTATCGGCGAGTATTTGGACTATTTGACTATTTTATCGGTATTTGCAGCATCGTCTGTAAAATACCAACTTTAACATTAATTATAAATAGGTAAACAAATTTTATGCTTCTACGAACAAAGCCTTTTGGGTTAATTAGACTAACATTGTTGTAAAAAGTGCTATCAAGTATCGTACAAAAAATATAAATGTGTCTGCTAATTTAAATAGGAAATTTTGGGTTCAAATTTGAAAATCGGATTGTTAACGTAATTACTCAATCGAATTGACACAGGACGCAGGCTGCAGGGCAGGGCCGTCCACGTCAGAGCGCGGAGGGAGAAGGCTTTAATAGCGTCCCTCCCACCTGGCTACTGTCTAGACAGGAGATAGGGTATCACGGGGAGGCCGCCGTGGGTAATTGATATGGCAGCCTTAATGAGTCCAGCTTTGCGCTGCCACGTCCAGATTGAAGATAATTGAACCAATTAAATTCATTATCAAACGCGTTTCTTTTGTTCTGATTATTTTCATGTTAGTTTTTACCATTACACTCACGGACTGCCTCATTTAGATAGGATATCAAGACTGACTGACTGGCAAGTTCTAAGGGCGTGCAGTTGAGAATTTCTACGCCATCGCCAAAATTTTTAGTTTTCCACGATTACACTTTACTGTAGTATTAACTGTGGAAACCTCACTAAAATAGGAAGTAACTACAACATTGTACTTCGTTATTATAATAAGTTAGTAATTCTTTTGTTTAAAAAGATCGTACCTAGTTTTAAATACGTGGGCCAAAAACCGTGAAAAAAAACTTTTTGTCGTATTATTTTTCTACCATAATGCAGACTATTATTGGCTTATAAAGACTTCACTTATATCCTAACTAATATACAAAATAATATATATTCTAAAATAGTTCTGTCACGCAGTTTTGAAAAACAATGCAGTGGAAATGGATAATTACGTAAAAACCATTAAGCGTTAACGGTACCTAGTAGGTTTTATAATAAAAATAGTAAGTAGGTATACTAATTTAGTTTAAAAATAATAGTAAAGAGACGGGGTGTTTACAAAAACTACATTACTAACATTTTTGACGGTTTTGAGTTATCGGTATCATAGTGTGCTCGGCTAAGAAGGAGCTACAAGTGGTGCAAAAGATATTGTCCAAAAATGACCCCATTTGTTCAAAATCGTTCCATCATTTTACAAGAACTACATAACTACATTATTTTTTTGAGATAGATAGCGATGACAATAGCAGCGGTTGAGAGGGTTAAAATAAGTCCACATAATAGTGTAAAATAAGTCTGTATTTCTTATGATTAGAAGACAATTTCTAGACAAATTGTCGTGCAAAAAGAACATAACTAACAAAAGTTTACAAAAACCGCATAAGTGACGAACCTACTTTACAATTTTTTCCTTAACTACTAGTCTTTAAAATGTGTAATAGTATATTTCTGAACCATTGACCACTTACTAAAATTACCTACAATATATTTATCTCTAATAAGTAAGTGGTATTTAAAGAGACATTCACTTTTTTATGTTTCCTGTAAAATCATAATATCTAGTGTAGTTGTGTTGTTTTTGTAAACATGCCTTCAAATCATGTAAAATCAGATGATCGGAACACTGCGTTTGGATTAGGGAATGCAAATAACCAGTAATAACCGGTTTTATCGGTTAATAACCGGTTAAATTGCATCCCGTGGTTTGGATCGAACAAATGTACGAGAATTCTACCCATCCCGTTGTAAAATGAAGACAAAAATATTATAGAGCATTATTTCCGATTCTCAGACAGTCGGCATAAATCATTAACTAGTCAATCGAATAAAGCCTGACAAAACGTCGGTCTATCGAGCGACGCAAAGCCCCTTCGTTAATAAACCGATCCTATTGGATGTGACGGCCTCGCACATGCAGATTCGTCTGACCACGCCGCGGCAGCAACACGAATAATGCATTTACGAGTTACCTACGCGTCGATCAATCATCAGTCATTAGCGAATTGGCGATACTTTAAAATAGATAGCGCTTTATTTTGAGTTGAATTTGCGTACGAATGTTTGCGTATCATCACACAGTATGAACGCTGGTTTAAAATCAAATTCACTACAAATCTAAGTCACTATTTATTCACTTATTTAGATCGCTTCGCAACAGACAACTCACTGCTGAGAAGAAACGCCGCAAGAAACTCAACTCACTCGTTCCGTACCCAAACGGTAAAAACGGGACCCTATTAGTAAGACTCCGCTGTCCGTCTATCTGTCTGTCCGTCCGTCTGTCACCAGGTTGTATCTCATGAACCGTGATAGATAGACAATTGAAATTTTCATAAATGATGTACATTTCTCTTGCCGCTATAACAACAAATACACTCAAAACAGAATAAAATAAATATTTAAGGGGATTCCCATACAACAAACGTGATTTATTGGCATTTTATGTTCGATATTAATAACGGCAACAGAATATAAAGTTGTATACTTACTCACTTTAAAAATAAATAATTAAATTAAAATATAATAAATGTGTAAGAGGGGATCCCATACAACAAACGTGATTTTTATAGATGACTAGCTTCCGCCCGCGACTTCGTCCGCGTAGATTTCGATTATCGTTATTCCCTCGGGAACTTTAAAAAAAATCGGGATAAAAAGTAGCCTATGTGTTAATCCAGTGTATAAGCTATCTCCGTTCCAAATTTCATCCAAATCCGTCCAGCCATTTCAGCGTGAAGGAGTAACAAACATACACACTCACACATTCATAAACTATCGCCTTTATAATATTAGTGTAATTAGGGCCTGTTGTTTGATCAGTAGTTGAACTAATAAATTGTTAAAATTCAAAAATCGAATGCAAAATTTGACACATTTCCTTGAGATTCCTTCAAATTTTCGATTCCTTTTTCAAATTTTAACAATTAAGTAGTTTGTTTAACTACTGATCAAACAACAGGCCCTAAGTGTGTTAGTACAGAACTCTTCGTGCGCGAGTTCGACTTTACATGGCTGGTTTTTTAAATATTGCTTATGATGATATGATACAAATATAATACTTAAGTTATCATTATATAAAACAATGAATTTAACATAGAAAATAAAATATCATACTTACGTATAGTTGAGCAGGAAAACGTGTAAAAACAGAGTTTTCACAAGAGCTAACTAATAAATATTAATAATAAAGAAATAAAAAATTTAGACAAAAACTTACCTATGACGGTGCAAGATAACCACCGAAACCGTGTCCCCTAGACAAGATACAATGTTTACATATTTTGATGACCAACTTATTAACTTATAAGTATTATTTAGGTGTTTGGTTTAAAAGCCAATCAATTTTATCAGTAGGTAATAGTCCTCGTCCCTAAAGTAAGCTTTAGACATCAAAGACTTTCACAAGTAATCATTAGGCACGTTACGTAATTTATTATAGAAATGAACATTGGCATTGACCTACCTATTTATATACCTTACAGACACCAGTTTTTTTTAATAGCTGTATTTTTTGTTTCTTGTTTTCCAATGATATAACCATAACCATAACCAATGATGAACCATATTCGCACAAAGATCTTTTGCTTACCTCGGTCCCTTCTTGTATAGCAAACTAAACAGAGAGCTTAACTTTTACAAAATTAATAGGTTTCGCTGAAAGGCATGTGTAAAGCAATATCTATTACTCCTGGACTATGACTCAACCGAATTAATTCTTAAGCCAACAAACTGACAAAAATAATATGACAGATACACACACTCACATACACACACATACACAACACACACACTCACAAACACAAACACAGTGCTATAAATACGAAGCTTAAATATGTAATGTAATTTTTATTTCTTTTCATTTTCATATTTGCCTATAACATTTTGTAAATGTGCCCACATTTAACTTTATTAGTAAGTAGGTAACTTGCTCCTACATTTTTGGCTGTATTTTGCTTTGTTTTTTTTTTGTTACTATTTTTTATATTCCATTGCACTGAACTCCTATGTCAGGGCTTACCCTTTTGTAAATTGTTGTTAGTACCTACCTTTTTTATTATTTTTATTTATTTGTTTAAATTCATAATTTAAATACGGAAGAGCTTAGCCTGCCACAACACAGGGAATCCTAGCGTGGCGACTATAGCACTGCTTTTGTTTGTAAACTGCTTCTTCTTCCTAATAAACAATTATTATTATTATATTATATATATTCATTGATTTATTTTTATAAAGCCACAGTCACAATTCTTGATAAAAGTCTTGATTTTTAAAAATTATAATATTCTCATAAATAAATTGTGACACGGTAGTTTATGTTATACATATAGAATGGATGGCACCTCTTTTGTAACACGAAGATGGTTAGTATGTCAGGAGCTTTTCCCCAAACCAGAATACCGTACGATATAACATAACACTATGAAAATAACTATAATATACCAAGCGATCTGTCTCAGCATTGGTAAGTCGCCTGATTTTCCTAGCAGCATAAGCTGCCGAACTTCATTTATGCTTAGGTACTACTGATTCTGTATGGGGACTGCATTGCAAGTTTTGGTCTACTAATCCCTATGAAAAGCGCCTTATCTACCATTCCATCTTTAGAAAAATTCTAGATTTTGTCTAATTTAATAGTTTTCTAATTTATGTGGAAATAAATCATTTTAATACAGTTTTATATTGACTTAGGTATTGACAAACGTGTAGTTATATTCTTCTAGACAACATCGTCAGTTACTTTGTGTCTGGTTTTAACCTGACCTGTCTTTAATTCGAAAATAAACGCACTTAATATGTTTATTAAGATCTCAGGAGCTTCTGGGCTTATTGAAAAGCGACTTGTTTAATAGGACCACCTAACTGGAGAGCTTAGAGACGCAGTGAAATACAAGAACAACGGAAATTATACTTATTTGTTTGTTGTATCGGTCAAGTGATTGTTACTTTTCTTTTCTTCGGAGTCCTGTCGATTTATTGAGACATTGACCTTTGATATTTGATCAAAGTAACTTATTTTTCTTGCGTTCTTTTCTTTTATGTTATTTTAGTCAAACAAAGTCTGGTTGTTAAGGAAAAAGTATTTCCTTTCAGTTACACCTACCAAGTAAATACATCTACATCTACACTAATATTATAGAGGAAAGATTTGTATTTTTGTGTTTGTAATGAATAAACTCAAAAACGACTGTGCCGATTTCAAAAATTCTTTCGACAGAGTGACATAGGCTATGTTTATTTTTCTGCGAGGACGGAGTCACGCGGAACAGCTAGTATAATAATAAAACGGTCTTGGAGAGTAATGTTGGCCATAGAAATTTGACGCACACATGTAACGATACTTGTGTGATATTCAGCATCAGTACTGACTTAGGCCCTGTTGTTTGATCAGTAGTTAAACTAACTAATTGTTAAAATTCGAAAAAGGAATTAAAACTTTGACACATTTCCTTGAGATTCCTTAAAATTTTCGATTCCTTTTTCAAATTATAACAATTAGTTAGTTTAACGACTGATCAAACAACAGAGCCCTTTTAGGCCCTGTTGTTTGATCAGTCGTTAAACTAACTAATTGTTAAAAATCGTTACTAATAGTTAAAACTCAAGGAAATTAGTCAAATTTTCGATTCCCTTTTAGAATTTTAACTATTAGTTGAGTTGACTACTGATCAAATAACAGGCCCTAAGTATTTGTAATGCTTACACGTGTGTATCGAGCAAAATAATGGATCGAATCGGCTTTTACAACTCTACAGCTTCAAACGAAACCTCAAAAATAATTTCTCAAATAACGAGTGAGTTTATTTGCGTAGCGGTTAATTCCTGATCCAAAAGACTTCAAAGGGGTTATTAGTTTTAACCCTCTGTCTGTCTGCCCGTCGCTGTGGCAACACCGCCGGGAGGGATGCTGTGTTTGTATTGGCTTATCATTTGTTGCCTTATTTTGTCTAATTGGTTCTTACTCAGATACATTAAATAATACCGTTTTTTTTTTTGCAAACTGGCAATTGTCAGGCAAATATAAAAAAAAAACAGTTTTAAAAATATTGAACGGAGGTAATTAAGGACTTAATGAAAAATACCTTAATTTTGTTTTGTGTTACCAAGATTACTTAATCATATTGTGGCATATCTCATTTCCGTTATACGATGGAAGAAATTGAACGGTGTCTCAAGTTAGCGAGTAAGGAAGTGGTAGTGATCCAGACGGATCGTACACAAGGTCTCGCCACCCAAAACCGGTTTTATAAGCATAAAAGTAACGGTCATTTTTGAAGTAATAAAAATAACACGACGACATCAATGAGAACGGCTGCGTAGCCGCCATGATGTCCATTTCGATTTAAATCCCAAAGCTTCCCCTACACGCGTCTCCCCACGCTTTTAGGGCGTCCCTTTGGTCTGGCCATCCGTTTAGATTATCCGGGCGCGTGTCAGTAACATGAGTCTTTCACGTTACAAAGGCCTCGGCGTTATTATCTAGTCTTTTGAACTGTATATATCGTCTGACTGAAGTCATAGTAATCAGTATGACATTCCCTGAAGGCTAACAGCTACAAGATTTGCATTTTTGATGCCGATGCGATGCTCTCAAGTGGCACACTAGAAACATTATCAGAGACTGGAATTTTCGTAGCACTTTTGTTCAATCAATTAGTGGTGATAGTATCCTTTAACCAACCGCCAAGCACTCCAAGCAGCAGTGTTTCCATGGTTGTGTTCCGATGTGGGGCATATGGGTCTCAGATCTCACTTATCATCAGGTGACCAGTGTGTAGTTCACTTTCTCCATTCCATAAAAACATATTTTCTCTGTACATATAAGTGAACAGAAACGCTTAATGAAGGAAGGAACTTATTTGTTATAAAATGACGAAGCGGGGCTCTGCCACTTATTTAATACACGGTGCACGGTTGCATCAATTTAGAGAAATTTAGTTCCTATTATTTCCCGTGCATCGATCAGCGACCTAACAACGTCGCGGCAACGTAACATCGTCAATTAAAATGGCGTGGTAGTGGGTGGTCCTTAGTAAATTGAATCACACTATGTTGCCGGTGAGGTATAAACGGATTTCACGCTAAATGAGAGCACCCTGTTTGGAAATTGTTCCCGTACCGCCGTAATATTGCACCAGCAATGTTCATAACATTCGATGGCGGGGTGTGGACTGAAACCACTGAGCATAGTACCCGTATTAATCCATGTGGCAATGATCAGTCACATCTTACACGTCGCCTCATTTGTATATTTAGACATTGTTTTTACTTGTTTATTTATGTAATTTTTTGACTGTAGCTTTTAAGCAATTTTTCATATTTTTTTACCTTTTAAAATCTTATTATGAATTCGTTATGGTTATGGGATATGTCGAATAAATTTGTTAATTTAAATACGAAATATCTAGATTTCTAAATTATTACGTAATAGCGGTTGTAAAAAATGAACTCACGGTGCATCATTGATTGACTGCCTCGCAAACCGACATGAAAATAATTTAGGAACCAAATGGACGCGCGCACGTCACTGCTAGGGGGAGGTACGGACACCCGTTGATTGTCATCGGTTTGTACTTACCGAAGCACACTCTATCAAACGTGATTTAGGCATTATTTCAACTCGAGGGGGAGCGTCCGCCACACTAATTGACGTTGCATGGTTGCACCAACAATGTTCGTATTATTCAATGGGGGGGTGTGGATTGAAACATTTGAAACCACTATGACCGTGGACTGTATTAGCTTGAGTTAAAAAACAGGTTTTTGCACCAGTACGACGGGACCGGTCTCTCTTCCACCTTGTCTTAAATTATGTTAGCTCCTATCTTATTCACTTGGCCAGGGTCACCAAATCACTCCTAATTATTGAAGGGTTCACAGAAAGAACATGTCTGGTATTTTTTTCATGTGATTTTGATCTTTAACTGTCGAACCACTTGTTTTAACAGATATGAATAACAATGTTACCTACTTTTATAATTTCACTTCATAAAAACCCTTCAATTTACAAATTAGTTGTATAGCTTTTACATAAAAAAAAAAACAATATACATTTCTCCCCCCTTTTTATTACGTTTCCGTTGCCTCATCTATGCACTTCAGTAAAGGCCGTATCATCAAAAAACAAAATGGATCCGAAAGCAAAATTTACTTGTACACGTAGTCACTAGTTTAAAGCTGTGGTTTTTTAATCTAGAACTGTTACAAAACGTCAGTTAAGTTAGAGAGGAGCAGCAAACGACACCTAACACAGTTTTGAAAACTACATATCGCAAATTCTCGCTGGAAAATAACTGCAGGATAGCAATCTCACTCAGGAAATAACCGCGAGCCCGGAAATCAAGAGAATTTAATAAAGATATACCTACTTGCAGTCTAGTGAGAGGTGCACAATACAAATCGTGGTATAATATTTTTCAAGCTTTAGTTCAGCTGTGTGAAAACTAGGGTTGCTTATCAACATTTTAACACTGACTATAGGTATATTTTAATTGAAGTATTTCCCACTCTTATGACAGAATAAATAATTTACCCTCAAATAAGTAACTATATTATTCGAGGATAATTATATTGAAACTTGTTCAATACCTGGTAGGTAAGTAGGTTCATCGATTTAAGACCCGTTTTATTTGTCTTTCAATTATGAGTTTGTTATGGCTCGATATCGGAATCCATAATGTTTAATACGCATAATGTATCATAACGCAAAAAATGGTTTCTCCTTAAACGGTTTTTACAACCCTTTCTGGGTTAAAAACTAACCTAACGTAACCTAACCTAATCTACGAAATAGACGTTTATTCTGCAATGTCAGTCTAAAAGGGTTTTATGCGAAATGATTTGCTTTATGCTTAAAAAAGTCATGCGCTTCGAAGGGGTCGCATTAGTTATATCGCAAAATTTCCAGATTGTAAAAATTATCCGTTAGTTCCCATCGTCTGAGTTTTCAAACTAAAATTTGATGAATATAGACTTTAACTATCTCTAAAATAGATCGATGGTACACGAATATTTACTCGGATGCTCAACTTCTAAATCATACAAGCGTCGGTTTTTGATAACTAACCTTAAAAACAAAATGTTTCAGTATTTTAGGTGCCTACAATACGCTTTTAGATGCTTGTGGAAAGGAACTAAATAGGTCACCGATAGAACTTTATTAAGGTCACGGTTCACTACATTTAGGTATTCGTGAATTCACAATGCGATACGTCAGCTCCAGTGCACAGGCTTGCATTTAGAGGTGATTGCGTGCTGAATATAAGATGAGACTATCACAATCACAAGCGGCGGTAATACGAGTAGGTGTAACTGTCAGTTGAGAAACACGTAAGTAGGGGTTATTTTATTATCAAGTCCATCATTCAAGT
Source organism: Acleris laterana (assembly GCA_963966035.1). Classification (NCBI taxonomy): domain Eukaryota; kingdom Metazoa; phylum Arthropoda; class Insecta; order Lepidoptera; family Tortricidae; genus Acleris; species Acleris laterana. The sequence goes on from OZ014438.1 coordinate 10,673,808, forward strand.
TCCGATGCACAGTGAAAAGCTACTGCCATACGTAATAGTGTATAATAAGTATAATAACTTAATAACGTCTGAATAATTTAGCTTTTTGCCCCAGTTTAATTCACATATATTTAGGTCGTTTTTGTTTTTTAACTGTCAGCTTTTCTGAATCCATTGATTCCGTTCCCCATGTACAAAGCCGGAGTTCATGAATCCGGAGTAATTGTAATTTGGAAGACAAATAATTATAGAACCTTCGAACCTTCATGTCGGAGCCCGTCCCATATATTTTTTAGGTCATTAATGTCTTTGTTTACATAATTATTGAGTCATAATTTTTATATTCTGGAACCGTAAACTTTCAGAATTTCTCCAATCTCTAACATGGGTTGGGGTTTTTTAGATTACTGAGCCTTAAAACGTAACAGTTTCTTAAAAAATATATTTTATGAGTACCTACTTAGGACTTGGGACCTTATGACACAATGTGAATGAATTAAAACAAAATTAACCATTTTATGCATGCCTTGCCTCGTTGTTATTCTCACATATCGATAAAAATCAGTTTACCCAAATACCAACTTGATACGAGTAGATTGATCTCGCAACCCGCAAAAAATACTATTCCATTATTTTCATTAAAATTGTTAAAACCATTTCCGACAAATATATTTAGTTAGATGTATATACTCGTATACATACATGTAGTATACCTACAAGAATGTCTTACTGAAAATGATAAGATACACGTAATCTTTATTTTTCTATAAATGTTAAGATTTTATGCACTTTATTTTAGTAAAAAAACCTACGGTTATATTTAATTTGATATAAATATTTGATTGTCCCCAGGCCCTGCTCAAAATATCATCAGGATATCTCAGCAAGAAGATACCTAACATCCCTGACATCAAAGTCGACGGCGCTGAAGAAAAATGGTTCGTATGCACACACATTAACGCAATTGCCGCCGCCTCTTGTTGAAGACTTTCTCCTCGCATCGCATCTTTTGTTTTATTTTACACGATGTTCGCGTACCGTCAAAAGGCATTAGCCGTGAAGTTCAGTTTGATTTTTATCCCTCGGAGCTCGAACTATCAGCGATTGGTTCTAATTTTGTTTGCTCGCCCCAGACGCTGATGCGGCGCCGACGTCTGGGGCATGTGAATTATATATTTGCAAACGAACGTGGCGCTCGAAAGGTTGAAGGTGAAGGTTGAGTTTTGGACCCAACGTTATCATTGTATATCAACACTGCATTTATCACTGAGACTAGTGACTTTCATTTTGCTAAATATGTGTTATCATCATTCATTTGTTTTCTAAATATAATACATAAGTCATCTTGTTATTGCATCGTAAAGCGAAGTATAAATTATAATCACACTTCCTCGGGACATGTGATTGGAAAATGAGTAGAAGATTCAAGTTTAAAAAATATTACTCATGATAAGACTTGAGTAATAAATGACGATAAGATGTGCCTTCAGCTCAATTTCCAACTGCAAGATCATTATCATTATTTCCAATAAAACGACAGATTCATTCATCTGGACTCTTACAGCGAAACTACGACTATTTTTTTACTGTTTATTTTCGTAGCTCACCGCTGAGCTCCATCGCACAGCTGTGCTATCTCAAAGCCTTAGATTTAACGCGACGGATGAAGTATTTACCGGCAAGTTTAAGTTGTCCCATTAGATCGAACATACAATATTATAGGGCGTGCGTTCTTAATAAATAAGGTAGCATTAAATTCGCTCTTGTGAATTTGGTCGCTCAATCGACCGATCGAAAAGAAGCCGTTTTAAGATAAAAGCTTTGATGAAAACGGAGCCTGAGTAGTTACTCAAGATGCACTTTGCGATTGTTAATGAACTTAAAATTTAGAAAATTATCAAAATAGTAACCGGGTGGATTTGAAAAGGGTTGTACGAAGTTAGGACTTAATAATATGAATGTTTTAGTAATCTAACTATTCACGATCTATTTGAAGAGCAAACTCTAAAATCTTTGTTTTAGATACCGTCAAAAAGGCTACTGAACTTGGATGTAGTTGTTTCGTAAATAGAATTAGAATAGACTACAATTGAGTGAACGCATCCAAGGTCAGGGTACTTTTTACGTGACGGGCAGTACAGTCAAAGACTTAAATTTGGGAACCACCGGTCCAAAGTCAATCTGACATTCTACAACTATAAGGTTTAGTTTCCTATCAGTCACAAATGACTTGGCACCTCTAATTACATTGACGACTTTAGCGTATTTTTTGAAATTGGTCACAAATTAACGTTCGTGACCGTACACTTTTCATATAGCGCGCTTTATTATAAATTGTCATAGTCCTGATTTTGTGTAAGTTTTGTCGTCGTTGTTTATTTTAGGGGCCTTGTATTATTTTTTTTGGATTTGTATTTTTTTTAACATTATTCTCTATTGTCGCTAATAAGTTATTATAAACATCGAACTTCGGATGCCATTTCGAACTGACATGATCATCATACCTGTGCTAACTCGGGGCACCTATACTAAAGTGATGTAGCAAAATATTTATATACAGACATGGACTCACGCCTTCATTCCCAGAGTGGGGTAGGCAGAGCTACAGAATAACCAACAACTCTAAATACTTGATGATAATTCTGTAACCACATTTTGCACAAATAGGCTAAGATGTTTACCAGTGTATTAGTGACAGGTTGCAAGCCCATCGCCTAACAGTACTACAAGCCTTTATTCCTTGAGTCGCCTCTTGTACGACATCCACGGGAAGACATGAAGTGGCACTATACCAACACGAAGCAAAACATTTTACGAAGAAAAAATATATCGATGAATGTATTTATTTATTTATTTTATAAAAGTTTTCATACGGTTAATATTTTTTTCATATAATGCCGTCTAGGTGAAAATATCCACTTTAAATTACTGAACGTTATTTCAACGTCGATTAAATATTTATAATGACACAAAGCCGATTTCTCATTCAAATTGGTTATTGAATTTTCCTCGCCTTTGTAAGACTAATTCATTTTTCATGGTATCGTAACCAGTAAATACTTTTTCTTTATTTACAATTTTTATAATCAGCTTGAACTCTTTTTACTATTGCAATGTGTCAATTTGTAATGAATGACACTGACAGTAAATTGGCATTTTAATTGAAATGACATCAGCATACTTTTATGATCTTAAGAGGATTGATATCAGATATGATATCGAACGTTGTTATAGTAATCGAGAACTGTCAATGAGTACATGTATATCGACATCTTTTTTATCGATGTCTAATCCCTAAAACGTGCTCCGAGTTAGCGCAGGTAGGTGTGATTATCATCTCGTTTTAACAATTGTTTACATTAAGCTGGGGAATAATTCATCAAGTATAGCTACAAATAGTAATAAATGGTGTGAACGGATACTGTCTGTTGAATAAATTACTTATTACATAAAGTCTTTAGTATGTTTAATTAGAAAGATAATTAATGTTAATCAAATACTTCGTGCCAATAACATATTACTTTTGAATAAATAGAACTACTGACATATACCCATTCGCTCGCACTATCAATTAAGTTAACTCATAATATGTTGCTATGTTAACTAAATAACCGCTCACTGTGCACTAGAGTTCCGAGTGATAAACCCCTATTTGGTAATAAATAAGTTCAAATTTGCAAGCACTCAAGTGGCTAATTACATCATAACAAATAATTTGTTTAACCCCTTCATGAAATATAAATCTTTAACATTCAATCGTGACCACCATCAAGTACGATGTTAACTGCCAGTTTCAAATTTATCCAAATATCAATTCAAAATGAAAACAGCACATTAATCCACAATCATTATCCCGCTTAAGGTTATAAAGACATATTAATTACTTTATGTTAAAGGTTAACTTTGAATCCTCTGTTTTTAAGCGCTATTTTTGTAAAGCGAAAGTTTTGGATGATTGGTCGTTCGTTCTTTTCATTCAGGTTTCTCATTTCGAAGGCGGTGTATGGTTCCAAATCCAAAATCCATAAGAATCCGAAGTTACTTTATAATAACTTTCAACGTCGACAATAACTCTGTCTACTTTTTGCACTTCGTTGCGAGCATCGATTTTCAAAGTGCGTGCCTATTCGGAATGCGACCGTTATTTATGTTCCGCAATGCCATAACGCCCATAACAAATGAAAACGTGTCCATTAGGATTACAATTAGCACGCTTTTAGGCAAATCTATTGTAATTTGACGTAAGGTTTACAAAATATTACTTCGTTGAGTTAGTGATGTGCCGGCGGTAACTTACTCGTTACCAGTATAATACCATTTGGTAAAATACTCAGTAAATTACCAATGCTACCGGTAATATTACCAGAAGCGGACATAGAGATCGTGTATTTCTGTTTCCTTTCTTTATTCATTTATTAAATCCATGGTGTCGGATCACTAGTGGTCCAAATGAAAAAAAAAAATAGCTCACACCCAGGGCTACCAAAAACACCCCCATGTATGTTCAGCGATTTTTAGTACTTTCGGAGATATTGATCATTTTAGTCGGATTTTTTGTAATTTTTCCTTGTGTCCATGTTACAAAAACTCATTAATTTGATGTAGTATTTCAATATTTTTTCAGTGGTTTCTTACATGTATACAATTATTATGAACTTAGAATGTTTTTAAAGCTACTTGCCATTTTTTTTCCCGTCAACTTTTTGTGTAATCATGCAAAGTTACTTTCTCCATACTAAGTGAACCCCATGTTTGTTTTTCATCTAGTTTCAAGTGTAATTATTGTAACGCTGTGTATAATTTTAAAACTTGATTGTTCTTTTATTTTATTCGTAAGTATCCGGTTTTCACGTGATAGATATGTATGAGAAGTATAAATATGAGGGAGTAATATTCCCGGTAACATTGGTAAAATACTCGGAAATATTAAGTATTTTACCAGTAACATTGGTAATATACTAAACTACTAAACCCATCTTAACATTATTAGTTTAAAAGGGTCCGTCTGGTGCTAAAATAGTATAAACATGTATTTAAAACATAGGTCATATTTACGAAATTTGAATGTTACCGTATATTACCGGTTTTTGGTAATGTTTCTGGTAGCGTTACTGGTAAAATACCCGCTTCGAGTAAGTTACCGGTAACGGCACATCACTACTTGAGATGTAGAAATAATCGACACTTCAAATCTAAATTTTAAGTCAACCCACAAATCGCATCCCTTGTGGGTTGACGCGTGAGAGGGGGTGGTAACTCACCCCTCCCCCCCACCTGCGAATAAATAATGACTTTTCACGGCGACTTGCATGCTTCATCATCTTTATGCTTTTGTTTTTATTTTACCGCTTACCGTTCGTTGCCGCCGCTGCCGCTGTCACGCAAAGGCCTAGACAAGTTGCATTACATTGAAGACTACATAAATTAAAACAAAATGTATAGCTAGCGGACGTCAACTTGCGTATAAGTATGCTGGATTCTACACTTATTAGTTTTCGTTAAATACAACTTGGCTAACCCTATAGGTTAAATCAGAGCTGTGCGAGGCAATTATCGATACGCGCGGAAAACGTCCACCAAAAGGATAACTTTTCTATTATTTTTTTATAGCTAAATAGAAGGTATTCGTGGACTCGATAGGGACAGCTTCAACCGTTACGTAGTCACCCCTGACTTTCAATGATTGGTCGAGCGCGTACCTCTCCGCAAAACATGAGGTGGCGATATGCCGGCAGAGCGTTATAACATGATTTCTCTTTGTTTAACACTCCAATGACATACCCCTCCCAATACAGGAACATGTGGAACGTCTGGCGCACCGTTCTAGAAGAGAACGAGAAACTAGCGCGCGCGCGGCTCGCGGCCGTCGAGGTGTTCCAGCAGCAGATCGCCGACGAGGCCAAGATGCTGCGGCAGCATAAGATCATTGTCGCTAAAAAGGTCAGTTTTTTTTAAAATTAAGGGTACAGAAGAGAGGTGATTGAGACGCGACGCCGATTTATTATGTAGAAGTAAATAAATGCGGACGGAGAGACTTTGGAATTATAGGTTTTTGAGTGAACTGACGTTTTCATTCTGAAATTAGTGCGATAATGACAACTGCAGTACCTACTTAACTGCTGACTTTATATTTTAAATAAATAATTCGATTGAATATCCTCGCTATGTTTTTCTTCTTCAACAACATTAAACATGGTCAAAGTATATTACACTTCTGTTGACAGCGATGTACCTATAAAAGCAATTATAAACTATGAGGGTTTAGAAGTAGATTCCTTTTAATTTAGTAAGAAATAATTGACAGAGGGTCATAATTACCCACTGTTTTTCGGTTTTGTGCATAAACCAGACAGTAAACGGGTTCTTGAACATTTTTAATAAATAAATAAAGTGGGCAATACCTATCTCGAAAACTATAAGTATTTGCATAATAGTATTTAACGACGAAAATGTTAAAAAATATCCTCTCTGCCACCTCTTAAAGTCTCTCCATTTGACTACCAAACACCCTCTATACATAACTACTAAAGCGTGACCTATTTTAAAATTGTGTGCTGTAAACCAGTGACCTCTTTTAATATAGTATGACACATAACAGTATGTTGCATTAAAATATTTTTTGTGCACATTCAAAGCGCCCCACCGAGAGTACCGGGAAGTAAATTTGACAAGATAAGTTAAGTTATCAACTTTCTTTCATCCTGCCTTCTCATTTCTGACACAATTGTCGTTCGAAATTTAAGTTGTTGGATATCATTTATTTAATATAAACCTAGTCCGGCCAACGTAAAGTCAAGAACTTAAATTTGGGACCCACCTTAGGTCCAAAGTCAATCTGACATTCAACAACAATAAGGTTGAATTCCTTTGATTTGGCATCTCTAAAGACATTTACGACTTTAACCATTTTTTTTAATGGGTTTCATATTATTGTTCGTTACCGTACTTGTATGAGTAGCGGCCAGCTCTAAAAAAACATATATAGGAGAAGGTACATGACAGTTATTATGTATACCTATTTTTAGTTTTGATGCCCTAGTTATGATAGCTAAATGTACATTGCAGTACCAGCTTTACATGCCGAGTTGTAATCTATTTTAATACACATCAAGGATGGGAACACCCGATAATCCGATAATTTTATTCCAAATAAGAGTAGTTACACCGTACATTTTTAGATCGAATGCACGATTCAATTACTTTACGCAAGTTAGGTTAGGTCGTACCCACCCTAGCCCCCGAGCAGGGGCGGGATGCGTTAATGCATTTTAAACCCGGTAATGGCGCCCTGCATGGTTACAGTCACAGGTCCACGGTTCATTAGGGTAAGAACTCTACGGAGGTAACGGGTATGGTACAGGTAATATATATAGACCAGGGTCGATAATTTTTAAAACCAAAAAAAAAAATAGTAGGATGAAACCCATTGGAAAAGGAGGAGAATATTATAAAAATAAAAGGAAAAATAATTTACGGGCGATCTGAGGTCGGGAAGGGGGTGGGGGTGAGTTTTTAAGGGTAAAAAACGGTTTTTCTCGATTTCCGGCAAAACTAAAAGTCCTATCGAAAAAAATCAAATAGCAAAGTTGTAGGTAATAAAAAGATCTACAACTTTTGTATTTACACTTTTTTCACATAACCTCAAAATTTATGTGAAAAATCCAAAAAACCAAGTTTTTGGTTTTTTATTTTTATCTTTTACAAACATTCTTTTTTTTTAACGAAATTTGGTGAAAACTTACCTTTTTATGTCCCAAATACGCTGTAATTTATTTGATTAAAAATATTTATTTTTTCACCTTATTTTGAATTAATATCGAAAAAACACCCTAATTTTCAATCGAAAATTCACCCGTCAAAATATCAGCTTTTTTCAAAAAGTTGGTATGGTTTCTGTTCGTTGAAACCTCTACTTTACGATGGTGAAAAAAAATATATATGTTACTACAGTAAATCTTCTCAGAAAATGCAATCATCCATACTGATAATCTGAAAAGACAAAATCGAATTAATAATGCCTTCACTATTTTATCGTGAATAAACTCCCATGAAAAAAAAAATATTAAAGAAATAAATGTCAAAATGTATAAAAAATATATTATTATTATAAATCTATTAAAAATGTATAAAATATATATGGAAATCGGCCAAAAGTTTGTAATTAAAAATATATCGAATACTGGTTAGGCTAACGGTTGTAACAGCTGCTACGAAATATATAGTATATAATAGTAGGTATGTATGTAGTAAGACCCAGACCCGCCTAGCCCCTTCCCCACTTCTCCACGAAATACCTTTTGATGGGCTACAATTTTTCGTAGGTCACTCGGGTATATCTACTCAGGTATATATAATTTATCTTAAAATAGTTATAAATAGGCATCTACGCATATAATATATTTATTATTATATATATATACACGGTATTTCGTGGAGAAGTGGGGAAGGGGCTAGGCGGGTCTGGGTCTTACTACATACATACCTACTATTATATACTATATATTTCGTAGCAGCTGTTACAACCGTTAACCTAACCAGTATTCGATATATTTTTAATTACAAACTTTTGGCCGATTTCCATATATATTTTATACATTTTTAATAGATTTATAATAATAATATATTTTTTATACATTTTGACATTTATTTCTTTAATAATTTTTTTTTCATGGGAGTTTATTCACGATAAAATAGTGAAGGCATTATTAATTCGATTTTGTCTTTTCAGATTATCAGTATGGATGATTGCATTTTCTGAGAAGATTTACTGTAGTAACATATATATTTTTTTTCACCATCGTAAAGTAGAGATTTCAACGAACAGAAACCATACCAACTTTTTGAAAAAATCTGATATTTTGACGGGTGAATTTTCGATTGAAAGTTAGGGTGTTTTTTCGATATTAATTCAAAATAAGGTGAAAAAATAAATATTTTTAATCAAATAAATTACAGCGTATTTGGGACATAAAAAGGTAAGTTTTCACCAAATTTCCTTAAAAAAAAATAATGTTTGTAAAAGATAAAAATAAAAAACCAAAAACTTGGTTTTTTGGATTTTTCACATAAATTTTGAGGTTATGTGAAAAAAGTGTAAATACAAAAGTTGTAGATCTTTTTATTACCTACAACTTTGCTATTTGATTTTTTTCGATAGGACTTTTAGTTTTGCCGGAAATCGAGAAAAACCGTTTTTTACCCTTAAAAACTCACCCCCACCCCCTTCCCGACCTCAGATCGCCCGTAAATTATTTTTCCTTTTATTTTTATAATATTCTCCTCCTTTTCCAATGGGTTTCATCCTACTATTTTTTTTTTTCACTTTTTATTATTTTTAAAGGCTTCTACCCTGGTCTAATAGGTGTAAAGCAATTAATGAAAAATAAATGTTTAAAAAATTCAATCGACTTCAAAAAAATATTAGCCCAAACCTTTGAAATAACATTTTGATATAACAAGAACCATGCGCTTAAAACTACAGAACCGATTTTTGATGACACTTGCACTGTTCCCTAAAGTCACAATTCCATTGATTGAAGATATGCCTGGATAATAAATATAAATACACACACCTATAAAATGTTGTGTCTGGAAGCCCTGCTGGAATATCATAATATTGCAGTTCCAATAATTTTACATAAGTACATACCTTCGCTTCGTTTTACATTAGTTCCAAAATGCATTCCGGATTATGAATATTCGGTATTTCGATCAATTCGGAATTACGTTGTGGACTCTCGTCTGTCTGGCTGGGGATTAAAAGTACTCGTCTTTCCTCGTTATTTACGAGTATTTCGTTCCCAGCAAATTAAAGAGCTCATCCGTAATCCCGCTCTCGTATTCGAATAGGTCAGAAAGCTTATTGCAGACGGAAAGTCTGCAGGTAAAAAAGACACCCTGTATTTTGTTACAAATTCGTTAAGACTTTCGTATACTGTAAAAAAACTTTGTCGCTTGTAACAAGATTGTGATTGTTCCATACGAGCCTGACAAGACGTCAGATACACACATCAACTACGAGTAAGATGTAAGTTGAATCACTAACGGCCGGTTCCTATATTCAAACAGTGGATAGATATTTAGGCTTACTTCGGATTAAAATTTGACACATTTTGTATGGGCAGATGTCAAATTTTAACCAAAAGTAAGCCTTATCTATCCGCGGTTTGAATATAGGAACCCGACATAAAGGACACGCTGTTTGTTACTATCAGCTTTGGTTGATGTAACCAATATCATAACTGTTTTATTGTTAACGCGAAGGAAATCTCTCTTGGGTAGGTACGAGTACGTACTCGTATTATAATAACGAAGTTCAAAAGACCTATGAACGGAAGGCCGAATATTAAAATGTGGAATTATTATCTCGCCGAACGTTTTAAATCCCCAAAGCTTGTTTGTCCGAAAGCCTGAAATCCCGAAGACTTTAATCCCTAAAAAGTAATATACCTACCCTGAAGTACAACCCTGTACCTGTACCTGTAGTACCTGTAGTATACGTTGTACGTTTAGCCATCCATTGTTTTTATTCTTCTCTCAATCGCTCAAAGGTTAACTGGAAGAGATCCCTTATAGGGATAAGTTCGCCTTTGTACATACCTTTTTTGTTTCTGTTTATTTTTGATTTGTTATTTTCTGTTTGTACAATAAAGAGTTTACATACATACATACATACAACCCCTCCGCCCTTGCGTAAGGCAGCGAAGGTAGCAGGAGCTCGCCTAAGCAGCTTCGTCTTCTTGATCAGCCGCTAGGGCTCACTCGGTGCCTCCGCTTCTTCACTGCGGGCTAGTTGTCACTTCGAGTATAAAAGCACTGATAAAACTGCATACCAACATGACAGACAAATTGTGAACGACAAACAACAGGCGAGACCACCGGGACGAACCGAGAGTAGCCGAATATGGCCGATCTTAGTAAAATGAAGAATAACAAGAAAAATACGCAGTGAAAGCGATAGTATAGAGATAGCGTATACTCCTCCTCTATTTTCAAATATCGAGAATATAAATTAGTGTGACAATTCGTGCAGTGATCAAGGATTTAGACATATCAGTGCCAACTGCCTGTCTAAAATAAAATAATAATAATACGAGTAATAATATATCTGAATAGGTTTTTCGCATGATAAATTCTTAAAATGTTGTAAGGTGTCATCTCGCTTCATCCTTCGTTTTTTATCCCGTTCTTGTTTTTCTGTTTTATTGAATAGATACTATAGTAAATAAAAGCAATAATAGAGTTACTCATCCATGTCTGAAAAGCTTTATTTTCAATTTCTTAGTGCTTCGCGTATTAGAAGACATTTTAAAAAGTTCTTCAATGACTTACCTGAGCTCAAGTAGGTATACGGTTTCAAAAGCGATTTTATTTTCTATTGTACTTAAGTAGCGGCTCATGTCCAAAGCGGCGGCCGAAGTGTTCAGATCTTTTATGTTGCTTTGTTATTGCGTAGACTTTGTAGCTTTGAAACTTATTAAGAAAACCTATTCAGATATATTATTATCAACAACCGCTACACTCAGAAACATTTTAGAGACATCGTACTCGTTATTTTTCAAACTTGAGTATGAAATATCGTAACGATCAACTTAATCACTTAATCATCAATATCATCATTAACTGACCGAGTGCGGTCGTGGGTGTTGAATAGGGGGAAATGTTTTATAAACTTAAAAGAAAATGTGTAAAAGTTTTATTTTCATAAGCATTACTTTAATTCTACATAAAAACACGCTTTCTAGCCTATGGCATACTTTTATCACTATTTATTTAATTAATTTAAAGACAAATTACTCGAATAGGTCATATCAACAACAAAGAAATATATGCTTTAAGACTATATATTTATAATGTCATATTCACTATTCTCAGCACACATCATTTAAGTAATAGTCGTTATTGGTATATACAACGCTCTTATCGTATTCGATTATTTAATTAGGTACCTATTTAATAACGAACAATTTCGTTCTGATTCGATATTTCCGCGTACTTATCGGATTTCACTTAATAGTCAGTGGAATATAATTAAATAAGCGGCTCCACATAAATGCCAGTAACAAGTTCCTAGAATCAGCTCAAACCAACATTTAAAGTCAAACTGATGATAAAAATTAAATAAAAGTAAATGTAAAATACTTTATATAGCACTGCCATCAATGGACATAATGGGTGAATAAAATACATGTGTTTATAATAAACTAGCGACCCGCCCTCGCTTCGCTTCGGTTTATTTGAGTTTTCTATAACACACGTACATAAAACAAAATGTATTATACATAAAAACCTTCCTCTTGAATCACTCTATCTACTAAAAAAAACCGCATCAAAATCCGTTGCGTAGTTTTAAAGATCTAAGCATACATAGGGACAGACAGCGGGAAGCTACTTTGTTTTATACTATGTAGTGATAGTGATGATAAAGATTTAAATTCGAAATACGATAAAAAAAAGACGGCGCTCACAGTCAAAGGTGACATTCGTTTGGTTCGTTCCATTCATCGCAGTTCCTTTGAAACAACCTAAGTAAACAATCATTGAAGCAGGTCAGGTATAAATAAATCAAACGGCTGTTTTCTTTTCACCACGGCGTAATTTTCTTATTACAGTAAATGACTCACTGAATGGAAAATGAGTCGCTAGTCACTACGTATAGGTAAAGTGTTTGGGCCGCTTGTGCTACAGAGAATTCTTGATGACGCTTCGCCTCCGCTACGCCGTAGCGAATACGTAGATGTCAGTTTTGCTACGAGTGGCTTTAGGAGTTTGAGCTTAAACTTCATAGACAAGATAATAGTACTCACTTTACTTTAATGTGGTTTTGTTAAAGAATAAAATATCAAAGGAAAATATCTTAGCTTATTTGTGCATAATGTGGTTTCTGAATTATCAACAGGTTTTTAAAGCTGAAGGTAATTCTTTAGCTCTGCCTTCCCCACTCTGGGATTACAGGCGGGAAGGTATGTGTGTAGAGGTATGTGTATATCTAAAGACAATCTTCCACAAATTGAGCTAGTTCCAGGTCGAGGAAATAGATTGTTTATCAGTTGGACAAACGGGTTAAAGTGACAAGGTACTAAAATGTGCGATACAACTATAATATGTAAGTACTCAGAATCAAATGAATATGGATATGAATACTTATAAACTTGGAGTGATAACATCCCCATTATTTAAGAAGACTTCTAAGACAAATATTTGCCTTTGCCGAAAATTTAACCCGAGGTCAGACTAACGGCGTTGTCAAGATTCAAAAGCCATTGCCAACAATAAATTAACCTTTCAGAACTAAATACTCTATATTATTCAATATTTCAGAGGAAATAAATATTTTACAAGTAAATTAAGTACAAGAAGTTTACATACGGCGACGACGCGTAAGCCTAGTTGTTAGTGACCCCGCCTTCGAAGCTAGCGGTCCTAGGTTCGATCCTCGGTACGGGCAAATATTCGTGCGATTAGCATTAATATTTATTCCTGAGTCTTCGATGGTTTATATGAATAAGCATGTATTTCTCTATTCAGATGTTTATTATCTTTCTCTAATTCCCACAGTACAAGTATAAAGTTCAGTTTGAGTCTATTTATATTAACTCAGAGACTCTGGTACTACAATGATGTCATTTGGCATAGTTATACATTTATATAGCAAAGTTTTGTTTTACATTTTAACATTGAGGTATTATTTTATTAGATAGCCTTTATAAACATTATTTATTATATGTAATTATCGATTCTTAGAGTCGGGGCCTCGGGGGTCCCATGAAAGAAATATTAAACTCGAAAAGTGTAGTTTTCGCTCGAGTTGCGGTGCGAGTTGTTTTTTAATACATACTCGTAGAGTGATTCCTGAGGAAGGTTTTTCTGTATACTAAATTCTGGACTATGTACGGGTGCTACAGAAAGGTCACATAAACCGAAGCGAGGGCGGGTCGCTAGTTAATTGATAACTAGAATTAGGACATGGTAATTCAAAAGTCAATCGAATGAACTAACCTCATTACCTCAATAGGCATGTTCATCATTACAGTTCTTTGGAATAATTTAATCAAAGGTGATGCGATCATCCAAACCAAAACCCAATACATAACAAAACAAATTAACTTATAGAAAAATAAAACACAAAAATATAGAAATCCGTATCACAACGCTGCCTTGACTTTCAAAAAAAAATTTCAATTATTGTAATTAAATACATTTTGGACATACCAAACATAAAGGCACAGACAGCTTGGGCCTTTATGTTTGTAGAAATCCATTGATGAATTGTTTTTACGAGGGCTGCTACTTATGTAACCGGAATAGAAAAAATAAACAAACGTACATGGCTAAATATGGTTTTATTGTTTTTCGAAGTATTCTCCGTGATAATCGATGCACTTTTGCATACGTTGAAACCAATTTATAAAGCACTTTTTCCACTCTGACTGAGGTATCTCCAAAACGTGCTGTCTGAACGCGTCGACGGCATCTTCACGGGTCGAAAATCGTTGACCACGTAATTTATTCTTTACATTTGGAAATAAATAGAAATCATTGGGTGCCAAATCAGGGCTGTAAGGTGGATGACCCGTTAATTCTATATTTTGACCTTCCAAAAATCGAGTCGTTTCACGTGATGTATGACAGCTGGCGTTATCATGGTGCAGAATGATTCTCCGTCGCTGGTTGTTTTTCCGTATTTTTTCAAATACTTCCGGCAAACAAATGGTCGTGTACCATTCCGAATTAACCGTTTTACGATTCTCTAGGGGCACTGTAGCCACATGGCCATTAATACCAAAAAAGCAGGCCACCATTTGCTTCAAGGTGCTTTTTGCACGAGTTACTTTCGTAGGGTTCGGCTCATTTTGAAACACCCACACCGTTGATTGTTGTTTAGTTTCGGGATCATACGCATAGATCCAGGATTCGTCACCTGTGTAGATATTATAAACAGCTTTTGAGTCACCACGGTTATATTTTTTCAACATTTCCTTGCACCATTCGACGCGAGCCTCTTTTTGATCCTTAGTTAAGTTGTGCGGGATCCAACGCGAACAAATTTTTTTCACAGCTAAGTGTTCATGTAATATCTTATTAATGCTCGTCATACATATGCCTATAGTCGCCTCTATCTCGCGATACGTAACATGACGGTCATGCATTATAAGTTTTCGCACAGCTTCAATATTTTGTGGTACAACGACCGATTTCGGGCGACCATCCTTAACTTCGTCCCTGAGCATACTACGTCCACGATTGAACTCACTAAACCAGTGATACACAGTAGTTTTGGATGGAGCTTCATCACCAAAAGTCGAAGTTAGTTGATCTATGCACTGTTGTTGCGTTAAACCACGCCGAAAATCGTAATAAATCATAGCACGAATATTTTCACGAGTGAGTTCCATTCTTGCAGCGAGATTAAAATTTAAACCCGCCAAAAACAAAAGACTAGCGTACATAAGAAAAAAAATATATAGCGGCCAGTATTAAAAAAAGTTCAAATTTTACCATGGAGGTCAGATATAGCGTTTAAAAATGTTGGAATCCTGGATTCCGGTTACCTAAGTAGCAGCCCTCGTATGTTTTAACAATATCGCGCTGGAAGGTATCGCAGTGGTGCAATGTACAGTCGACGTCAAAAACTTGATTAAATTTTTGGACCTTATTTCAATGGTATAAGGTGAATAAATGCAAACATATCTTGGACGTCGACCGTACCACTTCAAGCATGCGGGCTATTGAGGAATGAACCTGAGCCTTTAATTGTATGCCTTACAACAACAACAGATGGGGTCAGACAAACAGTTGTACCGGAACGCTATGGTGTCAGGTGTATATTGGCATATGCATTTCAATAGTGTTGTTGACATTCAACCCGGCGGCGACACATTTACCTGACGTTAAGCCACGATTTCGGTCAGGTCGGAAATAATATTGGCGTACTGCTTTGTACAGCGCTGTTTACTCTAGTGGGCTCGAAGCGGCAGCCAACCCGGGTGATTTCCGCTCTCGCCAGCGTTTCACCGGCGTGTAACTATAGGTATTGGAGGACACATTCATTAAACGTGGAGGGTGAAATTAATGAGAAAGTTTCAACGTCATTTCGCTCGGCAATGATTGGATACAAATAATATATCCTTTTAATTTTTTTGTTTACATATATAGTACATACATAAATTCTTTCACGCTTGTAACCCCAGGGTGGGGAAGGCAGAGCTACAGAATTAGCTTCAACTCTAAACACTTGTTGATAATTCTGTAACCACATTTTGCACAAATAAGCTAAGATGTTTACCAGCGTATTAGTGACAGTTTTCTTCTGTCTTCTATTTAAATACTACATCACAACGTCGTCATCGTCCATTGTTTACAAAAGCCATAAGCCAATGGTTTGAATAATAAGAATGAATAGGATAAGGAAAACCTTTCTACATGACTCTAAACATTAGGTAGCATTTTCGAGACAACACTGTGTCAGGGATTTCCGGTGGCTACTAATAATCTTTGTCTTGATCTACTGAGAATATAATAACATACATTTTATCGTCCATTTCTCATTTTTATAGCGATAAGAGCACCTATATATCTTTAACTGTAGATAATGATTCCATATTGTTATTTCAATCAAATTCAACATAAAACGAAGCATTTTCCTGTAAATAGGATCAACGGTAGCTATATCGGATGCGATTCCACTAAAGCTCTACAACTAAGAAGATAATTTAACGTTTACTGAAGCATTTATAGAAATGTATCTCTTAGTGTATGATTGTTCAACAGTGCACGGACTCGCTCGCACAAGCGCACAAGGAGCTGCAGCTGACCGTCATCGACGTGGACAAGAACAAGAAGCTGTATTTCGACGAAGAACATACCGCCCACGACGTGCGGGACAAGGCCAAAGACATCGAGGAAAAGTTAGTACACCACAATACTAGCATACAGCCATTCCGTCTTAGCCCCCAGGGTTGGTAAACACGAGGCGACCTGTCTGCAATTTATTTCAAAGCCGTCACCCTAGCTAGAGCTAGAGATTCATGACTTAATCTTGGTGATTTAACGTGTTTTCGAAACGAATAGATTTTCTTACCCAAGCAGAATTGACCTAAATACTCGGCTAAACTGGCTTGAAAGAAGGCTAGCTTTCCGACCTAGCAACTCTACGTGTGTGATGTTAACCATGTTTAATTGTTTTTATCCCGGGGTAAGTGGCCGCCCGCCCCAGAGAAAGCCAAGGCAGTTTATTTCCAATTTGTACGTAATGAAACCTCCGGGGTGTTCCGCGTCGTGACCACATCGCCGCCCGTCATAATAACCCAACAAAAAGAGTGTGTTGCATTGAAATTGCATTGATTTTAAATATACACACATCAAAAATGTCTTGGGATCAAAATAATGGAGGAATAATTTAGACCCGTAACAAATCGGCTCTGTGCCAAAACATTTCCGTTCAATCAAAATGAAAATCACAGCTGGCTATTGTGCAGTTCATAATGCCGTTATTATTAAACGTATAGCTCGTTCCCACCGTCTCGTCGGGCCTCCACAGGCTGGGCGAGGACGCGTGGGGGATATTGCCACCCGTGTTGTCCGTACAAGGACGACGTGGGGCGATACCTCACAATTGTAGTTAACAGAGAGTCTTGCTGAGACCGTCTTGGGCTGTCTCAATGTGTACAGCCGTCATCAGATGTTAAAGTATTTACTGTTTACTCATTGATACGTGTGCTGTTGTGCAGGTTAAAAAAGAAAAAAGGATCCTTCTTTCAATCCATCACATCGCTTCAAAAGAACAGCGCCAAAGTGTCCTCGCGGCGCGATCAGCTCGAAGAGAAGTCCACTGGTGCCCGAAACGATTACCTTCTCAGCATTGCCGCTGCCAATGCTCACCAGGTACAACATCCATGCATCCATCATCCAGTTATCCATACAATTCATCCATCCAAGGTCATAAGCCACGGCGTACCTAATACGTACGCAATAATCACGAACATTTCACATTCCTGGAATTCTGGAATTGCAGATATTTGAATGGCTATTTCTCGATACGTACACTCTCAATTCTTCTAGAATATTGGTGACATTACCAAAAACACGTGCTAAATGCACTGTTTGTCCCCAGAACCGCTACTTCTTAGTTGACCTGCAGACGTGCATGCAGACCATGGAATCATCCGTCTATGAGAGGGTCTCTGAGTTTTTGACTCTGATGGGCCGCACCGAGCTGCTGACGTGCTCGGCCACCCAGCACTCGTTTGGGAAAATCCGTGACCAGGCCCAACAACTGACCAGGGACTACAACCTCCAATGCGTCTACTTGTACTATCCGGTGCTGAAGCAGCATATCCAGGTAAGCTAGCATTGTCAACACCTTGCCTATGTCCCATTTTTTGACGACACGTTAGCCTACATGTTAGTGACGCTGCCTACGGTACTAGCGGTCCCGGGTTCAAATTCTGGTAGGGTATTTATGTGTTAAGCGTGATTATTTGTTCCTGAGTCTTAGAGCCAAAAATACCTAAACAAAAAATTTGAAAAATATCTTTCATGACAGCGGATATAACGAATTTTAGAGGACGACTCACGACTTATATTTAGACTTGATTGGTTCCTGATATACAGGCAAATAAAGTGATTATAACGTAGTAAAATCATCTAAGACAGTTAGTACCAAATAACTTTAAGTAAAGTATTAGTTCATGTTGTTTTTTGAGATTGTTTTTTTATAGTAACGGCTCCGGCTCTTCGGAACTCTACACTGAGTATGGTCAGACATGCTCTTGCCCGGTTTTTTTTATCTATGATCGACGCTGCCAGTTTCCTTTTTACACATCCTTATTATTATCCATCGTTTCTTTATTTATCCTTGTCCTTGTCCTTTTATTTTTTTTGCCATATAGTAATATGTATTATGTTCCTACTATATATAAACTATTCCATGATTCTTTCACTATCAATCAGAAGCTAACAGGGCTTCCAACAAAACTTACTTTGGTTCTGTAACTAACTAAAATGTGTTTTTAGAATCTTATAACCCCAATGCATTTAAATCAAAAACATAATGGCATTGTCTAGAAACGCGTGCTCCGCCATCAACCAAACGCACTATCAGAGAAACCTGAATGAATTTTATTTCTACTTATTTTTTAATTTTATTATTTGACTTATTTTTTATAGTACACTTTTTACGAAACCAGCCCGCCTGTCGCAGCGAAAGCTTAAACAAAATAAAAAGAAGCCTTTAGCCAAGGATGATGTAGTTTCCTGTTTCTCAGAATCGAAAAACAATGTTGACAATATAACAAGACGCGACGAGGACGAGACAAAGCTGCTTTAGTATCCACTTTGAAGCTAATTTGCAGCGCAATATTTCCATTCAAGTTTTTAATGAACATTTCTACAAGTCTGAAAGGATGACAACTAAAGTAATACCTTGGAGATGAAGCCGGCTTGGAAATCTTAAAATGCTGGCTTATTACACATAGTTATGGATTATTTCATTTGTTAGGTATATATATACATTTCATAGTAATTTCGACCTCATTTGCTCTCCGGGAGTTCGTGCAAGGGCGTATTAATAAGAGCCTCACAGTATGCGTAAAAACTTTGAGCTTGTTTCAATTACTTTTCCAAATAGAGTAGTTTGTGGTTAATATGTGGCAAATTGAAAGCGAAATAACTTAAGCCAATATGGCATCAAAACCTTTAGGCACTAGACAACACTATACATATATCAGCATACAAACATTGTCCCTTAACTGGCAGTCGAACATGGATAGCTGGCTTCGTTGGCAGGGTCACTGGCTCAGGCTAAATCGTCAAACAGTGGATCTCCTAAGCTAGCTTAGTGTAAACACGCACTGAGCAGTTTTTCTTTGCAGTACGACTACGAGCCGTGCGACAACGACCAGGTGGACGTGGTGACCATGGACCACGAGCCGACTGCGCAGACTCTCGCGCAGGAGGCACGCCGATGGGCGACGCGCGTCGTGCGCGAGAGCGCCCTCATACGCGATGCCACGCGCAAGCTGCATCTGTACCAGGGAATGCGCGACGCCGGCCAGAAGGTGAGTTCTTTTCTTCGAATTCCAACCCATATCCGTTGCCAAAATTCAAACTGCGGATCGATATAGTAAAACAATGCAGCCATAGAAAATGTGCTAAATTTTAACCTGATACGGGAAATTACAGTTCTACCAGTTTTTTAAGACTGCACCCAGCAAACGTCGACTAATATTTGTGTTTTCTAATTAAATAAAGAATTTCCTTTCAATCAGACAATGCTTTTTTGTATTGCAAGTAAAAACACAATTAGCCTATGAGTACTAGCTTAACGGGAAAAGGTGAATATGAAACTATGTGTTTTGTCCTTTAATAAGTTGTATTTTCATTAGTAATACAAAAAAGCACCGTCTAATTTCAAGATAATACTTTAGTTTATTATAAAACACAATAATAGTAATGAGAGCGCCACTGTACATCCAGCGTACTCTCGACACAGTCTTAATATCTAGTTATCGGCATCCTTAATTTTTCTATAAAATACAGTTGACAAATATAGCGCGTGCGAGTGCACGTGTGATATCGATATCCAGCCCAATGCTTTAAAAAAGCTAGTAAGAATAGGATAACTGTATACTAGGTTCGCAGTTAGTTATCTTCACGGAACACCTCTCTAACAGAGGTTCAGTTTCTGCTCAACTCTGTCCAATACTATTGTTCAGTTGGTAACGCTGTCCGTGAGCTAACATAATTTATCACCACCACTCTATCAGCTCAGATCAAAATAGGACACAATGTGAAAAGGACCAAACTCTGTTAACATTGTGATTTCCAAATTAAGTAATAAGTATACTTACATGTGATTCTCATGCATGATAGTAAAAGTGATCAAATGCTAAATAACGTCAGGGATTGCTTCCATCCCTCGTTGTGGTTGTCTGCATCTAGTTTCTAGTTAATTCGAGTGTGATTTACACATGATTGGATTTGATTCCGGTATTAAAGCAATACGTAATTGATCAAATTACATTGAATATCCGAGCTAGATCGCCTTTGCACATGGCATTAGTTTCAGGCTAACTGAATAAGTATGATTTGCACCTTTTTTAACGATGAGGCCCTGTCCTAATAACTACACTTATTCCAAATTTCAGGCCCATACCTTAAGTCATTTTTTTATAAAGGTTTCGTTTTTTTGGTACGGAACGGAACTCTAATAACAAAATCATCTCTCGTAGTTTCTTCAGAACTAAAGGTCGCGTCCATCTTGAAAAGACTTCGTTGTCTAGTCGATTAACTTCCTCCACATGTATCTCTCTCCTCGGCTCGTTTCAGGGCTGTGATTGGTCAGTTATGGACTTACCTTGGACTTACTCAGACCTTCAAATAGTTCTATTTTACGATAAATTTATAAAGTTATAATTATATCGTTACTCTCGCACTAAAACGTTAAAAAACTAGGATCCATTTCGGTAGGTATTCATAATAACGATGTGAACTTCATATCCATTTAAAATAACGTCATATACGTCACCTCTTTTACTGCTTTACTTCGCTTGTTTATACTCGTACAAGACGCGGACGCGGTGGCCGACATTGCCGCCCATCTAATATGTATCAGAAAAGTTGCCAGTGGCACGATTTGTTGATTTAGGGCATTAAAAGTACAAAATGACAAGAGTGCAACTCATAACGTTATTTATTCTGGTTTTGTTACGATGTTAATTTCGTAGAGATGTATTTTCGTTGCATAACGTTATGAAA
Organism: Acleris laterana; assembly: GCA_963966035.1. Classification (NCBI taxonomy): domain Eukaryota; kingdom Metazoa; phylum Arthropoda; class Insecta; order Lepidoptera; family Tortricidae; genus Acleris; species Acleris laterana. The sequence goes on from OZ014438.1 coordinate 10,695,543, forward strand.
CAATATCGATATATTTAATCGATTTTTTTAACACCGCTATTTTTGATTAATGATTACGATATAAAGATCAGTGGGCTTATTGCCTAGCACTCGCAATCGCAATCGACTTCAAAGCGGAATAATTGTTTTCATTTTGTATTAAGACAAAACTTCGATTTTCAAAATGAAAACGATAGCGATTGCGAGTGCGTTAGGCAATATTTAGCCCCTCTGGTCTTCCCAGCGAGTAGGTGATCGTCCTCGTGTGCTCTTTGTCGTTTCCTCCACTTTCCTTTCCATTTTTTTGCCCTGTGCTTGGAAAATATCTAGTGATTTATGGTGCATTTGCATTACTTACGTCGATGACCGGGAATGCGTCTGCAGCATTCAGTTTAACCGGATTCGTTATTCACTATTAAAAACCCGTTTACCAAGTGACCGTACCAGATTGTTTCGCTGACCAAATACGGGCTGCAATCGAATAGCCTCAAGCCGAACAATGTAACTTTAAACGCCCCATTATGAGGGAGAAACCGAACGTGCACCGGGGAGGGAAAAACAAGGGGGGTGGGCAGGTAATTCTCTTGAACTTGAAGTTATACTTTGTTTAGGTGTGCGGCGTTCTAGCTATAAATAGGTAAAAAACTTGATTTTACATGATAGTCGCTAAGAGCGGTTGGTCGTTATACTCGTTAGCGAAGAAGGGATCGAACTTTTTGGTGACGATGGGGCTACCTATTAGTTCATCGAAACACCTTTCAACGAACGTTTCATTTCACAGAAATTGTATTTCATCGAAAGGCCTTTCTTGCTGTACCTATGAGTTAATTTTTTTTGGTAGTTACAAGTCTAACCTAACCTAATTTACGTAGAGATGCTTTATGTTATATTTTAAAACAGAAGGAGTTTTAACGGTTTTTAATGTGAATAATTTACGAAAATATCGAATCATACTCGTATAGGTGAAAAACTAAAGTACCTAAGTCACCTGTTACATACAACAGGTGACTTACTTAAGTTTTTCACCTATACCAAAATAAATCTCGTGACTGTACTATCTCTAAATAATTCCTTCGCCGGTAAAATTTTAATCGGCTTCTATTAAATTAATAACTGACCTGAATCTAACCACGTGCACGGCCGAGTTAGTGTTCCTTTGTTCTATAATTTTCGCTACAATCTCATATGCAGGGCATTAATATGCAATTGAAGTTGGATCGATAGCAACTTGAAACCAAATCATAAGCGATCTATAGCTGTATGTTTGTTTATTTCTTTATTTGTAAAGGCTTCCCTCTCGTCCTTCCACGCATCCCTGTCAGTGCAGCCTCCTGCCAGTTCCTTCTGAAAGCGTCAAGACGATCTCGCCATCTGCGCCTAGGTCTGCGATCTACCTACAGCTACTTTAAGAAAAAAATACAAACGCGAAGAATCGAAATAAACCTACTTCAAATAGTCATCATTATTATTTTATTATAATAAAACATTAAAAATTCAAATAAAAATAAAAATAAAAACTCCACGACGGTCAGCTTAGTGCTACTTGCATTGTTTTGTTTCGATCCACTTAATGAGAGGCCTGTTAACGCTTTTCAAAAAGTACTTATTCATTTCAAATCTTTTATACTCCATTAAAATTGATATCAGCGTATATTTATTGATTTAATCCTACAGCCGACCTCACTCTGAGCTAGGGTAACGTAGTGCTCATTATCTCCTATAATTTTCGCATGAATCTAGTAAGATCACGTTTCGGGCTAGCGATTAAAACTATTCGATAGGAACTTTGAAGCAAATTATAAGCCGATCGATATCAACTTGAAAGGGAAGTTCGGTGAATAAATAATTATACGTGGCATGGCTTATTATAACTTTTTAACCCTTAAATATTATTTGGATAGGTACTTGGGAATTATTAATTTATATAATCTATGCTTGTGTCATTAGAGTCATTCGGCAAACTCGGCCCCGAATCGAAGTCTAACATTATAATGTTAATGTTAAGCCGATCTAAAGCTGACCTACAAAAGTTCGCATGAATCAGAAATAATTACATTGACGGCATAAAAAAATAAGTTATCGACAAAAACTGATCGAGCCAATCATTAAATTAAACGATCGATGACAACTTGAAAGAGACGGCTGGAACTTGGCCTCCGTCCGACACAAAGTCAAGTTCAATCATTTATTCACGAATAAAAAGAACATATCTTACAACTTGACGATAAAGCATGATACGGAAATACGGATAACAAGTCCTAAAAAGAAGCTGAACAATAATTAAAACTAGTTAAGGAAAAACAAACACACCATTAATACTGCTGATACGAAAAAGACAGGTCATATTAAAAAATAACAAGGAACAAAATGACGCTTTCAACGTTAATAACGTAAATAATTAAGCCAATTAATATCCAACCTTTGCTACTCCAGACAAATTGATGTCGACGTCTCTTTAATCATTTAAACTACTGGCGTATTCTGGTAGGGAAACCCAGAGGCAATGTGTCCTATCATTTTCATATAAGTATTATGAATCTGATATAGAGGTAATTACCCGCAGGGCAAAAGAAATTAAAACCGATTGATAGAAGGTAATAAGGGCAATTAGTAGGCCGTCTTCTATGAAATAGTCTAAACCTGTAACGACCTGAGTCCGACCTCAAAGGTGGCCTAGAAGCCATATTTCCTATAATTTTCGCATACATCGAGTATAATTAGTTAATAACATGCAGAGTAAAACAATCAAACATCAATAGAATTAATAAAGCCAATTAGAAAGCGGCCGATATCAACATCAAAGACGTTAGTGACTTTACTCGTAAATACACAATTAACCGTTTACCACAAAACGAGTAAAAAGTTTATGTCTACTTTACTTGTACTTTTTTTACTGTTTACTCGTGTTGCGGTAAATAATTTGATTTTGTCATAAGTAACATAAGACGAGATTTGTTGGGTGTTTTTTTTGTCATCGCCTACTACGAGTACGAGTATTAAGCGAAATCTAACGATTTCAAGCGAGGTGGGCACACGTCAATTAATTCGTCAATTATGTAACGTTAACTAGTGATGATCTTGTGCCTACTTTTCAACTCCATCATAAGGTTTAACAACTTAACATCGTGTACTAAATAAACCAGTTGAGAAAAAACCTCTTCAAGATTTGAACTTCAGAAAATGAACGCACGAAAGTTTGGTAATAGAAGATTAATTTTGTCAACAGACGGACCCCAACGATCCGAACGGCCCTGAGCTCGAAGTGCGCATGGACGAGCTTCGCTCCAACATACGTCGCTCAGAGACCTCAAAGGCCAAGTACGAGGCCCGTCTCGAGTGCCTCAGGGCTGGAAACGCCCCAGTCGACGAGTGGCTGAAGGATATCGACTTGTTAGCTGTCCAGGAGGCGCTTCCACGCAGCAGCAGCCTTCTCAGCGTGAGAACTGATGCTTCTGGCGCTGCTGTAAGTATGGCCCTATCTCAAAACAAGCTTGATGATCCATGATATTTTTCTAGTTCAGTTCATTAAATAAAACAATATTTTCTGATGTAGTCAGTAGTTACGACACCAATATTTAATAACTTAATGTCGAAGTCGAGAATAACCGTGAAGTGCTGCAATAACAACTAGCGATACATTTGTCCAGGACCAGCCTAGTTCGGACTCGTTCTACGATAGTGACAACACCGAGGGAGACGCCCAGGTGGCCGCTGCATCAGGGCACCAGCGCACCACCTCAGGTTCTCAGCACGAAGACGATCACGACGAGGATGTGGACGGTAAGTGTTCTAAGATTTACTATTCCAGCTTAAGATTAAGGAGCAGAAATAATCATTTTAATGTTAAATACCGTAAACCGAGGTTATTTTGATTTAGGGGGTGACTTTGGTAGCAACTACCATTCCATACAAACATGTATTTTTTAAGGAGTTGGAATACACCTCCATATAATACTTTTCGCCACTGGTAACGGCGATAGTTGCTCCTTAAGAAAGTTAAAGTACGTCTATTTTCGTATAGAAAGAAATATGTATTTTTAGTGTGCTTTTTGTTTTGATTTTTAGGTAAAAAAACTTCAAATACATGCTTTACTACATAGAGAGTCCTCATCGAATAACATCCCTCCGGACCACCTTCGGCACCAGATTTTTTTATTATTTCACTTGCCCGACGCTATTTTCAATGAATACTTAAACGATATCATTTGTAGTTGGAAATTAATTCGTTAAAATCATCGATTATCCGATCGTTACGTTGAGACACTTCAAGGAAGATAACTAAGTGATTTTTACAAAACCACTCCTTTGCCATAAAATTATCTAAAACTTTCTTGTTTATGATTGAATTTGATTTCACTTTTCTGTATTTAAGTATGCATTCATTGTAGAAGTTTTAAAACTACTAGTGGGCCTCGAGATCACCATACTTAGTGCCTCACAGTTCGATGAAGTTTCCAACCCAAAGTTGCAACTTTTACATTGCTTTACGAGGTAAAGTTTGCTTAAAAAGTGATACACATTCTATGGCGCAACTAATTATTAATAGTTATACATTATTAAAATGAGTTAAATCCTCCAGTTATCGAAACAGGATTGAAAACTATGAAACGAGATGCGAAATATCGGAATTCCCGTTAGTTGCGGTTATCTCGAAAACCATCACGATTTTAGTAATCCATATTAGATAGAACAAAGACTCACCTATAAACGGGTTTATTATGCACGTCAAAATACAGAACAACCTGTATAAGTTGTGCTATTACGCAGATGTTAGGGATGTCTTTCCTCACAGCCGTGCTCGAGGAAGAGCGCTTACGCATAGAACAGCTGGCAGTCGGCTGGGATGACCCCACTCAGGTGAACTGGGGAGAGGCGGAGGCGCAGGCCGAGGCGGCGGGCGCTCCCGTCGCGCCCCTCTTCAAGTGCACGGCGCTCTACTCATACACAGTAAGTACATAGGTTTAATACTTACTTTTAAAACTTACTTCACGACAGCGTCGAAGTAGGTTAAATATCAGAACTAAATAAAATAATTCCTCTTTCTATTTAAACAACCGAATATCGTCAGAAGAAAATACGATGAATCTTATCGGCGTCTTTCTGCGACAGGGAACTTATATAGCTCAAGACATAAACTCCGGGAGCTACATTTTCAAATTATCGTGTTCTTTATATACCTGAACTTAGATATATTTAAAACGATAATTTGACTTTAAGCTAAAATGATTATTTAGTAAATAGGCTCACCGGCACTTTTAGTCGTCAAAACTTAAGCGCGTCCAATCAAGGAGGAGACCACTGCTGAGAAGAAGCACCGCAATTATTACACATAGCCATAATGCATCAGAACATGACAGTGTTCTTAACAATGCACATACACACACCAGAGATGCGCTTAATTAACCCTTTGAACGCCGTTTGAATTGATACAAACGTCGTCCTCGCATGCCAATGACAGCTGAAAACCACATCTAATGTCAACCCTATGTCACAAATACTTGGGTCTATTTTGCACTGTATCTGTGACCACTAAAAGTGTCGACGTGATAGGCACGACTATACACGACCCCTTTAGTGGTTCTTGGCGTTCAAAGGGTTAAATATCGCAGAGAGAGATGAATGAATGGCTTCATCATCATGTCGTTACATTTCGCCTTTCGGTAACCATACCATTCTTTGAGCAGTTTTCAATTGTCAAATTTTAAAAACACAGCTGTTTATAGTCAAAAAACATGACAGTAAAAAGTTTATACTTGTCTAATATATGGGTTATTGAATAAAAATAAGTATGAATAACATCCTTATTTTATGGAACTTAAAAGCTTGGTATGCGCGCTACGGAGGCTCAATTTGATTTGTACACGATATTTTTAAAACAGCTACATACTGGTAAAAGCTTGCGGTCACGTGTTCTGATCATTAATAAATTATTCCGCGCTCGGGAAGCTATTTTTTAACAATTCCACAATAAATACTGCAGTGTGGTTAATTGAACATTTACGAATTTAGCCTTTTTTAAACTAATCCTGAATAATATGCCGTCTCGAGATAGGTCTAAGTAAAGGCCAAGTTATAGAAAACTGTCATTCGTAACGTGTTTAGAGACGGGCGTCTCACTAAAGATCCGTAATAATTAATGGCCCTATTAATAAACCGATCCCAACTGAGAAGTCTCAAGACATGTCAGACATGACCATTTTCTATTGACATGACATTTACTTTGACGTATCTTGAGATGATCATCGCACCCAAGATACTAATCGGAGTCTGATACAATACCACAAAAAACTTACTTTTTCAATTTGTGTAACTGTGTTATTATAAGTTCCCCTGTCCTCGTGTTCGTTAGTCTGTTTTAAAGCCATTTTTTTATCTTCGGCTCTAAAACCCGTATTAATTAACTGATCTTGGTTGAGATGCCCGTCTGAAGACACGTCATTGATTACAGTTTTCTACGACTTGACGTTTACTTTGACGTATCTTGAGACCGCCATCGCAGCCAAGATACTAATCTACGGCTCTACGAGCCCTATTAATAACCTGATCCCGACTGTAATTCAACTAATCTTATTCTAATTTTAAAAATGGGTTTCACTCCTGTTAAGGTGTAGGTACTATTTCGCTAATGTCGTGTTATTTATAGACACTCCTATATTAGAGAAGTAAGAGTTAATGGTACCTAATTATGTAGTTCTGCCTACCACACTCTGGGATTGATGGCGTGAGTTTATATATGTACCCGTTTGTATATATCAAAAATGCAATATTAAATAGAAATTACTATCTCAAAACAAGCATAAATATCAGGGGGTTTTTTTTTGTTGTCATACATTATTTTTTGTCTTCTCTCTGTCGATGACGGCAAAACTGACTTGACAGACTACCCGATTCTGCTGGGATCAACGTCACGTTCTAAAATTTCCCAAACAACTTGCAAATGTTTTGAGCGAAATGTACCTGTAAATACTGTTCTGTAAAGTTGTAACTTTGTACAGACTTACAACTTTATAAATAGACATCTTTTATTGGTATAGATTAGCGACCCGCCTGCGACTTCTTTCGCGTAAAACTCTTTAATCGCTTTTCTCTAGGGAACTTTGGAATTGTCTAGGATTCCTATAATATGGATTTTTTCGGATAAAGCCACGGCCAACAACTGGTGCAAATTTAAGCAAAGAACAAAAATATGTTTCCGTTATTTCCCAATGTTGAGCCGGCTCATAATAAATAATAAGGACCACTTTGTATGTTTTGTAGCGTTACGCAATCGTTAGGTACGCGCTTAAAGAAAACATATGAGATTGAATTCATTAAATTCCTCAATACTCAACAAAAGAATTCAAAAAAAAACAAACGTGTCGAACAAAAACCCCTGAACCTATGGGGCTTCCTGCAAGTTAAACGCTCCGTTTTGTGAGCGAGTGAACGTATGAGGCTGCCTAATTCAGAATGCAAGCGCTAAAATGTGTTGGTTCGCTCTGACGGGACTACTTAAACTCGCAGGTTAATACGGAGTTGACGGCTTCAAAGAATCAGACCCCTGTTCACCAAAATTTTATTTACATTTCTCTTGAATACATTTCTTTTATAACTTTTTACATTGTATAAAAGTAATTGTATGTAAGGTTTCAAACACGTGACGCCTGCTGGCCACGAGGCACTGAGACCCAGCAAGTGCGGGACGGTTGCCGTGGGGAACGACGTAACAGGACTGTTGCCCGGCACGATACTTTAAAGTAAACGTCAAACTCAATGCATCTTGAGATTTGCATTACAGTCAAGATCAGTTTATTAATGCGTTCAATCTTATATCTTTTTCGTGCTCTTGTCAAGTTTGCCAGTTATGAAAAAAATATATGATGTCAATACATTTAGACATGACTTTACTTTTTTTACTCATTCCTGACCAACGACTCTCGCGCCACTATGGGCTACTTGCACGTAAAATTTTAAAACTGGGTTAAGACACTAACTCGAGTTAGTAAACGTCAGATTCATACGAAAACTGACATTTTAACTCGAGTTAGTGTGTTTCCAAGTAATACATGTAGATATAAACATATGTAGAATTCGACGATAACGAAATCCTGCATCAAAATATCAATATCACAATCAGATGTGAGTATATTGCAGCTGCAGTTAATCAAGACCAACTGTATTCTAAATGGTTAGGCGAACCCAAAACAAAACTTATCCTTAATCGTGTACTCGAAACTTTTTAGATTTCCAACAAAATAACTTTATAAAACTTGTCGCAAGTCTAGAACTGTTCTCTTCTTTTCTTTATCATCGAGAAAATGTAAATGGCTATTTTAGTCAGCGCCCCGTTCACATATTTAGTACTGTCTCTTTTAATCAATAAAGTTTTAAACCTTTATATCCAACACGTAAAAGAAAACTGCCTTTTATTCCCTTACCCCCAGACTAAGTGCCTTTTTGCAAAAAGAAAGTACGCATCTCGTTCTGCCCGTCTATACAATAATTATGAATGTAATAGTGAATCCTTTACGTTTGGTTTTTATAAATAAATAACTTTATATATCTGCTAAGATGCTGGGTTTTGTACGTATAAGGAGACTAAACTACTACTTTCATCGATCCATCAACAACTAGCGTATAAATATACATATAAGTAGGTACCTAAAATAACATTTACCTCTATATAAATAATTCAAGCATAAACCAGATATGAAAATAGAAATATCATATTCATGGTAGAAAAAATAGCCTGGTAAAATAATGGAAACCAAAGGCCGGCAGATTCGTTTCTATTATTGAACAAAGTCGATAGAACCTTATTGTATTTTCATCGAGTCTGTCCAGTTATTCCAGTGACCAAAAGTAGGGCAACATCGACTTCCTAGATATTTTTACATGCGGTTGCGAAATTAAAAGTTTCGTAATATCCAACTCTATTTCAACGATGTTAAGATCTACACATACTTAGTTACAAGTGAAGCTAATGATATCATATTATACTGAAGCATTTTGGCTTAAAACAAGGAAATAAAGTAATTTTAGCACTACTTTCTAAACATTACAATAAATTCGCGAAAAAACATAGGTACGTCAAATCCGCGCGGGGGTGCGGGGCGCGGGCGGGAGAGTGCTGGGCGGGCGGCGCGGAAAACGGCCGAGCTTTAATTACTCGCGGAGCGCTTACGCAGGCAGGCTGTATTTTTCGTTCGCGGAACGGTCAAAAAATCATGAGGCGAAATTTTAATTCTTCAAACGGATCAATAGATGGCAACGATCCCGGCGGATCCAAACGAATGAGGATGGCAACACGTAAGTGTTTTAAAGTTTTTTTAAGGGTTTTTTTTGGAAGTTTATAGTCGGGGTTACTTTTAATTTTTTTTTAATCTTGTTGCACTATACAAGCTCATTTTAGCAACGTTAAAAGTTAGTTTTAATCCTTTTTCATTTAATGACTTCTGGTTTATACACCGTGTTTTTTTTGATTTACGATAACTTTAAGGGAACGTTCTTTAGGTCAAATAAAGTTAATTTCCCAAAGACAGACAAATGATAACTCTTACGGTTTTAAAGATAATTAATTTTTAAATTTAATCAGTTAATCACGTTGAACTAGTATAAAAGGCTCTTAATTGATAACAACAATTTTCTTTTAAATCTTATGAGTAAAGAGTTTCCTATTGTTAGGTTTGTATACGCGTCCATGGAATTAGTAAGTATTAACGTACATCTGGAAGGTGCACTACACCGATAACGCGAGCCGAAAGAAATGTACTAAAGCTTACTGCGTCCCTTTCTAAAGGTGACCATATTTGATTTGCAATTTACGGACAAATTAATTTTACAAGCCGGTGGGGCAGTAAACGATACAATATTTACTTATTGAACTGATTGTTTTCAAAATCGCTATCTGTGGATCTGTAGATCTGACAACTAATCCGTTGACAAATTGAGGAAAAGTAGCCGCCACCTTGAACTTTTTAGTTATTCAAATGATTGTCTCCAAAATCGATATTTGGGCATCTGTGTGGTCTCTGTCAATGAATCCGTGGATAGACTGAGAAAAAGTAGCTGCCGTCTTGAACTTCTTAATAAGAGCAAGTACAACAAAATACAAGCATTGAAAGATTTCAAACAAAATCTAGTATTAAGTTGTCATTCAAGTGTCAATTTCGAATTATAGGAGACCACACAGAATACACAAATCCCCAGATCCACATACAGGTACATTTCTTTATATTAGACTCACGTTATCGGTGGAATGCACCTTCCAGATGTACGTTATTACTTACTAATTCCATGGTCACGCCAACATTGACATATTTGACACTCGCTATTAGTTAACTCTAAAGGCCCTTTTAGAATGATCAAAGATATAACATTCAATTACTTTGTTCTAAACAGAGAAAATATTATTTTATTGCAATATTTAAAAATCTAATCTACCAATTACTTTCTATGGATATACCTAGTAATATGCCGAAGTTATCGTAAATCAAAAAAAACACGGTGTATTTATATTGATGTATAAGAACTGAATATAACTATATTCAATTTAAATTTACTCTCATTATTAAATGAGACCTGTCACTCAACGAGAAGGCACGACGTGTAGTAAAGCCTTTTTAAATTAAATAATTAAATCTCCATTAAACGGGTTAATATTGAACCATCGTTAGTTTTCATATAATTAAATATAGTTTTTAAATAATCTATATCGAAAAGATCTTGCATAAAATCGTTATTTTTTTCAAAAAAGGAAAAACAAAGTAACTGTTCACAATTTTAAAGGTTATTATCGATTATTTTAGCTTCACCGGAGCCGGAGGAGTTGCGTGAAGACAACTTTACTTATTTAATGAGAATATTTAGAGAACTTAACAGACTCCTGGTAAGTAATATTATCATAACTCTATTAATTATCTCTCGTGTCTGTCCGGTTCGTGTCTCTTCAGTATAAACTTTAAATCTATTTTAGGTATTTAAACTAATAATCCTAATGAGTTAGAAGACTTTAAGTATGAAACATATCTCAACTGCACGGCTGCTAAACGGGACGACAATGAATATAAATTCTTCCCCATTTATCGGTTTGTATTCTCGCGTTCTTGCCGTTCTTCAGGGTGCACTGACCTTGGGGCTTTAAATGCAACGATCGATTTTACTCGCTAAACTGAACTCCTTTTGTTATAACTTATATTTAGTTAACTAATGGAGAATCGGATCGCGTACATTGAAAATTACATTTAAATATGTTAGAATTTTCATGTTACAAATGCAAACCTAACCCATCCGTACCTTTGGAAAAATATTATTTTCTGGCTTAACACTTCGAACAAATTAAAGAGACAGGAAACCAAAACTTCGGACCCGCGATAGGTTACCACGTGGTCCGCAATATGGGCTGCCCATTCACGCTAGAACTGGCCCTAGCCAAGACACATTACACTAACTAGCGTTTAGCGTTTCTATTCGTTTCGTTTTTTAACCAATCGCATCACTGTTAGATCACGTTACTCTTCGTCGCGTACGACCAAGGCCCGCGAGACAGTCTGTGCGACCGTCGCAACGTGACTTATTCTTTAAATGTAAGCGAACACTACAATACGGGACATAGACAAGATGCATAGTAATTTTCGAAAATCGACAAAATGCATAGGATTGACGTAAGCAGTTGACAGATCACTCTACCGCTTATGTCAACTCTGATCTCTCTTATGAAAGAAAACAGAAATGTGAGCAGCCTTTGTTTCTTAGCTACGTACGCTCCCTGATGTCAATCCTATTGGTAGGTATACATTTTGGATATTAACGGCACACATTTAACTTTCCTCAAACGCAACAAACTCGTACATACTTACGTATACACCCAATATCGATTAGTATAATTATTTAACCCAACTGATGAGCCAAAATGACGTTTAGTACAACAAGTTAAATGTATTAGTTAATGAAATACCGCATTTGAAAATATTTAATTGAGAATAATATCCTCTGCGAGGTAATTGAAACATTGTGGATAGGTAATACGTTTACGGAATCCATACAAATATGGTTAATTACAGTTATAGTGCCTGGAAGACCGACCGTCGCTCGGGTTAAAAAACAATTTTCCCGAGAACGGGACCTTGACAGATCTATTCTTTGACCCATAATAGCCCGCCAATTCTCATTAAATTCTTTAGAGAGCTTTTTTCTTGAAAAATCGATTACAAACCAATATACCTACAGTCTGTGAGCACATTTGGACTGGTCTCTAACTCGCTCTCGTACGCTCTTATTAGGGGCTACCACGGACAGGTGACCTTCGATCTGAAGCTCTAAACTTTCAGTTGTTGTTGAAACCTATTTGCATTGATACTGCTGTTCTAAACTAGCTGCTATCTCAATATATTTTTTACAAGTCACTGATATAGAGATGCTTTGACAAGTTTTTTGGCCTTTATATCCATATTTATCACTTTAGAAAAAAAAACTTCGATTACTAATTAGATATAATAATGAATAATATTTGGATGTAGTTTCCACATCAATTGACACCAAGATGAAAAAAAAAATTCAAAGATGGATAATCATAATATATTTTTACATAAATTTACATTCAGTTTTGACTGAATTATAAGAACTTGAACTTCATCAAAAACGTCTGTTATGGGCAAGGTAGCCCTTTAAGAGCTGAATAAGAGCTAAAGAGAATGAGACAGAGACCAGCACAAACCCGAAGCACCTATTAACAGCCAGACATCGTATTTCGTCGGAAAAGTTTCAAAGTGACAGCGTTTGGCGACGCGTTAGCCTAGTTGGTTGGTAGTGACCCTGCCCACTGCGGTCCGGGATTCGATTCCCGGTCGGGCAAATATTTGTGATGTGCACGAGTATTTGTTTTAAGTATTTATTTCTCTTTATGTGTAAGTATTTATATTTTTGTCTAGTCGACTAGTACAGTCAACAGTATAAATAAGTGATAATTTGTGTACCTTGTCGCTTTCAATCGTTTTACAATTTTGTATAACGATGCGACGTTAAAGTGACAATATTTATAACTTATTTATGCTGTTGACTGTACCCATAGTTTGGGACTAGGTAAATTTGTGTGGAATTGTCCCCTGATAAAAAGGCAATATTAGTTATACCGCCCCAATTATAAGTACAATAGAGCCCCAATTATAGTAGGTACAAATATTTTAATTGCGTACAATCAAGTTTCATTTAATAGCTCCGTAGTTTTGGGAGTCAGGGGTCAAGTTACGTCTTCTTTCATGAATAATATCAAAACTATTTTACAAAAAAAAAAACCTTGAGATCCTCGAACAGAGTCCTTTCATTATTATGACACAGAAGGGTTAGATAACTTTTTTTTTAATTTCCAAATTTTTCCCCGAAAATCCTCTTTATTTAAAAAAAAATGACTTTGCATTGTGTTTGGGTCATAGGATTATACCCTACCAAATTTCACCTGATTTGTTTAAGTAGATTCGAAGCAAATTGGCTGTGACAGACGCAGGGACAAACAGACAGAAGCACGAGTGATGCTTTAAGGGTTCCGTTTTACCTGTTTTGTACAGAACACTAAAAACTAATAAGAAATGAAATCCGGAACAAATCGAACGCACGTAAAGCTCTTATTTCGACATGCAATATTTCCTTGATAATGAACGTGAGAACATAAAATCATACTTAATACAGTCGAGTGCCAACTGATGTACTTATACACTTTTGCACCTTATTCCATTGAAATAAAGTGCAAAAGTGTATGCTTATCTTTGACCTCGACTGTACCTATAGGGTTTTAAACGGGTACACTATATAATTCCGAAGAGTCATAATTCCGAATTGATCAAAATTCCGAACGTAATTTTATGATAGGATTTAAACTTTTTGCTATCGCTTATAAACCTCGTAACATAGCTTTCGGAAAAATGAAAATAAACGAAGAAACTAAGGCCCGCTTCTCATCGGACACCATGTCGCAACTAGGGAATGCAATGACCGGCCAAATTTGAAAACCAGTAAATTAACCGACGCCGGTCCGGCAACACCGGTTAACCGATAATTTACCGATGTTTAAGCTTATATCAAATAAAAGATTATTTTTTTTTGAAAATCGTATGTTTTTTAAAAAAGTCATTTAAAACTAATTCTGGGGTCCTAGTAAAAAACGGTACAACTGAACTTAACTCGTAACAAAAATGGGTATATACCCTTTTTCACTACGACCCTGAAATAACACCTTGAAGTAATGATTGGAAACTTCAACGAAATACATTTTTAAGTAGTGTTTGAAAGTAAATTGCACTTAAATCATATTATTTTGCGTTTATTTTTAGTTTTTCACGGTCCTGTAACAACTGTAAATTACCGGTATTTTACGTCGATTTACCGGTAAACCGGTTTGCATTCCCTAGTTGCAACCTGTCGCCGCCACCAACAACAAGTATGACGCGATGCGTAACCAAGCGGACACTAAGTGAGATGCCCTCCATAGAGTTGTATACAGTGTGTTACCAGCACCCTGGCTTTTTTTAAAGTAGGTTAAAATAACGTATAATCTGTAACGTAACTATGACATTAATTTAATTAATAAACAACTTTTCAGGCTTTGTTAACTTTCTAACAAAATGTTAATTGCCAGCAATGTAAAGCACGGCAATTTGACAAGTGTAAATGACAGTCGACGGCTACTTTGATTATTGTGATCTGCCCCCGTACCACGACATGCCTTGTACCAAGCAACAGCGATACTGATAACGATGAACACGCAACACATGCACTACATTAAAAATGGACAGTATCTAAGAAAATTAATTGTGAAGTTATTTTAATTATTTTTTAATTGTTAATACTTGCAAACAATTGCTAAAGCAACATATTATCGGCAGTTTTAATAAATGCCCGCATGCCGGTAACACACTGTATTTGACGGCGGCGACTCGTTGCGCTGTTGGAGTGTCCCGTTGAAAAGCGGGCTTTAGTTCGTCTTAATGTCGCGGGTGCCATATGGATATTTAAAAACAAACCTATAATGTACTATCAGACCATTGGAACCTTGACCCACCATATAACTGTGTCACAGAGACGTTATGATTCAAGTCATAAGAAGTGTCAAACAAATTGTTTTATAATGTCACTGTGACACCGTTCTATGGTGGGTCAGGGTTCCATTGGGCTGATAGTACTTAAAAGAAAATCGGCAGCAGCATGAGTACCAACGTATATAGACGACACCACATAATTTTTGAATTATGAGTTACAATATTAAATGTTCTAATTATGTTTTTATTGCCAAATTGACATATGTCTATAAACGCCCGTAACACGCCTAGAGGAATTTTAAATACATGCAATACCTAGTTATTGGTAGCGATTGAACTTAAAGCCGGTTATTAACATAGAATATTCAATGCTATAAGTGCTTATAAAAAGCTGCGGTGTATTCTGTATCGCGAAAACACCGTCGTCGATGCGCTCGAAGATCTAACTACAAGCTGAAGATGACAATTAAGTTTTTTCTTAGCGTTTTTTCTTTTCACACAAAAGTTTAGAAAACCGGGCAAGAGCATATAGGACCAATCGGCACTTCGGTTAACTGGAAGAGATCCCTTAAAGGGACAAGTTCGCCATTGTACACTTTATCTTAAGTTTATGTTCGTACTTTCTTGTAATTGTTTTGTCTTGTGCAATAAAGAGTTTACATACATACTTACATACATATACCATACTCAGTGTAGGGTTCCAAAGCCGTTACTTGAAACACAAAACTATCTCAAAAAACAACAAGGAAGTATGAACTAATTTTCTATTATAACTTATTTGGTGCTGTCTTAGATGATTTTAATGGGTGTAAACATTAGTCCCCTGTACCTATGTGTGGAACTAATTAAGTATTTGTATAATATTATTTTAAGATATTTTACAGATTTTAAGTACCCGTCGGGGAGGAGAACACGTAAATCTAGCGAAACTGACAAATTTCGAGTTCATATTTCCTAAACGCTCCTTTGAATCTAAAAATTGATAGTTAATGTACGCATTGATTTTTAAGAGCTATCCAATGACTCTTCATTCGATATTACAATGCAAAATAGTACATTTTGATATTAGTGCGGAAAGTATGTCATTTCAAACGAGTCCCGAGGTGTCTTGACCCGAGCTGCAAGCGAGGGCCAAGACTCGGGACGAGTGAAAATGACAGTTCCGCACGTATATCAAACGACGTTTTTTAATACATCTGCGAAAAAATTACAATAAATGTATTTCACAATCGTCTAAATCGCTCATTATTTCACAACAATATTTAATCGTTAGCTAAAAAGGCGGGATTTGGTTTTACTTTTAATTGACAGACTTTTTTCATAATGGCAATGGTTGTGACCATTCAGCCAAATCAAAAAAAAAAAAGAAACATAGTAATTTAATTACCTATATTATTTAAAAATCAAGAAGCACAAATACTCTATTAGCCAGTGGTAACGCATAAAGGTGGATTCACATTACACCGTGCTGGGCTGGGCCCGGCTTCGGCATGGTGTAACGTGAATCCACCTTAATACTCAACTATCCGATCATTCGTAATATTCATTCAGATTCAGCCATCTTGATGAGAGCTGTTTTTTTTAATATTACCTAGATAACTTGTGAGTGTATGTATTTATTTATGTAATTTTAATATTTAAAATTATATGAACTATATTTATAGTTTCAATGCTAAATGACATAATCAAAAATGATTGAACATGCAAACTCTTTGGTCGGATGCACGGCTTGGAAGTAGAAACAAAATTATATTTAAAAAAAATGGAAAAGTAAAAAGCACTAGTGCGGAATATCGAACTTTCCGCACGATATACAGCTACGGAATGTACCCATTTTTGAGCAACTGTATTAAAAAATATATTTCCCTGCTTTCATATGTAAATATACTCGTGTCTTAGTACCCGAAAAGATTGTCGGCATAATTTAAAATGGTGAAGACGAAGGGTTCCTTGCTGACTACGGAACCCGGAAAAGAACGATGCCTCTGAGTACGATGTTTAGCGAGTTTAGTATTAGGTTACCTCATTACAGTAGAGTAATGGGTCTAGAAAAGTTGCGTTCTGTAAACGAACGGTGAAACTTAAGATGTACCTACTAACATTTATGAGATACTTTGTGTACTCGTAATATAGTGTTTCCCCACGTCCCCCGCCACTCCTTAGACATAACTATGCAACATCAATTTGACTGGCAAGAAACCACTATATCTATTTTCTTTTTGTTATCACACTCACTCTCGCATGAAACTGTTCGTCATTCAACATCAACACCAACAAAGCTGATGACTATTTAAACCTTTGAATTTCTCCACACGAGTTCACACACACACACACACACACACACACACACACACACACACACACACACACACACACACACACACATATATTAGAATGAGATTAAGTAGTTCATGGAAATATTTAACGTAAATAAGAAAATCATGTAACCCTGCATAAACCAGTACGAATTTAAACTGTTCTTGATACGGAATCGGGTGCTGTAATGTAACACAGGGATCCATAGCGCAGGCAGAACCAAGGCTACCCTAGTCGGGGGAGGATCCGTAACGACATTTATCTCAGTAAAAAAAAGGACCCGCTGTATTGCTTCATATAAACATTTTCATTTTTATTTTCATTTATAGCATCTTTCTTATCTGGGTAGTGATTCTCTCAACAACGACGCGTGCATTTTAAAAGCAGCATGGATTTTGCCGACTTATCGAACGTATAAGGCTGCTTAATTGAAAATGCACGCGCTAAAATGTGTTTTGTTCGCTCTGTCGGGACGTAAACTCGCCGATGCGATTTCGCTCGTTCGTCCGCCCGTCCGTTGTTTTTGAGAGAATATCACCCCTGGACTTGATTTGCTGATATGATGGACTACAATGTCGACGAAGTTTAAACTCGTTCCTGTAAAGAATAACCGCAGCTGAAGTCATTGACATCGACTAGTTCATTATCTATTAACTAGGGCCACTGTCATTGCCACTTGTTGTTGTGAATGCCAGTTGATGTATACTTTAGACGTACTTCCCGATTTAACTTTATGATAGGATTAGGCTTTTAACAGGAAAAAGTTTTTAGATTTAACATCTAAGGTGTATTTACAGTGTGTTAGATTTTAGAAAGTTCTTTGGGTATACACTTGTCTCTCACTCGCTCTCATACACTCTCATTAAAACCGAGTGAGAGAGAAGTACAACCCGAAGCATCTTCTAAGTCCTCACAGACTGTGCATAATGTACGTATAATGATATCGTACTAAATTAAAAGTTTGTAAATTGAACAAATGCGCGTAAAAAATATGGGGTTTTGTAATGAGCAGTGAAACATGATTCGTTTGTAATAAACTCTAATTAGTTTCACTTGTGTCTATCACCAAGCAGAAGGGTTGGTATTAATATGTTCCGGTGTGGCGCTATGACAACCACTGAAATGACTAACATGGAGGCCTTCGTTCCTTACATCCTTTGAATTAAATATTGAGATAGCATTTCTGAGATTACAATGGTTTACCTCCTTCGAGCCATACAAAAAATGTAAACAAACTAGGAAGTCGATCAGTGGGGTTAGACAAGTTGCCATCGTTCACGAACGCTAGCGTTAGGCGATCACTTTGGTGATCACCTGTCACTTGGCGCTATAGGCTAGACAAGTCGCCATCGAATGTAACGCTAGCGTTAGGCGATCACTGTCGACATGCGTTGTCAAAAATGATTAATCTAGCCAAGGTGTATGCCCACGATGAATACAACCTCGCTCGACAGTCTAGTTTTTTTTTCTAAAAATTATAAATTTTGTCTATACTTTTCGACCTTAAAAGTCAAGTTGACGCTGTCGCAGGATGTGCATTGGAAATAAACATTCTAGGTACGTATTATGTTGTATTTGTTACATTATTTATTTACATGTTGTTTTTCATAAAATGTTATGAGATTGTGATTGTGTTGTGTGTTATTCTAAGGTAAATATGTACGTGTATGTATGTGTTATGAATTCTTGTAACATGTAAGAAAAGTTACTTCCTTTGTATGAACGCGTCTCCCAGGTGTTTGTTAAACAGTTTCCCTATTTAAATCAATAATGAAGATCAGATAGAGGTTTATGTTCAAATCACGTGAAAGCGCAGCAGGGGCGCACAGGCATACCCAACTATTTTTACATGACCGCCTAAAATAAGGAGTGTAATGTTTTCAGGGTTAATGTATGTATGTATGTACGATTCTTTATTTATTTAGTGTAGTTGTGTTTGACTTTCTTTCAGCTACACCTTAAAATCGGATAACATTTGCTAAAATTGCGGTACTATACTAATCGTAATTGCATGGGCAGAATAGTACACTAGCCTGTACTCGATACAATTAACTGGAGCAGCGTGTTTGTGATATAGATATACAGTTAATTTTTAATTTACAGGGACCTAGACTACACGCGATTGGAACTACGAAAATATTTATGAAGTCCACTGAATACCTATAATGATATTCGCAAATGCAGATCATGGTGTGTATACAGTTTTATTCCGTATTTTCAGTATTTTACCTAACCTGGCGGACGTTACCTGCATGGATACGCTGCCTAGGTCCCACTTCAAACTTCCTCTGTCAAACTGAGAGCGGCAGCTGCATCAGTCAAACCAGTGAAACGGCATAAATATGTCTGCTTTTAGCCAAGTCTACATGTTTGTGCCGGGTTATTGGGGGAGGCATGAGATAACTCATTAAGGAAATTTCCTCAATAAGTGTGGTATCGTTCCCAAAACAAAACGATAAGGGAAATGGCTGAATACTGTAAATAATCCTTATGCCTAAATGACGTTTCGGGTGACCAGCTACTTTGGCCAAAGATTAAGCATTAAATCTATGTAAATAATTTGCTTTTTATTCATATAAGTTATTTGATCTCTCTAAAGTGTCTGCAAAACCAATATACCTAAACTAAATGAGAATAAGTACAGTCGCCAATAATAATTTATATTTCACATTGCGTTACGCTCAAAATTATCTGACACGCTCTCTGCCTCTAGACGTGTCCAATAGTTTCAGCCCTATATTGGATAATATATTATTGTTGGAGACAGCGAGTACATAACATTTCTTAACCTTTGTCCAACAATATTTCAGTATTTTAGCGCCCTTACGAATATTTGACTTGAATGTAAAAAAAATGTAGAAACAAAGTTATAGTTTATATTCATGACAAAAATTATGATAAGTCATTTTGTTTTAATTTCAGAAATAAACCAACACCACTGTCTCCAGCCACTTCGCCCACCAATTTTGCCACATAGTATGCATTGTCTAGAAGGACTGCAGTGCAGATTCACTGGATCCGTACACTCCGATGTTCCTGTGATGTCTGCGTTAATACAATTATGTACTTTCCATAATTTCTGCTCAGTAAAATAATCAATTCATGTTGTCTTCATTCCTATAATACCTTCCAAATATGCTCGTTTTCCCATAATGTTGGATGTTGTAGGTCGGTTGGAGTAAATGTAAGCAACTAAAGTAGGTACGACTTTAAACATATCGCAGCAAACAAAGTGTGCAAAAATATCTCAACACACTCTACAACACTGCTTAATTAATTGAGTTGAGTGCGGGTATTTTTGAACGCCTACTTCGATATTTGATGGTGACTGTACGGTCACGAGCGTTAATTTGACACCCATTTCAAGAAAAATATGCTTGAGTCAATTTCCTTTCGTCCACTTTCACAAGTAAGATTTCATAACTGGTTATGAATAATGATTTTTTTTCACTGTTTCTTAACCTGTTATTAAACAAGACTTTTTTTTTCCATTTTCATAACCAGAAACTAGGTAGGTTTAGGTTATGTTAGTTTTGCAGCAGGCCCGGAGGGCCAAACCACTCAGAAATAGGACCTCCGCGTAAGCGGAGCTCCGTCGCCACTGTCCAATTGATTTGAAAATAAGGTTATAAAAATGGAAAAAAGTCTTGTTTAATAACTGGTTATGAAACAGTGGAAAAAAATCCTTATTCATAACCAGTTATGAAACCTTGGTTATGAACGTGGACGAAAGGGTCAATTTCATTAGAGATGTCAAGTCATTTGTAACTTTTAGGAAACTCAACCTTATTATTGTAGAATGTCACATTGACTTTGGACCTAAGGTGGGTACCAAATTTAATCCCGTGACTGTACAAGTTTAGTTAAGATGACGTTTCAGCATTCGTGGCCATGACGCACCGTCTAAGAACGAAGCAGAAAATATGAATGATCTCGGAAATGGATTATGCTAAGGTAAAAGCTCCTAAAGGTAAGTGCTCCAGTTATGAACCATTCCATAAGTATAAGTCTCTGATTGATAATGCTTTTAGTGCTACAATTAGATTATATTGAATTATTCGGGATTACTACTATTAGAATAAAATTTTTGTATTGATATGTTTTCATTTAAAAAAATGATAATGTTCATCACTGGAGCCTTGTCCATAATAGGTGCTTTTACCTTAGGCTGTCAGGATAAAGGGCAACCAAAAATTTGAACAATGTCAAAAAATGTCAAGACAGTTACTTATTGTGTTCCCATATTGATTGAATAAAAATTGTCATAAAACTAGTACTTACTTTACGTACAAAATTCAGCCATTTCCTTTATCTCTTTTTTTTTGGGAAAGATAACACGTCTTGCAGCCGCCATATTAGTTAATGCGACCGCTGTGCGCAGGCAGAACGACATATTTGGCATCAGGGAGTTGCTCTCTATCCTGTCAGGCCAGAATAATCCATTTCCGAGATCGTAATCAAATTAGTTGTGACCTCCTGTAATAACAGTGGTGGCAAAATAATTAGGAACGCTTGCATTTTTCCCATATAATTGCCTACAAATATACTTTCAATTTTGACTAATCAAAAAGTTCTAGACCTATTTTATTTTTAGTTACACTTATCGTTAATTAATAAACTAAGCCTCAATTTTTTGTACGGTTTACCGCTATTAAAAACGAATATTTTTTATAAGGATTTAAAAACTTAGTGCTGACGTGTCCATACAAAGTTTTTTTAACATGAAATTGATGAAATATTCGATTTTAGCAGCGACAAACTGTACATACATTTAAACCTTAGATTATTATATAATGATAAGTGAAAACTAAAAATAAAATTGGTCAAGAAAATTTTGATTGGTGGTCAAAATTTAAGTCATAATTGTATTATATCTTACGAGAAAAACGCAAGCGTTCGGTTCCTAATTATATGGCCACCAGTGTAACATCGAGCAATGAAACTTTACTAAAATAATGTACTTCGATTTTGTTTTGAACGTTTAATACTTGAAATCAATATTTTTTTGATTCATAGCATTTTTTTGTATGAGGTTTTAAACATAATAAATTAATAGTAATTCAAACTCATTTCACCAAACAATTAAGTATAATCCTGCCTCTAATTAGTAGGGCTCATCCTGGATTTGGCTCCAATTATAAAAGGACTGCTCCGCACTACAATATAACCTAGAGGGCGACCTTTGAGACATTGAATGGAAGTTGAGATACTCCTTCCATACAGGCTGCAGGCTCCGTGTAAAAATGAAACACCGGAGTGTGTAATTCTGCGACAAGGGGTTGATAATAGTATATGGACATCCGGCATCGTCAACCAGCCCTCTGAAGGATTTTCTTAGTTGCCTAAAACACACAAAAGTTATTTTATCAATAAATTGTATGATATCGGTTAGGTATACTTATTTGACCTCGCTATAAGTAACTAAGTACTATTTTTTTCCGAAAACCATACTACTATTATAATATATATAATATAAATAAAGAGTTAGGGTTAATTTAAACCTTGGGCGGGACCTCGTGAATAAAAAACATTACACATATTCAGGGAATGAAACATCCAATACTTTCATTAAATATATGTCATAACTTACTCTTGTCTTATACGAGACCTAGCTTCATCCGATTGTAGGAAGACGATCCTCCTCTTCAAGACTGTGTCGTTGTTGAGAGCATCCCCCACTTCACGGATGCATCTACTAGCAGCGGTCCGTTGCGTTAATTGGTTAGATACCCCGTGATCCTCTGATCCGACCTTGTCGCCAGAAAGCTCACAACAAAGCACACAGCACCTGAAATAATCGTAATAAATATCTTTATTGGTACTGACAGGTTTCATTGTAGGTACATACATACATAAACTCACGCCTTTAATCCCAGAGTGGGGTAGGCAGAGCTACAGAATTACCAACAACTCTAAAAACTTGTTGATAATTCTGTAACCACATTTTGCACACTTAGGCTAAGATGTTTACCAGTGTATTAGTGACAGGTTGCAAGCCCATCGCCTAACAGTACGATACGCCTTTATTCCCTTAGCCGTCTCTTTCATTGTAGGTATTGTTTATATAATGCACATACCAACTTATACATGTTAAAATCAAAATGATGCTTACCTTCAGTTCAAAGAGAACCTCCTTCAATCTCCTCAACGAAGTCAGGGAACGCAAAAGGCTGCAAAGAACTCTAAATGAGACCTTGCTTAACGTAAAATGTTCCTGAACAGCATTTCATGCATCCAGTCCGCGGCCTCCAGGCTCGCACGAGAGATTTCTCTGGGTCGGCGCCTGGATAAGCTCGTACTGTTGTGAGCAGCGTATATGTAAGTCTCAGCGGAAGCATTTTTAATAAGAAATCAATGTTCAAACAATATATTTTATGCGACCGCGAGGCAATGATGACAGTGATGACACGGACTCAGTTGACAGTTTCTTGGTCGTTACGGCCGTCCTTAGATACCGCCCTTAGATACCGACGTTTATATCGCACTGCTAGATTAAAATAGTAGTAACTCAAAATACAATGCATATTAAAATCAACTTTAATTCAACTCCTTTGAACTTAAAACCAAACTAGCAAGGATTTTGGGTTCATACTGTTTTGATCTAGAAGGTCGACATGGCGATAGGTGCTCGTGTTCTATTCGACCTGTCAAAAGGGCAACTTGTCTAGCCTTTGTGTCAAAATAGTACCGCGTAACGACTGTAGTCGTCAAACCTATCACTAGCGCGAGTGATAGTGATCACTTTTCAGCGTGTCAGTTGTAACGAGTGATATATCACGTGACTTACGTCATTCCCATACATTTTTCAATGACAACACATGTCGCCAGTGATCACCTAACGCTAGCGTTCGTGAACGATGGCAACTTGTCTAGCCCCACTGACCATCGAATTAAATTTACATGGGTACAAATTGTCCAGGTCTTAAAAGAAGCTGCACAGTTTGGTACCTTGTCGCTTTAACTTCATTGACAGAGTGCAGCTGTTCAAACATGACGTTATAATGATAAAGCACTACATGTGCACCTACTTACCTACAGGCCGACCGTACTATGCGATTCCCGTGACATTACTCATATGATATGTCATTATGTCGTCATCGCGTCATTAGTAATATAAAGAGGTAGTACCTATAGTTGATTTGAGCCGGTCGTCTTTATCAAATAAATAATCTGTGGTTAAAGTTTGAAACGTCCAGAACAGTGGGAATACTCGTCGAACCTATGTTTCAGAATTACAAAACATTACCGCTGTGCACCCGGAATAATAATATAAAAAACACTTTGTCATTAAAAATGTTTTATCCCTCTTGTAAAATGTATTTTTCACATCGCTTCCACGAGTTTATTAAAATTGCAGTCATAAAAGAAAAAAATTCATCCTACTTCTTAGAAGCTTACATTTTATAAAAGCTGTTTTTCTGACGATGAAAAGATATTTTTCTCTATTGAAGATGAACTTTATAAAAATCATGATTAAAATCTACTTTAGTTTCTACAGGCGAAATAGATTACTGCATTTATATTAAAATAGATGTATTTTCTCAAACGTGCTCGGATAAAACGGGTTTTCTTTTGAAAAACGAAGCCGGAAAGAGTAAAATAAATTCCTATCCGCTACAATGTTTACTTAAAAATCCATGTAAATTGGTGAGGACCATGAACATGATCCCCTACACCCTACACCCAATTTGGGGGTTGGGTGCAGTGTTGGGCGGCGGCGACGGGGGTTAATTGTGCCTAAATCTAATATTGTCGTTTGCAAAAAAAGTTTCTCTCTGAATTTGTGAAAGCTTTTTAGAAATACTTACGAGTATAATTATTTATTTGTATCATTTCCTCGCATTGATTAAGGAAAAAAATATATATGCCTCGGCGGAAACGGGGCTTTGGAGGATTTGGCTGCTTCGATTTGGGCAGGCCTCGCCTAGGCTCGGCCCGCTAACCACCTCGTCGCCAATTCCCTACTTTCCGGGCCTAGGCAATAATGTAGTCTAACATTTAAAACGAAATTGGAAGACGATTATTTCTGAGGTCATTTGAGGCTACGGAAGGTGCGACAAAGTAATAACATTTAAAGTACGAGTATAGGGTGTCCCAGAAGTAAAGAGACAATTTTCATAGAGAAAATTGGTCAAAGAGAAAACATCCAAAAAAGTTTAAACCAACTGTCATGTCGAAAGTCGATGTTAAATCTTTCAATTAAGCCGGGAGTCGCGTACTTCTCTGCTTGTTTTCAATAATAAAGAGAGTGGAACAAGAACTAATTGAGAAAAGAGTCTTTCAGTACTATCAATGTCACGGGAAAACGCACACGATACATCATTTTATTGAAGAGGAAGCTAGAAGAACAAGTATTAACAGAAATATAAATATGTTTTATGTAAAGAACACCGACATTTTCAATATATTACTGGATGATAGCGTACAGTTTCAACTGTTCAAAATATAAATATGGTAAAAACATGTTTGAGCAAGTTCTATTGACATCTGTTAGAGTTACAGCAATAAAATTTAAGATATCAACATCTGTTGTGGCCAGGATGAGGGATAATGATTCAGCCTTTAAATTATTTGTTAAATAATCGGAGTAAATATATATAAAAGAGCAGGAGGAGCAAGCTTAAACAGATTGTCATCCAAAAAAACTTCCAAAATAAACTTAGAAAGTTCTCATTCTTAGCGATGAGACCTACCTTCTGTTGATACATGTTGTATACCTGGCAAGGGATATATTATTGTTTTAAGTTGAGGTAGATAGGTATGATCATTATGTTAAAAAGCAAGTGGACAAACCCAAATCTTTCACTGCATTTAACTGTCAGTGTACTAGATTGGCTAAAACTGTAGCTTTGAGATCTAGAACAGCTGTGATGAGACAGACAGCAAATAACCTTCAAAATAATGGTAACAAAGTTGAAGTATGCACCGATTCGATATAGTTATTTGATCTTAATAATACAAGATTTATTACGAACCAATAAACCTTCATTTTATTGCATTCCTTATATTAAATATTTCTAACCTAATTTGTCTCTTTACTTCTGGGACACCCCAGTATGTACTTTAAAAGATCTTATATTTTCTATTCTTAGATCTTCACTTATAAATAAAATGATCATTAAACTAATGAACTTCCAGACAACAGCGAGACTGCGGTGCTTCTTTTCAGCAATCTTATCGTAGGCAAAAGTAAATTCGCTCCGTATTACTGACAACTGAAAGTGTCCTGATTTGGCTTATTTATTGAATAAATCATACGAATCTTAGGACTTATCTTATTAGCATTGAAACTCGCTTTATAGTGTTTAGATTTGTACAGTCTTTAAAGGAGTTACACATTCGTGGGTCAAAAGTATAACCTAACCTACAGTGCGATCGTAGAAGATGCTTCGGGTTTATACTTGTCTCTCACTCGTTCTCATAAGGTCTTATTAAGAGCGAGTGACACAGAAGTACAAATTCGAAACACCTCCGTACTACTCACAGGCTGTACATAATCAATGTTTTAGGGTGAGTCTAAGGATCAAAAACTTCCCATTGTGATATTTTGCAATGTACATAGAGAAATATCAAAATAATGTAAGGATATTTTTGATCCTTGGACATTTTTGATGTGTTTTGTTTTCATAGGCTCAGAATCCGGACGAATTATCCATCATTGAGAGCGAACAGCTGGAGGTAGTGGGGGAGGGCGACGGGGACGGCTGGCTGCGCGCTCGCAACTACCGCGGAGAGGAGGGCTACGTGCCCCATAACTATCTCGATGTCGAGCGTGATCAGGTAAATATTTTTCCTAAAAATCCTAGGTTTGTGGAGGCTCTCGTGTCGGACTCGCACCAGTACGTACCTAAAACATATCGTCATCGAGAAAATGTGTAAGGCAAGCGTGACGTCAGATTTAAATGTACTTGCTGGACATACCTACAGGTTAAATTCAGAAAATCCAAAGGTAACCCTAATCCCGATTAAAAACCCTGCGACCCTCAAATTACTGCGCTAATCTTCCTTTTTACCGGAAGGAAATCAAAGCGCATGTTTAGCGCCCAAGGCGAGGACCTGAGCGGATTATGTTATGTTCCACCCGCGCGATCGAAAACCCCCCTCATTCTTTCATCTATCAATTTATATACAGACTACATACAGGATGTTCCAGGTCGCTATAGCGCCAAAACGTAGCCTCCCAATTTCGCAGCGGCCCTGGGGGCTCGCCTGCGGGCGGGAGACTCTACCAGTCCCCTGCACGGTTCACTAAAGGCCTAGATTATCACCCAACTCTAAACCAATCTCCATAATTGCACAGAAGGGTTCTCAAATTGAATGCACAAATGTTACGGTGCTGCTGTTGGTTCCGGTATTAAAATAGTTCATGATTTGAGCTGCCGATTATTATTTACAAGTTTGTTACTGTAATAGTTATAAATATAATCCATTCGATCTTTATCGTAATAATTATTTAATAGCTCAATAATTTAACATTTCCGATTGCAATTTGCAATTGACTTAGTATTTATTACTTTGACTAGCAGACATTGAGATCGATACAGAAACTTCGACATTTCCTAATCTCTTTTAAATTTCATACATGTTTATCTAGCAAAACGTTATTCTGCTAAAGTAGACCGCTGAATTATGGATGTTTGTTTAGGTAGTTATTTTTATTTAGGAATGGTACAACACAAGCAGGGCCTATTGCTTTATAAAGTACTAGCCCATACTATTATTAAAAATCCATGCAAAACAACTTGCTTGTACTTTATTACACAAACAACCAATGACCCAATTTAAAACCATCTACAACTTAACATTACGATTATTCACTAAATATATACCTAGGCGCTATACAGGTATGTATAAGGTCAGCGCTCGTATAACAATATGTCACATGTGTCTCGTTTACTACCTTTGCAGACTGGCGTTGGAGCAGTGCAAGACAAATAAGAGGTCGAGTTTGTTCAGGCATAACCTATGTATACCTACCGAGTCTATCGTGCTCAAAGAGGAACGGTGATTCTGTTACAGTGCGCTTGTTAGCATTGTGCTGCGATTCGTATGCACAACCTTAATTGACGGCTGCGTCAAACGCTTAACGCCAAACGTAAACGCTAGTTCGTTTTTTTAGCATTACAATTACCTATAACAGTCAAATTCGCACAGTTTTCCTTAACTAAAATACTAAAAACATTTGCGGAATTGGGGTAGAGTTTGTATGGGAATTTGGTCATTTTTGAAGTGAAAATTGTGGAAATTGGTTTTAATGTTACCTAATATTTACCTATAAATTAAAAATATGACTGAACGAGTTAGATACACTCGGTATCAATACCATTATAAAAAGAAAACAGTTTTCAAAACAGTGTGAAGATCGGGCGAAAGTTTG
This sequence comes from Acleris laterana, assembly GCA_963966035.1. Taxonomy (NCBI): domain Eukaryota; kingdom Metazoa; phylum Arthropoda; class Insecta; order Lepidoptera; family Tortricidae; genus Acleris; species Acleris laterana. The sequence continues at coordinate 10,724,223 of OZ014438.1, forward strand.
TATGTGAGTTTTTCTTTTGGTAGTACATGAATGATAGCATCTAAAAAAGCGCGACTTTCAGGGTTTTTTAAACATTTGCACCTTAAAGGAAAAATTAATCAAAAGCAATCCCATTAGAGACATGAAATTAAAGTTGTTTATTGGGACCGCTTACATAAAATTCACTTTCTAGACTTTTGAAAATTATACCTTTGATGGTGATTAAAGTATGTATATACTTTGCACAGAAGTTCTGACTCTCCGAAGACGAACTCGCGGGCGGAAAGCTAGTTACATATAAAGGAGGAGTATTGTTTTTAATTTCTAATTTGGATGTCGTTGAGCAAAACAACGGTAACTTATTCTAATCTAACACAAAACAGGTGTATAGGCCTTAATTTGCCTTAACCATAGTCGTGAGCGAACTCCCCTTCATTTCTTAAAAAAACGGAAATTTCAAGTAAGTATTAGGTAAATGTTTGCAACATTTTACAATTTCAAACTACCTGCGTAATTCGATTTTTAAGAGGAAAGAAAATCGCTCGAGTGTTCATTTCCTGGATATCCGGGACCGGATTCATTTCCTTTGCACCTTGTTTCTCTCTTTTCGCTCGTCCGTCTCTTTAGTTATTTATTTTATTATTGAATAAAGTAATAAAGGAAATTTACTGCAATACCACATACGTATAACTACGATTGGAGACGGTAGAGGTAATTGCACAAATAAATCAAACGAAATGAATGTCACAATTTTGATGTAAGTGTCGTGCATAGGTGCTAATTAATACACCATGTGTTTTCGGTCCAGGAAGTCGAGCGGCTCCGCTCAATTTAAAGCTTTTTTTACAAGCGTGTCAGTTAACTCTAAAATTAAAGTTGAACCTGACCTGAATCGATCAAGTCATGGATGGTAAGAAAAAGGCATACGAGCACACAGACTACCTGATATTGTGGACCCTAGCCCATAGACATTTGGAATCTCAAGATTGAAATCTCAGGACTGCAAGTGCACGGCCAACCCTGCCTGGGGACTAAGATGGAAAGCGATGGATATACGAGTACATTAAAATGAGTTGCAGGATTTCTAGTTTATTCCACAAATGAGTTCCACGCTTCGCAAGAGAGACAGAATCTTTGTTTTTATTTTCAATTCAACTGGGACAATGTCCATTCTACTTTAATAAAAAATAGTGCGATATAAACTCGCCGGCGCGGGGTTCTAAATAAAAGATATTTACTCGCCCGGCTTGTTTTGCTATTTAATTTAATTTAATGGAACAGAGAAAGTCCATTCCCATAATTGAACCTTCAACTATGTCAGCAGGGCCGCAGGATAGTGCACTCTACGGTATCTTAGTCAATACTCGTAGCCCGTTGATTAAATACCTCATTCTTGCACTTTTGTATTCAAATCCAGTGGACACGGGATTCGTATAATTTTTTTATACCATTTGAAGTGTTGTAACTATTTGTTTCGTTTGGTTAAATATCGCGGCCACGCCTCTAGCCACATGCTACAAGACAAATCTCGGGGTCGCAACATCTGCATAATATGCATAAGCGATACGGGAAATGAGGGACGGAACAAAGCATCTAACTCCCTGTCCTTAGAAAAAAACCTATCACATAAGTATTTGATTGCCGAGTGGTATACTCGACTCGAAATAGTAACGCTCTCCAAACAACGCTTCCCGCTAGATAACTAACGAATATGTACTAGGTATTTGAAATACATTATTGTCATGCAAAATGTTGGCAAAAACCACACTGGCATTTTCCTGAATGAACCTTTACAAAGCGGGGTGTCATCATGTGTCATCATGCCGTACGATTTAAATGGATGTATTGCGAGGATCCTTTGTCGCGGTAAAACCTTTCTACAATTCGATATTATAAAGCGTACCTGTCCAATGTACCTACGTCCAATCAGTTGCTTTATTTCAATTCTGATTTAAATCTGCATTGCATTTTGTATCCCTTTGATGTAGTCAAAATGAGTGTTCTATTATTTTTATTTTCAATATACGGTCTCTGATAAATCGTTTGCTGTAGCAAATAACGAAAAAGAACTGGTAAATCATTGGTAAATTCACAAAAAAATATGATTCTAAGACTTAGGGTTAGTATTGTAATTAATCCCAATGTTATGGTTTACTCATCAACTAAAGAAAGGTTTCTAACTTTTCAAAGAGTGTCTAAATAATTCAACCTCACCTTAACGGTTTTCATTTTCCAATATCATTCGATTGACAAATGCCTTTTTCCATTATTCAAGGCACTCCAAAAGGAAGCCTCAATGGATATCCTATGCACATAAGTAGGTATGCGGTTTTCCGCATTCACTAACTTCAAAGGCATACGTTCTGGCAGCGTGGAACTCATTCCATTATCTTTTCTAGGTCTCAACAAATCCTGGTTTGGTATCGCAAATTTCCTTCTCTTCGGTTGACTACACGGTGGAGGGAGAGGACGCGGACGTGGTGCAGAGCCCTGATCAGATCTCTGTGATCTCCGCACCGGCCGCGAGGGCCGACGAGCCCAGGGTCGAGACCCTGAATGAAGAACTGGCCAGAGCCGAGGCTCAGGAGCCATCGGAGCCCACGTTGGGCTACTGCTTCGCGCTGTACGACTACGATGCCGATGCCACCGATGAGCTCAACTTGGAGGAAGGGCAGGTGAGTCTAATTTTGTAAGATTACTTTGTTCATACGAGTTGACTTTATAGGCGTGTTTTTTTTTGTTCAACTCCATAAATTATGGCGATTTTATAAAATATTGTTTAATTATAAACTTTAAGGTTCTTATGTATTGTACGGTGACCAATTAGTTCAGTGTTTTCTTCTTAAATGATTAAAATAACATTAGAATTAAATTACGGGCGGCTGTAAACCAACAAATCTATATTTACATCATTTTTGAGGCAAGATATCAAAGATAACACTTCCATTCCATACAATTTTGATAAATTAAATGCCAATTTTTTCTTTACTTTTAATCAATTAACTCTTGCTAATTCTACGAGACCATGGACAGACTTTAAGCCGCGTACTTAAGTGAACAATTTTTAACGAAGCTAATAATTTTTTATAGTACTTTCCTTTGATAGGCAAACTTTGCACTGTAGCAGCATCGGAAACTTTTTCCAAGCAAACTTTAGCGTCAGGTTTAATTGAGGGAATTATTCAGATTCTCTAAAAGCCCATGATTTTTACACTAGGCGATGATAGGATAGGTAACTTATGATTATTTTTTTCCAAGCTTTTGACAGTCACAATCTATACCTCGACTGATTGACTGACTGACTGACAGATAACGCGTAGGCTAAACCGCGGAAGCTAGGGACTTGTGATATGGAAAGAAAATTCCTTGTGTGCCTTAAGGGTGGAGAAAGAAAGATTTGGGTCATTATTTGAGCGTTTGTTCCGAATCACTTACGTGGTCACATTTTTGTGGAAGTAACTGCAAAGATTCGATTCCGTTTCTGGTTAGGTATCTAAGTTATCCGGAGATCTAAAAAATATCCAAATACTTCATCTAAATATACGCCCAATTCTTTAAAAACAAGTCCAAAAAAGTGAGGCAGCCCCGTACGGTATGAAATTTGAGATGAGCGAAAAACTATTTCCACGCGTACGGAGTCGCAAGCGTTTTCTAGTTTAAACAAAAAATAAGAGTGAATATCAAGTTGATTTCTCATTGGTAACCTATATTTAGTACTATCATTTACCGCAATATTAAAAACTTACCTTAGGTGTATGAATAATATCCACGTGATGTATGAAACAATACTTTCTCGTATTTTCCAAACCATAGAAAGTATAACCCAACAATTATATTTTAAGCAAAATCTCTGATGTGCTCTAATAATAAAAAAAACATTTTACTGGTGACTTTATATTAAAAGTCATTATTCCTGAGACGCTGGCGACCTCGTTGAGACTGACGCAACTCGTTGGAAGGCCACAATAAACCAATAAGGGATTGCCGTACCCGGACGGACCCGCGACAAAAACTAAATTTATACCAACCTGTCTGTGCTTTGCATCTCTAGCTTTGTCCCAGTTTAAAGGGGGTTAGGGAGGGGGTTCCAGACTGGGATATTTAAAAGCATCCGAGTTTAGTTCAGATCGTGTTATATTTTAGTACGTAGTAATATTCTTCTTTGAACTCAATTGTTATTTATCTATAACTAATAATTTACCTTAACTGAAACTTATTGCTGTGGTTAAATGTTTTGACAGCTAATGTAATATAATATATTATGTTCTCCCATGATATCATGTAATGAAATACGAGTAAATAAATAAAGTTGCAATGTTGTGGCTTTATTGTTTTAATACATAATAATAATAACGTACAGTAGAGTACAGTCTCAATGCAAAGTGTCAGGCGAGAATATTACGTGTGATTCTATATCGACCAATCAGAAGCAAGAATAATATTAATCGATGATATTATTTGGTAGTACAGTCAACAGCAAAATAAACTATAATACATAGGGTCTCAAAATAGTATATACAATAAATTAAGTCAGATGTCACTGATTATTGTAGTTTAGCATAAGTAAATTAACTCGTAATGTGTCATAAGTAAGTTATATACCATTCAAACAGTTAAAATTATGTGTGTGTCAGATTAAACTGATTCTCTAAAATAGCAAAAGTCAGTACCTAATACTACCAAACTATCATATATTAAGTGAATACGAACTTTTGGGACTTCACGACCTCTCACGACCGCCTTGGAATACAGGTCCGACTTCGGTTAACGTTGGTTATATTCATTAGAGAAAGACACGAAACAACTACGAGTATAACACCTCTAATTTCCGTCAAGATTTGAAATAAGTTCCTATTATACTTCTTTTTGATTTTTTTGCGTCATTTTAAATAAATCCTTTTAAAGTGCCGTGATTACTGCAGTTTATTTGACGGACAGCGTAGGCATATTAATAGGGTTCAGTTGGGCTACCCTCCAGGTACGGACCCTAAAAAACAACTTATAAACAGTTAGCTCCAAGCACTACTGGCGGAAGCTTGGGCTAAAGAAGAGTGGAAGCTGCATTTCTGACTTATAAACCGCCTATTTTATACCGACGACGAGCCTAAAATATAAACGGACCTTTTACATTTTGACAGTTTGTGCGTTGACGTGACGAGGCGATTAATAGAAACACGTGTGCTGCTAATGCAATCACTGGCTAACTGTAGCCCGGATGCGACCGCAACCCACTGGGGTGTGTAAATTACCGGCAACAAACTGTTTAAAGCTACCCTTATTAAAAATCAGACAGCGAGCTGTTCTAGTAACTCATAATTATTCAAGGCAATTTAGCTGCTATGAAACTGTATACATTACCTTGTTATAAGGTGATTTTTCCCGGACGCTAGCGGCATCAGCGTTGAAGCTGAATAATAATAGTGTAAAGGAATAGGTATTCACTGTCACCAATTAGCGTGATTCCGATCGTTTGAGGAACAAACATTATTATTATTATTGTACACACGAGGGCCGCGTAAAGACATGGATTCCATGATATCATGGCAGATGGCGAGACGTAAAATGGTGTCAGGTTGTGGATAGCATCGCGCCAAATTAAAATTGAAGATTTGATACCTACATATTTTGGCTGTAAGCTACATATTTTACACGATGGGCAGAACCCATGAAATAGTTATCAATTTTTTTACCCGTATCTACTTAAATGTCACGAGAATGTCTAAAGGTGCTTAAGGTATTTTTAAAGAAGGTGACCAACTTGTGTGATAGATCCGCGCCGTAACTAGTTGCTGCACCAGCTAAAATACAGCTACCAGCAATATCTTAGCTAGCATTGGGCACATCACTCACAGCGTAATGTTAGATTGCATATAATTGCATGTGTGGTGTCTAGCACAACGTCGAGTACACCCTGCGCAGAAGCGCAAAATAGGTGTCGTTGGAGTTGGAGGGGCGGTATGAAGCGAGGGGGACGCGTAGCCATTATAAGGGCGCGTGTCTCCGCTAGGCCCGCGTAGTACCGTCTCGTCTCCCGCTGTACGCGCACGTACCTATCTGCGTGTCCTTCACTACACTCGACTCTGAGAAAAAGTTATTCGTTCAGTTACTTGCTTAAGTGTTTCATTTCAGTATACCTCTAGTACAACAACTATAAAGACGTAAATAAAATCATTGTTTTTAGAACACAAACTTGATTTATATATATGAAAAAATTGTGCTACGGTTTTATTTGTAGATTATTTAACAAGAGTTTTTATTCGTGCTCGGTTTACTTAAAGAACATTAAAGGAATCAAGTTCGTGTTTTACTTATTTGTTTAAACACAGTTTGGCGATCGATCGATTGAGACAAACCTTTTCTTAGTTTCTTGGGTAACTGGAGCGGTGTGTTGTACAGGTGATCCGCGTGGTATCGCGCAATGCCCACGGCGTAGACGACGGCTGGTGGCGCGGAGAAGCCAACGGCATCATGGGCAACTTCCCTTCGCTCATCGTGGAAGATTGTGATGAGGTAAGCGACATTCAAGTTATATCGAGATAAATGCCACGGCTAACGGTTTTGCTGTTCTTGGTCTTTTACCAGTATTGTGGTAAAAATAACGAGGACTACAAGTTCAAGCCACTTTTGTTTAAGACGGATAATTTAATATAAGTTTTTTTTAGTTTTACGATAAATTCGTCAACGAATGACGGAAAGTTAATGAATTTTCAATTCCTGCTCTTTGAGTACATGTACTTAAATTACATATATTTTTATTAAATAGTCTATTGCCGTTTCTATCAACGTTAATATCAACTACTTTATAAAAAGGTTAAGATATCGAAATTTCATTTCCTTGGTGACCTGTGCTCGTCGTTCAGCAATGATCATGAAACATTACCGTGATCCATTACAATAACTTCCCCCTGATATTATAAAAAAAAATAGGGGGTTGTAACGAACTCATAGCCTGTAGAAAAAAAATATATTCTCCGTATCCGTCAAATTGAAGGAATGTTGAAAGATTGAAGGAGCGGTGAATGAAAGCTTATCCGCTCCGCGACGTGTTAAAAGTCACTAGTTGTACCTATTCGTTCCATAGAATGGAGAGCCGTTGAGTGGAGGCGAGGAGGAATGGGACATTGCTGAAACGGTAGCCCCAGTATTTGCGTCACCTCCAGCCACGCCCTCCGATGGAGGCTTCAACGAAGACCGTAAGTCCAACTCCCCTCACTCACCCTTTGGTCCTAATACACCACTTCTGCGAATCTGGACAACTTCGATGGTAACTCCTAAGTGCCTAAATAGTTATGATCTATAGATTCTGTAAACCACTCTATAATATATCATGGTTCTATCTGTTATGGAAAACTCCAATAAAGAATAAAACTTAACAATTCAGTATAATTTAAAAACAAAAACTTTCAGTAGCTACCGTAACATAACGATTGCCTCTGTTCTGAATCCAGGGACACACTTTTCAGATTTCAGAAATCGACGGCAGGTGGCATATTTTTTGTAGGATAATAAGACACTTTTAAAAGAGCATATAGTTAAATGTTACTAGTGTTATGTTGGTACAAATATAATCATTTTACGTTAAATAATAAAAAACCACTTTAGATTGTGAAAAAATAAGAATGAAATAAAACTTGACGCTACGTAATTCACAGTATTAAAAAAATAAATACAGTCTTTTTTTAGAAAAATTTGCATTTTGCCACTGCAGAAATTAAGGCATATGTATAGGATTGACGTGTCGTGCTTTTCATGTATTTTTTTTATCCAAGCTGATTACTGCAGTGTTTAACTATTGCAGAACTCACCTTAAAACTTGCCTGCTTATGCGTTAACACATTTGGCTAGGTACTTTTGGATTAATACCTACTTTAAAATTTAGAGATAAGAACAGCAGTTCAGTAATAAGGTAAATGTATTGTATAAATAGTCATTAAATATAGAATATGTGAATTTAACTAACCTCGACTTCGCATTCGTTGGTTAGCTCGAAATATTCTTATTTTTGTAGTAGGTTAAACTTCAAATAATACCTGCCAGTGACACTCGGGCTCGAGTCAGTCGAAGTTGTCCCCGTTTGCACAGTTTGAAACCTTGTATTTTTAAAGTATTGTATTCCATAGTGGCCAACGTTGTGCAGTTGACACCTAGAGTGTAGCTTTATGGCTGGTTGGGTACCTATTGTTGTTTTTTCCCCAATTGGCATGGTGGTTGGTAGGTAGCAAAGATGGGACGTGGCAAAGGGGAAATACTTGATGCCTGGTGGCCCCTTGGGTAACGAATCCGTTCTCAAATGTCTCGGGAATTCTCGAGAGTTCACGAGAACGGTGATTCTTTAGGGGCGATTACGGTAAGGATTCTCTGCTCATTTAGCGCATTTGCGTCTATGTTGACGTTTTTTGTTTCGATATGACAAAAAATACAAAATAAAGACTCATCCTTGGCATACATATATTACTACTTTATTACTAAGTATAATAAAAGTATAAAAATATTATGAATGTATAAATGGCACGTCATAAATATAATTTTAAGTATATTTTAAATATCTGTGTTTCCCTTTATTGTGTGTATAAGTTACGATCATTCCTAGTAATTTTTGAAACCGTGCTAGAAATAAAATAACATGTTTTTTGCCAAAATACCAACAAAACTTTATACATCATGTCATGAACTGACGCCAATGTTATGATACAGCCTCAAAATATATATTTGATCATGATACAAATCATGATCAAAAATTCCATAAAATAAACGGCACACGATGCCAATTTACGCTGAAATAATTGTAGCTTGGAAAGGTTTTACCTAATAAAATTGGGCTTTGAATAACTTATATCTCACACCATGGAAGTCCAGTAGGGCTTATAATAATATTTATTGTTTTACGCATTATAAGTATGACTTTAGCGAATTATACGAAGGGACGGCTCTCGATGTAGTAGTAAACCCACACAACAGTGACACTTATCAAAATAGATGCAAACCTGCCACGGGGCTTGTTATAACATGACAATGTTGGTTGCGATCGTTATATCGTGGCTACAAAGACGTTCGCAAACAAAACATTCTGTCGAATTTGAGTTAGCACCGCTTGATCGGAATATCACATTACAGGGCATTTTGGAAGAGTTCAGACACCTGGCAATGACTCGTTTCGTAACAATGTAAACCAAAGAAAAAAACAATAATATGCAGTTTTCAGCGTTGACACAACTGCTCGACAATGTAATGTTTGACATGACTCAAATGCAACTAGTCTATATGTATGTATACTTATAGTATGCTAAGGAATATTATTAGCACTAAAGCTGGCCTGTAGTAAGGCGTTTGATACTCATATAACTGCTCCAGCCCTCTCTGTCTTACCTTCCCATTTTTCTTATCTGCTTGACTGTACGCACGTTTTTCTCTTTCGCTAGAGTATAACGTCTTATTGAGAGATGATTAGCGCAACGGGCTACTCTCGCTCATATTAATTTAGTGTGAGCGAGGTACCAATCGCATCAACTCTTAATGCGACGACAAATATCTTGTCACGTAAAAGATTGCATGTTTGCATGTCCTTCCTTGTTATAACAGTAGGTCTCTAATCGATGTTGTTAAGTATATATAACAAAATGTTTAGTAAAGTTCTATTTTAACTTCAAATTCAGCAGGCAATTTTCCATTTTTAAACAAGAAGATTGTTAGTCCACATTTGACATCTTGTTCGATAGGCAATAAGCTGATATTTTTATACGTTTTGTCAGATGGAGCAATTTTAAGGAAATTCATCGATTTTATTTCTAGGTGTCGACCTCTTACAAATATGGAACAATAGGTATTCATTAGTTAGAGCGTTTTCCCACTATACCCAATCCTAATCCGAGAAAATGTAGGGTGCGAGAAACTTCTAGCTTAGTACTCGATCACTTACTTATAAACTGACCTTAAAAATCTCTGACTGTATTTTCTCGGATGCCGGCTATACTACTTATTACAAGTTTCGACGCTATACTGTATGGTTGATGACTCTATACTGTATGTGTGTTAGAATATAAAGCAGGCATTCAAATTGGTAATGATTTGATACACCACAATATGTCTATGTGCACATATTTTTGCAACTTTGCGCGGATATTTACTTTTAATCTTCACTGTACTTCGATTATTATTACTTATTACTAACTTAAAGTTTAAATGTATTTTAAAGATGTCCGAGACACAAGTGTCATAGGTTTTCTCTTAACGAGAAAAGTATTTGTCAATTTCGATTGTTCAATAACAAGCGTAGATAACGTAAAATCCACAAGAATACAATTTAATGCTGAATCTAGGTTAGGTCTAGGGCCTAGCCACAGCAGTTCATACTTAACATTGTTATTCCCTCATATACTCATAACTTAGTTGATAACATTAATTATTCTAATACAATATGAATATTTTTGATTCAGTTTTGATTCAAGCGCCATCTCTCGCTAACGCTGACAACTTGAATAAAGGAGTTCGTTGTAAGGGCGTAGTAACAATAACGACATCTAGGACGTTTTGCATGAAACTAGACAAGTGACAGCCCGTTCACACAGGGTTTCCGTTTTACGGTTCCGTTTTATCGTATACGTTTTTTTTCATTGATGGCGTATGGATTTGTATGAGCGACTTCACATTATGACACAGTATTCAGTATACAGTAAAAAATGTGGGTCCGCTAAATTATGACATTCCGTTTTGTTATCGAATACTGGATGAACGGAATACGTATCCGTCATGTATCCGTACGTTTTTACTGGAATAAATAATAATTACGGAGAATATGTGAACGGGCTCTCAGTTAATGACCGATACGTTGAACGCTATACGGTGCCTATGTGTGAACAAAGCATCATTTTTTGTTGTATCCGTTAAAACAGGTACCGTAAATACGGAAACTCTGTGTGAACGGGCTGTAACTGTGCCTAAATAGAATAGTTTATAATAGTGATAGCGCGCAGGGACCTGGAGGAGTACATCTATGGCCAAAAAACAGCACACTGTTACCTTATTTTTGTATCTTTACGCAGAGGTATGTCTAACCTATACAAAAATACACTAAGTTAAATAAATAAATTGCATCTTGTTCACTACTTACTACTTAGGTACTTCTTGCCTGTCAACTTATGTTATATTGTACCTAAAGGTAAAACATACGAGAGAAAAATATTGCGCCCCAAGGCATTTACGAGAAATTTAAAATACGAAAGGATTAGTATTTTGATAATATTTTGGGTTGAGAATGCAGTAGAGCGATGTCCTGTCAGTCCTGCTATCCGGGATTCCGAATTCTTAAAACAAAACAAAATTGTGTGTAAAATTGATCAAAAGAACGATCGTTGGAAATATTCGATATGCTATATCAGTACCTACCTAGTTCTCTATTGATAAAATATCAAGTTGTCTAAGAATTATTGTGGAAAGCATAACAATGAAACCATTCAATAACTTAATGCTCATATAGGTACAGTTTTTTTAAACTAAAAAATAATATACAATTACTATTTTTCAACACTCACCTGTCAAGTCAAGGTTAGTAAAAACATTATTGGTTGCTTTAACAGCAATATTGTAGGCGACACTATGATGAAAATAAATAGCAATTATTTTTATAGCATTATGAATTTTCATGAAACTTGAGAACAAGACGTCTCTGACTGTAAGATATGGCTATCAACCCAAGCTCCCTGTCTCTTTGAGTTAAACCCTGAGCAATATCCTTCAACATTGCTCTATAAGTCAACAATTAACCGAGACCCGCAAAGCACTCATGCTCATGGCCTTAACGAATTAATTGCATTTTCTTAGCCACTCCATCGGTCTATCGGTCTTTGAAATATAAAATACCAAATGACCTAGTTGTAAAAGCCTTTTCCGATTCAGTTATTGGCACTTATACTGCTGGTAAGCATTTCGTAATAAATATTGAATAACTTTATACTTGAAATCGTCGACCCCTACGTTCAAAACCGATAAGAATATTGTATTATTAACATTCCTGTTTTTTCGTACGTACGGCGTTAAAAATGAAAACTTGTATTCGACATTAATTAACAGTATTGTTTTGAATCACCATTCCTACAACTCTACGTTCTTCCTTTAATTAATAATGAAGGTGAATAAATGAATATCAACTATTTAATTTATTTATCTACGATTTTGTCGTAAGCCGACCTGACGCTATCTGTAAGCCGGATTTTTTTTGTAACGCCATCTATTAATAAGTTGTCGCAACTCGCAACTCTTATTGTATGACTGCTCCTTGGACGCTGCTAGTAGTTGTGGCTCAAAACAACAATGTTAAAGACGCGCCGCCTCCGGCGAACCCGCCGCCTCCGCCTCCTGCTGACGCCGAACTGGACCTAGGCGACTCTATGGATAGTCAGCCCGACTTTAGCTTCAACTTGGAGTTAAATAGCAATCAAGTTGAGCAGTATGGAAGCCAATTTGGAGAAGAGGAAGGCGGATTTGTCACCCCAGCCGTCACCATAATAGGTAAGTTTGCGGTGTAGTCCGACGAGGCTTTTGAAAAATGAGGTTAAAATCAGCGCGAGCACTGGTGTAGATTTGGTGCGGAATTACAAATTAAAACGTATTTAACTACAAACATTGTTTAAATAATGTAATCAATTGTAACATTAAAATGATTACATGTGTAAAGGTGTATTTTGTGTATAGTAATCGTTTTGAATTCTCTTTCATGCATCAGTCGATGAGGTTGTCGGTGAAAATTGGAGCGAGGTTTGAGTCCCAGACAATTCTTCGTACACTGTATGTTGTGACTAGGTGTGCTTTGTCAATGCTTTACTGGAATGTTCCTTTGAGAAAAACATCGTCAGCTACCTCGAACGCAACAATCACTTAAGTCGCCAGTTCGCTCGCGGCCCCTACGTATTACAAACCTACCTAGTTGTCTTTTCCATATCGAATGGCTTATAAAATTGAAAAAAATAGTTCTCACAACAACAACAAATACAGCAATTTTACACCTTTTTAACAAAGTTTTAATTCTCTGTATTTTATAATATCCGCCTTCGATAATTGCCATTTCGTTGGCAATGCGAATTAAACTCCGGTTTGGTCAAGAAATTAAAGTAAAACTATAAATATACTGGAGAGCGAGTTTATTTCTACTCAGGGTTGTGTCGGTCGTAGGGACCTATGGCCGTGTAATGCTTACAGTCACACGGATCAATTCATGACAGCCGGTTGCGATGTGTTTCTCAAGAGAACGACAGCCTAGAGTGGGGCTTACATTTAACATTGTCTTTTGAGAGGTGAAACTTACTTATGTATTCGTACGGCCCCATCACGGATGACAGAACGATACCTATAAACTATTATCCCTTATTGCGTTTCCCTCAACCATGCGCTAAAGAAAAGCATGGAGTGTAGATATATTTTTATCCTTCTCTCATTCTGATCAGGCTTGATGAGATAATATTCTTTTCTTTGCGTTTTTTTTTCCGTACCTGGTTCTTTGACTGAGAGTTTGTAGAGCAATACATGGCAGTCTTATCGACCAAACTCGCCATCTATCGGTGTGGGCGGTCATCCGGCCTCTATTCCATGGGGTGAAACTATTTCGCCAACCGATGGCTCTTATTTATTTGTCAGAATAGCTGCCGAGTTAAAAACACCTGTAGAATAGAGGCCCAGTCGTTGAAACTTGAACATGAACCGACAAGATGCCGCCAAAGCCACACAAGCACCTCTGCATCAACCTACTTATGGGAAATATTTTTACGGAAAAATGCTACGACTACCACATCTTATCTATAACTAAAACACTTAAAAATCATTAACGATTGATTGTAAATTGATTTGTTTGTAACCACGCAGATCCAGATACTCGGTACATCAATCTTCTCTGCATATTTATCGCTAAACATACTGTCACCTTAGTATACAATCTCACATCACTTGAGTATGTGTTTTTATTCATTGTCATTGCTTTTGGAATATTAAATCTCGTTTGTAAAAAAATAACTACGTGATAACCTTACTTGGCATGGAACCAATCTAATATTTATGCTTACGTAAAATGAAGCGGTTATGCTGTTCTTGTTTTTAAACTAATCTAGCAATAATAATTAGGAGCTAAATTTCACTTTCCTCTGTCGTTCTTGTTTTTAGAAAGGAAACATATTGCTTTTATATAAGATGCAACTGCTTATACTGTCAAGGGCATAAGGCCTTCCATAATGTTCGCAAGATGTGACAGCGGTAGGTATGGCTTAATTCAAAGTCGAATAGAAATCCCAATCAGCGTCAATGTTAGTAGTTAGAGTTCCTATAAAAACGGCTGCCTTTAAGAAATACTTATTGAATGCCTATAGTAAATCAATTTAGCTAATCGTTAAGTTATTTTAGAATACCTAGGATAGGAGCCGCGGTTAGAGTTGGGTCTTTTGATAATACATTTAATGAGTCATAAAGAGAGGTCGCATTCATTTTCTGTGAACGAACTAAGAAAATAACAAATTATATTTCATAATATAACCATATTTTGTCGTTTTCGATGTAGGTTGGTTTCGAAGTGGTTTACATAACTGACTATATTTGTTTATTATAATGATTCTCAACCCTGAGCAATGACAACCACGAGTAGAAGGGGTATTTAAAAAAAAACGTATGATCCTGACTCGGTATGAGTCAGGATCATACGTTTATAGGTTTGGTTACCACTCAATAAGTGAGTTAGAAAAAGTAACCTCTAAAATAACCTAACCATATAAACATTTCAAACCTACCGTAATCGAAATACTTTGTAAATCCATACAAACTGCACTGTATTCAAAAATATATTAAATTTACATAGTTCTTAAGGCGAGCAAAACTGCAAACAACTGTTCTCTCTCTTTATTCCGTCAGCTTGGCTCATCGACAATAACAAACTCCTTTCTCAGTAAGGCTCACCTCTCACTGTGACAACTGTTTCCTCCTTACACATAAGGGCGTATCTGTTATAAAAGTCTAGCTTGGCTCACGATCTTTTAACACTAGCCACCCACTTACTTGAAACAACCAGAGAATGCTGAACTAAGTAAGTTAAATTTTCTTAGGCTGTACGTGGCAAATATATGCCCTTATTTAAGCGGGCTGCTTGTCGCTTAACTCCGCTTTACATAAGCTTTGCATTGCAGGTGCTACTTTAGTTTAAAGGATTATGTACACGACAGTAGATAACATAACAGAAACACACAACAAGTATGTAACATGTTACCTTAAAAACCCGGAACTCACGCATGAATCAGCATGGTTTTTAAATTTTGCATGATTTAGTGTAGTCTAGCTAAACAAGCCCAATTATAACCCCTCTTGAATGTTCCGTTAACAGAGGCCATAACTAAGACTAGATGTTTAAAATACCTGTTCAAGGATGTCCTAACGAGAGATGTGCAGTTTTCAAGAATTCTCGAAAAAGGTTCATCTCTTGCCTTAATTTCTGTAATTCCCAGACTCCATTATACTACCTACTGTTACACAAAATTGCAGTTGTAAAGAGGCAAAAAGGTTAATTAACTAATGTCAATTCTTTGGGGTCTCAATTTGTAAAACTACTCGTCATCTTTGGAATTCCTCTTAGCTATGGCCTCAATATCGCACGGAGTTGACATTTGATTTGATTAGTGGCATTATTCTAGGACGAGGACGACCAGCCGCCTCCGAAGCCTGTCATGCCTCAAGTTGAAGAGCCTGATGAGTCCGGGCTGGGCGTGGCGCAGATCGTCATCACCGCCGCCACGCCGACGGTGGAGGAACCAGAGCAGCCCTTCCCACCCCCCGTGCTGGAACCCGAGCCTGACGACGAGGAGTCATCCATCTCAGAGCAGACCGCTGTCTGCGTACCAGAAGCCCCAAAAACCTCGAGCTCCGAGGGCGAGTCCACTGCCCCCCCCACCGCTCCCCAATCCCCCCCGGTCGGCACTCAATCTCCCCCCGCAGCCCCGCGCGCCGGCCGCGCCTCGATACCCGACGAACTCGAACCAGCTCAACTTGCTAGACTCACCGACTTGAAAGAATCGAATGCCTAAAGTGTTATCTGCCGATTCCTCTGCATAAAGACCGTTTCTCAATCTATATGACTATTATGTTACATTCTTTGTTCTTTTAATAGTTAAGGAATAGTGATGATATGATTAATATGGTTTGCTAGTACACTCCCTATATATGGGTTTACAGATGTGAGGTAGATATGTTTTGGTCAGGTGAGAATCGGTCTGGTTAGGGGGGGAGGCCCACCCTGTGTAAAGTAAATGGGTGTGGTGTCCTTTCCTAGCAGAAGTGTACATACGTTTATATACTTGTTATTGTTAGGTGTAACTGTACTCTAATATATATATACCCACTAGAATGTATAGGTCACCCGCGAGCTGGTCAACCATTTATATAATTACGAGTATGAGTATAATAGAACTCTTTTTGTCTTATTGGTTTCTTATGTACGTCATAAGATTTTATTTCTTTTATGCGCATTCTTAGGTGCCTCATGACTGTACAGAAAGTAATGTACGTTATCGTAATCATACTAGAGCGGATCGCCGCCAAGTAAGTAATATTGTTGAAATGAAATAGTGGAATAGTTTAACGTGACATATAACATACATATTTATTATATACATTCCTGTTTTCTTAGGAATCTTTCGCATTTGCGGGGTTCTTTTATATTAAACTCGATTTAATATTAAACCGAGCACACTTTAGTATTAATGTAGGTAATTACTTTATACAGGGCGACTGCGGGGTCGTGATCCTAACTTATTCTTCTCAATTCAGTAAATGGTTGAGTTACTATTATTATAGTGGTTTTTGAAACATTTACAGTTTAGTATTTTATTAAAATAATATTATGGTCATTTGGAAAGGATGGATGAAAGAAGATTGACGAAAGAGATATACAGATCGATAGTGAGTGGACGGGTCGGAAGGGGCCGCCCTAGGCGTACTTTTTCGAGTCAAATCGGTGAAATACTGGAAAAGGGCCGAATCTTAAGTACCCGAAACCGACGTGCGTGCATGACTCGATGTATGAATGTGGAAGAAGCGAAAGAAATTTGTCAAGATCGTAGCAAGTGGAAAGAAGTGGTCTCTGCCTACCCCTCTGGGAAACAGGCGTGATTTAATGTATGTATGTATGTTTCCCTCTTTATTACAAAAAATATAGTTACCTTACGTTTTTACGTTAAAAACTTAGAACCTATTTGAAAATCGAACGATCAGACTAGTAAGGAATTGGGTTTTATTTGATGTTTATTTGAATAAAAAACAAAGAAATTGTCTTAACGCTTTTAAATGTATTGAGTTATGTTCCTAATGGTGTAGTGAGTTTTAGTTTACTTTGTTGCTACACGACCCCGCAGTCACCCTGTATATTATATATATTGATTAATAGGAAAATTATTGTGTATAAATATTATTAATAATAATATTGTAGTTAGTTCGCAATTAAGTGCGGTGTTTCCGTATTTCTGGTGACCACTAGCGTCACCATTTTCTCAAAATTACAATTTCTGTCTCTAACGATTCTTCTTCTTTCAACGACCTTTGGAATATCTGTAGATAGAACTTTCTAATTGAGAATGTAGTTAGACATGAAACCGTCTGGTGACATAAATATGTTTAGTTACTTACATCGGGTATGAATTCCGATAATTGAGTTATACGTGTACCATGTAACCAGCATTCCCACTGCCGACTCGTAGCTTTTAAATACAAAACAACTTAGTGTAGGTGTAGATAGTTAATATTAGTTAGTCAGTATGTTAGCTAGTAAAAAGACTTAGCCCGTTAAAGTCGGATTTTCATCGGGAGAATTCGGGATTTGCTTTTGCGACGATTGTTGCTGCCCTCCTAACTCATTCATTACCATCGCTTGCCAGGCGGGCACACTAGACGTAGTGGTTTTTCTTGGCTTTTTTTGTTGCAACGTGCTACGGCGTAGCGCTCGTAGCGTTACTTGGCCGTTAGTGGCTGATGTTCTTATATCTGCAACTTAATAGCCACAGCAAATTCATTTATTATTTATTATTGATAAGATCGTATATAAACATTACGCAATTATAAATATGCTCTTTTAGCTCCAGGGCTCAATAGGCTAATAGGAAATTCTATGTACTACGAATTAATTAAGCACACACGTTACGGTTCGCGTGTAATCTACAATTTTAGTTTAGATGAACATAACATATTTATTATTGTATTGATTAACTATATCAAAGGTTATTAATAATATTTATCAAACGAAACCAAATGATTGTTTCTCGCGGGCTATCGGACAAGCGCCTAAGTCCGTTTAGTTAAGTTCTATAGGTTAACCAAGTAATCATGTATTCATATTTTAATCTAGTCGTATTTAAAGAGATCTATTGAACATATGTTGACCAACTCGCGGTTGTAAATTATCGTTGGACTAGTCTGTCGATTGGTCGTCGAGGTTCAGCACTTAATTGTAGGTTTAGAATTAATATACAGGGTGTTACTACCTTCTTTTCTGGGACCGATTGTCTACTTTCACAGGAAAGAGAATAATTATATCAAATTTGAGATAATTGAGATTCTCGTTTAAAATTACTTAAAGTTGTAGAATATAGAACTCTATGATTAAATCGCTTCTCTCATTTCTTGGAATGTTTGGCCGGTTAAACTTTGCAAGCTCGACGACAAACAAAGACTTTATAAAGAGAATATGAATGCTGAATGCTCTGCGATTTAAATTCGAACCCGTGAATAAATAGTTTTCGAGACCCAATAATTTATTTAGGTTGTCAAGTTCACTTTTACTCTAACGCTACAAAATTTATGTAATTTACATAAGCGCTGTCCGGCAGCGCATGTCAACCCTGTACATTTTCGATGACGATAACGGTTGCCGAATGTATCTTTGTCTTACGCCTATCCATCCCATTGTCCGGCTTCTCATATGAAAAGTTAACGATTTTGTCTACTTGTACATTTTGTCGATGCTTTCGAAATCGTGGCAATCGATTGTCGTAGTAAGAGATATGCCGTTAACACGAAATCTCGGGAATCTCCCTACTAGAGGCTTAGCATTCTATAGAATTCTTGAAGGCACTTATTTAGTCGTGTTGTTCGAGCGTAACACCCGTGTAGATACCTAAGGAGCCGCCAATCTTATTGCAAATAATAATCTGAATAAGTTTTAATTGGTTGGCACAGCTCCATGTCGTTATTTGTTGTTATACTATAGAGAAAAAAGGAAAAAAATACAAAAAAATCTGTTATTAATGTTAGAATGCACACGTCCTGTTTAACCACGCACACGGCCGTGATTCGACTACCTACTACCTATTAGAACGGAGCACCTCTTCCAAGGAGGAGCATTCGTGAGTCACGAGAATTTGAGCGTTCACAATTGAATGTTTAGTGTGGAATGGAGCATTTGTTGCTCACCCGCGAGCATTCGGTAATGGGCTATCACTATCACGCACGTCCACCGAAACCTTTGTGGAGATGCATCTGAACTGTCAATAACAATTCTATTTAACAATAAATACCCAAAACTTCCAGTTCACAGTAGGTATATTTATTCAATATATCATAGAGTAATCTGGCCGTGACTGTACCTGGACCTAAGCGAATTCTTTGAAGATTATTACTAGTGTAAAAAGCATAAGCGAAGGTTTTTAAGAAACGTATTTTGGCTTTTCCTATCGCCACTGATTTGTCCGCTCCAACATACTATACTCTTGCAGCTTTACATTTAAAAGGGACTTCACTCCAACCCTATCATGTTGCAAGGATCGCGGCCACCGTTTTCTATCAAAAACTAGCTCGCCTAAATTGGTTCTCAATAATCCGATTCTCTTTCGGTCATTCTAGCCATACATTTTTATAATTGTTTGTAAAGTTTGCACTACCAATCACCACACCTGATTTAAAAATATTCCATCAGAAACAAAATAATAGCAGGTCGGTACAGTGCGGACACAGGTGACCAGTTCCCTTAACCTGCAACAGAAAGCTCTTTTCGAAGGCCTACTTCTCCTACATGGATGGTCCAAATACTTTAAGAAAAATATATTACGTGTAACATAATCAAGAATAAGTTAGTAATTAGGTTGCACAGACTACAGATGTTTTGTGGCGAAGCTGAATTAAGGCTAAGCCCGGCTTTTCAAAACTTGATTCCCAATAAGTCAATAAATTCCCCAACTTGCCCGAAAAACTTAGGACGTAAGTCTGTTTGAGTAACAAGTCGTTACGATACACAATTTTGGTTAATTAGTTATCGCATAATCTTGGTTAGTTAATTATTGCACCCTAACCCCCTATGCCCCACCCTTTTTTAAATAGAAATGCAAGTTTGACTTTTTAGGGGCAGGGTTTATGTTTATAAGTTTTATGGCCTAAAAAGGCGATTTTTTGGCGTGTACTAACTCACGTAGGTATACTCGCCATGTTTCCCAATTACAATATTATCGTAATCCAGATATAATATAACACTACGTATCTGTCCTTCTAGCGTATTATTAAGGATTCTAAACAAAGATTGTGTAAGTACCTAGCTTATGTATTGTCAACCATTTTCACGTCACGACAAATAGCACGTTTCATGTGATAGGTACTGCTGTTTTTGATCCCCCGTTATTAGTTTACGTCAAAAAATGTCTCGACGATTTACTTCAAAACTGATTCAAAGCGATATGGATAAAATATAATTTCTTATGACGTTGACCTCAGTATTTAAGTCGCCAGCTAACTCTGTCATAATCACTTAATCACGTAACGTCGAAGTTCCAAAGTTCGGCTGATATAGCCGTACCAATGGTGACGGTGCCTTCAGTCGGCACCCGTCTACTGTTAGTGGATACAATTAGCACTTCTTCATTATAAGGGATGTAATTTATTTAAAATAATTAAAGTGTTTTTTTTACAATGCACGAAAAAGGAGAAAACTGGCTATTTTAGAAACTGACAGGGTTTTTAGTTTAGTTCTCGGGAAAAACTTGCAAGTGAACTAAAAATCTAATTTGGAAATATAATTTTTGGACGAACTTTCTAAAAGAAATCGTGGCACATCCGAGAAATAATAATTTATTGGCTGTGTGTGATACGTAGGTCCTTCATTGCAACGATATCTTCATGAATTAATTAAATTTGAATGACTTGATAGGCCAGTTGTTTTATATTCATAGGTAAGTACCTAAATAATTTTAACATATAATTGATTTTAACATTTTATCATGTATTTAAAGTATTTTAGTTAGGTCGACACCTTTTGTCTTTAAATTTCTACAATAGAGATCCACATTTGTTGCTGAGTAAGCGATCGCTGTTTTCTAGTTTATTACTAATTATACATGTATTAGTTGTTCGTTATAAGCCTAACATTATTCAGTGTTCGATGTTAACTTGTATTTTATCTTCCTAAATCAACAATCAAAGGTTATTTGAATTAAGCGCCGACCCTGTTAGTCATTCAAGTGTTGGAAACACTGGCGCTTAATGCATTTTTTCATTTGCACGTATGTTGCGTTACGCCGAGGAGGTCTGTAGCACTCTGTTGTCTATAAACACTGTATTAAAATGCACAGAATAGTTGTCTTGTACTACAAACTAACCATTGTTTGTGATATATAACTATACAATATACTAATATTATTAATATTATGTAAGTGTCGCTTTCTTTAGAAGAAACTGAGGTTCTGATAGGGCACTGCAGTGTTGTAAAAGAGAGATCGTGCCAAGTATTTACTATGACAACATATTTACTGAATGCTGGAGGGGTAATTTGGATCAAGTAGGTCAAACGAGATATAAGAGACGCTGAATCAGCTTAGTTTCCGCGTGGCCTGTGTGGGTGTTTTTGTCTCTCTGTTGCTTTCTTATGTGCAGCTTTTACATCTTAGCACACTGCCGATTACGCGAAACTTAAGCAAACCAAAACAAGAACACTGCATAGTATGCAATGCAAATAACCTTGTCAACTTTAATCTAAAAATTGGGTTCGGTCCGCTTCCATTTCCCTTTACATTTAACTTAATTATTATTATTAATAATTCAAACTCTCAATGAAAGTCTACACATCATTGTTAATTATTATATATAGGATATCAAATATAATCTCAGAAATTTACTACGTGAAGTAGTGTTTATTACAAATGTCCAAAATTTACCTTCTCTAATGTTTAAAAAACACTGAGTGGAATTTGTAAGCCTTCCTTAAAAATTAATCTGACATACTTTTTTTGCAGTAAACCTAGTACTTTACCCAGTACCCAGGTCAGATTGAAAATATAGATTATAATCCGAGTAAATGTAGAGTTGAGTTATCTTAAAATCGGATATCCACAGAAATTTAGCACAGGGTGGTGGGTGGTGGTCATTCATATGTTTGAACCAAGACGGGAATATCGGGGAGACTATAAAACCTAAACTTTGGATGACAAAAATTAAAAAAATGAAATGAGTAACACCTTTATTCTTTTTGTTTGTTTGTATAGTCAAAAACAAAAATAGGCGCAAAAGTACTCGTAGTACCTGCGGGAGAGAAAGACACAACTTGGCTTTAAAATTGTCAACAGATTAGTGCGGGATAGTGTTACAAGAAAATCATTATCCAAGAAAAATGTATTTTTGCCAGGCTTCCTGATTCCCATACATATGAACCCTAGTGTGTAGTAATTGTAAACACTTGGCACATCTCTATAATTAAGTATTAGAAAATAGGGAGTGAATTAGTACTCATATATTTGTACACTTAAGTCATATTGTATCACTTTTGAATAGTAGTATATGGTCTTGTATACAGCACACTGCGGTTCTAAACTACATTTCCGTCTCGCTCCACTTATTCACACCAAACGTATTTTGACCAAAAACAACGGCTAAAAGCTGCAGGTATTTGGTATTCTTGAACTAAGCGGGTAGGATTTCGGAGCTACAAAAAGGGACATACATACTACATAAAAATAGATTTTGGTGTCGATAAGTGTAGTAAAACTTTTCTTCAGACAATAATTTTATCGTTATGGCTCAATCCCATATCCAGGTTATTGGTCGTATTTGAATGAATTATTTCAGCCAGCTAACATCGTTTTGTAATTTCCAAAAAGTAAGAAAAGTTTATATTTAATTAACTGAGAATTTAACAAATATAGCTGCGTCACTTTTGGGACGGATCGAAGCCGAAACAACAAATTGTTCAAAACAGTGAGGTTCAATAGGTATTAAAAATAATATGACCCAAAAACTCTAAAAAAATACACTTTACTTAATGAAATGCCCTAAACCGGATAGTGATTGAATCATAACCCTTTTAATTGTAAGCAAATTAAACTGCAAGTATAACCATCGTTATAACTTATTTTATGTATAACATTATTAGCTTTTAATCGCACGATAGATTCTACGCAAATTATATTGTTTGCACTTACCTGTAACTACGTCTCTTGAATACGCTGAGGATATAACGGTATTAGATATTAAGATTATTCAACCCGTTATTTCAGCATGAGAGTACTATCCATCATTATGTGTTCTTCTAACTTATTATCTCCTAGTCATCGGGTATCACGCGGTTCGTAGAAACACGAATGGGAAACATGTATATGTACTCGTATTACAAATGCGAGAGCGAGAGGAATAGCGATAGGCACCCGATGGCTATAATTATTATAAAAATATTATAATCGTATCATTTCGTATATAACACTTAGTGATTAGTAAGTAAGGAGTTATTAGTAAGTAAATTGATTGTATTACTTAAGTTAGTTTTTCTGCGGAGTACTATCACGATGATGTTCGTTTTTCTTAAACACCTAGGTACGATCGGTAAAGTGTATTATACCCACCGGTACTCTGCGAGTAAGAGAGATGCCACACGAGATGGAACAAGCGTTGCCAGTACGTTGCGTCGTCGCAACGCTGTGATTTCAACAGAGAGCGACGCAAGTGTTGCAGCGCGTCGTGTCATATGTTGGTCTTATTTATATTATGTCAATGCACAGGCAGCTCTCGTGTGGTATCCCTATAAAAAGTACATACCATAATCGAAAATAAGGTGACAACAATATTGTCAAAATGACAATGAACTTTCTTCTCTCTTCACTTTAAATCTTAACTTAGGGTGAGATAAAAGGTCTATGCTTGGTCTAAATAATCTTAGGAACGATACTGCCTTGTCACCGACTGCACATTTTATGGATAAATCTTCGTTCAAATCTTGAAATTCATTCAATTCTTTTTGAGAGCATACGTGAAAAATATGAAATGGTTATACAAGACACGCCGAGTTAAGTCTTTACCTAACATCTAAACAAAGACCATTTATTTCAGCGTTAGGCTAGCAGGCGACGTTTTTCACTGAGTTGTCATCTTTTTTTCCAATTTAAACTGTTAGAAATATTTAAGAAAAAGCTTATAACTGTAGCCTAACTTTGAAATGTTTAATAGGCTAAGTAAAGTTTTTGGAAGATATGTATATTATATTTTTTATCGACAGTCGTCATCCTAAAGATCAAGAAATTGCGGCTCTTTTATTTTTATTTCCTCTAATATTTTAGAAATATTTTTTTTAGTTATTAAGTTGACATTTGTACACTTCAATGACTGACTAGCTTGTTGCCTTCGTACTTAATGAAAAAGAAAAAAAACACTTCTATATCTGTCATTGTCAAATCAAATCAAAGTAAACAAACGATTCAATACAACGGCTATTTTCTGTTTGCTTGTGTTTCATGTGATCAGTGTTTTTAGAAATATTTTTAACGATCTCAGAACGAACTCTGGACTTTCGTTTTGCCGCTTTGCTTTAAGACCTTTGCACGATATTTGGTCTAAGATTTATTTTCGAACCCTTTGGCACTTCTTCTTGGACACCGATTTCTTCCTTTTTCGACGACTCTTGCTCTGCTTTTTGATAGCCACGAGAGCACTTTTGAATTGTACAATCCACGCAATGAATTCAGGCAATCCCACACGGACTGTGGAAATGGAGTATTACAAAGATTTACTTGAATTTACTTATTTGAATTAAACCGTTTGTTTACTTTGATTTGATTTGACGTTGACAGATATAGAAGTGACAGTTTTTTTTTTCTATTTCATTAAATACGAAGGCAACAAGCTTGTCGGTCATTGAAGTGTACAAATGTCAACTTCATAACTAAAAAAAAGATTTCTAAAATATTAGAGGAAATAAAAGTAAAAGAGCCGCAGTTCTATGATCTTAAGGATGACGACTATCGAAAAAAAATATAATTTACATCTCTTCCAAAAACTTTACTTACCCAATTGCTTGAACATACTTCTCTGCTTATCGATAATGTCGTAGTAATTATGTAATTCAAAATTATATGTTGTTACGATTAAAATCGTAACTTATTGTAGTTTTATCGTTGAATTTCCTTAACGGTTATTTCATATTGAAATTCGATTTTGATTCTCACTAAAACCACATTTCGGAAATTTCCATAACGTCCTTAACTTTAACTTGGCAAAAGCGTCTGTCGTGGCGGCTGGTAAAGTTGGATATTGTGGAGAGTACACTCCAAACAGCGCCTTTATTTTTCCAGTCTTTTCCCAGGGTATGGGTTTTTACCTGGGTAAGACGTATGACCGGTACTCATACATGTGTAAAAACAGATATCTCTTGGTTACCAATTGGGTACCGGATTAGTAAACGGGTCTACCAGAATCTCACAGAACAACGGCGTAAACCAATCCATCAGTTTAATCACTATTTCATTTTGTTCAAGTAAAGTAACGCAAACTTCCTGCTGCTACCCAATGCTAACGCATTCACTGCCGGCAACGCATATAAGCGTTATAGTTATATTATAACTACTGATTTTCGCCTAGTGCCTTGAAGCCGTGCCTAGTTTACGGCTACAGTACCATGCGAGCTTCGCATAAAAACAAAGGGGGCAAAAGTATGGCAGCGAATGCGTTAACAGTCAGATTACGACCCAATAAATTCAGGGTACAGTGGGTAAATTCACTTTGGTGACAATAGGTCTAACTAATCGCATGTTCAGGTCAGGTTGCGTATGCCCGAAGGCCAAACCGCCCAAAAACGGAAGCCCCGCAGTGGGGCTCCGGCAAACATGGCGACACGGGCATTGATAACTTAAAAAATCAGAAAAGTTTTTGGAACCAAAATCGAATTTTCAGTATATGACTCCACTGTGCTGTATACAAAATTGATGTTTATAAAATAAGTAAAATTATAACTTATTTAGCGTTTGAACGCCACAAGGCGCATTTGTACGACTGCTTTTATGTCCCCATGCCTTTTGACCCGCAACTGCAGTAAACTATATCGATAGAATACGAGTTTCATTTCTAATCTCTTATTTAATGCCATAGAGAGACCAATAGGCTTTCTGAGTGATGGGCATTTGAATTGTTTAAAGACACAACCCTGATGCGCAATATAGACTAGCAATAAAAAATTCAGAAGTTGATCACTGTCGTACCTTCACTTCAGTTCTAGAGCAAGAAGCAAAATGTTGCTGTATTTTTCTCACTTTATAGTTAGAAGTAAGACAGTAGTCAACTTCTGCAATTTTTATTGCTATACTCTGATTATTAGGCGATACCTATGACAGCTCATATAGACACTTATTTCTTTAACTTTACATAAATTCTACATAGGTACAAACCTAGCGAGATTCAGGAATTTAAATAATCAATCGCTAATTAATCACGTAGAACAAGTGATTGAAATTATGAAATACGGCTGTCACGGGCATCATCTAAGAATAATCAGAGTATAGTCTAAGCCTCGCTTAAGGACTAGTCCAACGAATCGTGGTAGTAAAAAGGATAACGAATTTAAAATATTACCAGCATGCATAGCAACTGAATAAGTACTCATTTTGCGACAGCTTATTTGATACGTAAATTTGTTGCCATGGGAAATAGATTCTGCCACGATTAATTGGCTAGACTATAACGTGACCACGATTTAGCGCGGCAGTAGCAGTGGTCGTGGCGCCAAGCGATATCCGACAAATCCGTGGCAGCGATCCGGAGTTACCCGGCGGCACGCTCGGACTAGAGGATTAAAAGGTAGTAAATACAAACATCAAAAACGTTAGTTCGCCTTTATAGATATCAACACAACATAAAATACAAAACAAAACATCGTTCCTACGTTACATTTATAACTATTCTATGACACTTTTAGAAAAACTAACTTACAAATTAGTAAATACTATTGCTTTTTATTTCATTTTAAGAGGTAGGTAGTATTTGTTCCGCTTACATTCACATTTTCTCTGAGGGGTCTAGACAAAATCATTACCTCATAAGTCATAGTAGAAGTAGTTAGGTAAGTAAAAGAGAAATATAAAAATAATTCATTTTGTTATAGTGTTATCTCCATATGCATGTTTATAAGGGCATTACGTTAGAGTTTAAATTCGCTTAAAGTGTAGTAGAACGATTTTAGCTAAAATATGTTTTGCAACTTTCTTTCTTTAATTTTCAAGTCAAAGGCCAAAGCGTGTTTTATAATCTGGAATATATCATATATATGACTGAAGGTAAGGCGACACTAAACTTGACACTCGACACTATGTCGATACTGAGTAACGGGTTCTTGTTAAGATGCCAGTGGGCCTAATGTCGGTGGTTTGCCCGTGGTCCTACTGCATAGTCCTACTGACCGAAATTGGTATCTTAAATATGAGGTAGGTTTAGGTTATGTAAGCTCTACAGCTGGCCCGGAGGGCCGAAACGCCCAGAAATAGGAGCTCCGCGCAAGCGCAGCCCGTCGGACCTATAATTTGATATTAAAATAGAAACCATTGGTCAGTAAGACTACGTAGTAGGGAGACGGGCGAAAAAGGCCGTCCGTGTCGCAAGCCCGTCGTATGGCATAATGATCGTTTGTCCTAACGATAGTTTGGTCGAAAATCATTTGGTCTAACACCCTTTTAGACTGCTACTACAGAATTTAATAAACATCTATTGTAAAAACCATCATTATGCCATCCGCTATAAACCCGTCCGTGTCACCGTGTATGCCCTATTACTCAATAAATGACGCTCTTTCTTTCATACTCAAAGTCGTCGATATACATTCTCCAAAGTAGCTGTATTACAGTCAAGGACAAAATAATAGTAGCGGATGAAGAAACCACATATTTATACACGCTCTAAATTTCATGTAATTTTTTGGGAGTTCGGCCGCTGCCTTATTATTGTCCTCGAATGTAGGGTGACAGCACCAATGATGGTCACTTTTAGCTGACAGGCACCAGTTATGGACACTTTACTCTTAATTCAAATTTCATACGGTCCTAAATTGATTGTTGAACCCTTATCTTCTGTAAAATAAAAATCAAGTGTCTATTATTGGTGTCCTGTCCATTACTGGTTCCATCACCTAGGTTTACTATAAACTAATAAAATAAATGCTGTAAGGGCATTATATTGAATAATAGTTAAATGAAGTTTTATTAACATTCGAATCAAGTCATCAAACATAGGTCACTAATGTCGCTACGGTTAAGAAGAGACCATTGCATTATTAAAGAAAACAAAAAAACACCATTTGTAGTGTAAACATATCCATTTCGAAGCTCCGCTCCGCGGGATGCCCCCATATGAAATACAATTCTATAACTACAACTCTCAGTCCTGAAACTAGGACGTTGGGCCTTACCCGGTTAAACGACAAAATATATGCAAAATTCATGATCACTTTATTCTTTGTATCAGTTACACTAACGCGTGATTGTTACAAAACGGCATAAACAAAAATATCCACCACTTAAAGAATAATTGAAAAATAACCTCACCACGAACTTGAAATCAAACTTATCCTAGGGCCCTAATATGGCTGCGTTTATCGCGTGACAATGTTTTGGAAAGCATCCGTCACCTTCTGACACGTAAATAAGTACGAGAGTGACCGATTCTTTATCCACATTTGACACTCGATAATGGCCCATGAAAATTAAAGAAACCTAGTTTGCATTTAAGCACGTAAGAGTTTTAAGATAAGACCAGTGTAAACCCCTCAGCTACACTAAACATTACGTTTGTAAGGTATTACTTTTATACTGCTCATAAATCTCCTGGAACATGTCTCTGCAGTTCATTTTAATCTTCATCTTTGAGCATAGAAGGAAGACGCCAGAGAGTTTCCTGTGCAGGGAGTATATCTCCTCCGGGGGCGGACAGAGGCGATGGTTCAGGATGGTGGGCACGAGAGACTGGATGCGCTTGGTCGTCCGCTGTGTGCCGAAGTCGAACTCGCCGGGCGAGTTGGTGAACACCTCACCCATTATCATGACTGTGTCTACGTGGGTTTCTTCCATCAACTGAGGTCAGGACAGAAAAATTACAGTTAGTATACAGCAAATGTTTTTTTTATTTGATTGGTCAAGATAAGTAGTCAATAAGTGCAATATGGGCCCAGAGAAAACTTAAAATTGGCACGCTTATTCAGCCGACGAAACATTTTCCTAGAGTGAATTGCCACTGTCGATTTTGGGATATTTATTTGAAAGCTCGGTACAGGTACAAGTCTAACAAAGACTGCACCGAGCAAACGTCGAGCGTCCAGTGGCGCCCTCATTATATGATACCTTTATACAGGACTGCCAAATGGAGTTAGTTAATGGAGTGATATCTGTGCCTTTGTTTTTAGAAAAAAAAAAAAAGACTCATTACTTCATGCTCTTTTGTTTGGCCAGTTCTCATCAAACGAAGTAAAACTCTTTGGAGGATCCAAGTGCACCTTAATTTGTCTTAGAATCCAATATTTGGAACTGAATGGTACGAAGGACTCAGGTGGAGGAAAAAGTGTACTAGGATCGATCAATGGAGCCATGCAGTGGATCCAAGTGGACGGAGGGGCAAAATCGGCCCACGCTTTTAGTTTCTGGAGCGCCACAAAGGAACAAACATACTTATAAAACATAGCAAGGACTTTGGGGGCCATAAACATTTGTAATACCGAGATTGAGAAATATTTCCAAACACTGGGAAGTAAGATGGAATGCCTCTGAGGGCCTGTTGTTTGATTAGTAGTTAACTCAACTAATTGTTAAAATTTGAAAAAGGAATCGAAAATTTGACACATTTCCTTGAGATTTAACCATTTGTTACGATTTTTAACAATTAGTTAGTTTAACTACTGATCAAACAACAGCCCCTTAATTAATATATTTTGTTGTTTTATCCCTACGCTGAATCCGATCAATGCTAACACTAATGCTTGACCAAGTTTATCTAGATGGAAACAAGGTTGTCTTTCAGGTTCTACAGCGTGTCCTAAAATGGGAAAAAAAATAAACGATGACATACCTTAGATTCATAACCGGTGAGGAACTTCATTTCCTTAGACATCCGCAAGATGGCGGCTCTGTCGGCATCCGAGGCGGCTTTGATGATCTCTATGTATTGATCCATGAACTCTTTGGAGTATTCACGGGTCGCGCCAAAGTCCAAAAGGACCACCTGAAAGGATAATTTAATTAAAATATTAGAAAATCGTTTTGTGACGGTAAAACTAGAACCTGCTTGGCGACTAGTATGACACCTCCTTTTATGCTATTACACCTGCATACCATGATGATAGTCCGTAAAAATAATTCAGTCGAAAGTTTAGACCTTAAATGGGACATCCGATTTTTGTTTTACTCACTGGAGAAGGCTCAGGAACACACAAGCCACCTAGGTCTCTATCCCACTGGGTAAAACCATATTGCCTTTCAAATGTTATAGTATTGTCAACGTTACGATAGCTGCTCTTTTTTACTTGGCAGTAGTGGGGGGCGAGTTAAAAATAACAGGACAACGTGTCTAACGGCCGAACCCAATATTCAAACCGCGGACAGATAAGGCTTACTTCGGGTTAAAATTTGACATTTGTCCATACGAAATGTGTCATTTTTTAATCCGAAGTAAGCCTATTTATCCGTGGTTTGAATATAGGGTTCGGCCATAAGGCAATATGTTTTTACCCAGTGGAATAGAGATACATACACCTCAAAACTCTCAACCCTGAGGATTAAGAATGCCTCTTTACCTGTCGTTTCACCGATATTTATGCGATGTCGGATAAAAACATCACACATACACACCTGTTTGGTACTAGGGTTGTAGAAGAAGTTAGCCCAGTTCGGGTCGGTCTGCATGCACCTTAGCACGAACATCTCTCTTAGACACAGCTGCATTATTTTGTAGGCGATATCGTAGCGAGTCTCGTAAGGCGCATCGAACAGCTTGTCAAGAGGCACGGCGTCAATCAACTCTGTGGTAATCACTTCCTGGGCGCATAGTTCGTCTGTTGGAAAGAAAACAACCTGTAGTTTAGTTTCGTTGTAAATTGATACAAGTTATTAAAACTGCCTTTATTCTACTTTGTATACGCCATGCTTCTTGATTTCTACAGTAAAATGATTTAGATTGATTGGCACCGAATACATACCAATAACATCAGGCACGAAGTACTCGGGATAAGGAGCCAGCAGGTGTTTGAACTTCTTGGTACACTGGGCTTCCCGTATATAGTCCACCTCCCAAGAAAGCTCCTTCTTGGCTACCTCCACTATGTTATCCACAAACATGCCTTTAGGGAACATGTTCCATACCTGAACATTACAAATAAAATCACTTTTACTCTGATTATTCGCGTATTCGCGTGAATATTCGAGTGGTGTGGACGTTGAGCCAAGCGTTACAAAGCGTACATACGAGTACCACTCGATGTTCGTGCCGAATGCTCATTACACGCGAATGCTCTCATTGAGGACGCACCTTAAGATGATGACTGTGACAGCCATATTTCGTAATTTCCATCACTTACTATACTTAAATTTTATTTAAATTCCTGAGTGGCATCGCAAGATTTGTACCGATGTAGTATTTATGTAAAGTTATAGAAATACGTGTAATATTAATAAGAATAATAAGTGTTCATATGAGCTGTCATAGGCATCATCTTAGAATAATTTTTATATAATTACGCGAGGCCGATTATTGTACACGGCATTACATCGAGAGTTTTACCCTCCTAAGCAAAAATGTAATATCTTTAATTCAATAGCCAAAGCGGATTGAACTCTGTGCTGTTTGCAACTAGGTTTAAATTTATATATGCGTTTTGTCTAAGATATCGCCATTAAGCTTAGTAGGGCAGAGTTATTGTCTTTTGGATTCATCTCATGCTGGAGAGTTGCTTAAATTTCTTCGCTTACTTTAAAGATAAAATTTTGAAAATTTAATTTTAAAAATCTGCTGTGCGCCAACCACGTGTCTGGTCGCGAGACGTCGATCCGTCCCCTACTTTAACTTGTGATGACAATGTAATAAAAATAATCAAGAATTCAACACAAACCTGTTGTAAGTTCTTCAGCATGAGAAAATATAAGTTTTGAGTCGGCTACTTATACCCGCAACACGAAGAAAATTAACAAAATACGAAATAAACCGTCCATTTACAATGGGAACGGCATGCAATGTTAACATGAATGACAGACGTAATGTGCCAATTTTAATTCACTTTTTATTTCATAAAAGTTCATACACAAAGTCATTTTCGCACATTTAAGATTTTGAGAGAAGAATGCGGGTTAACCGTATGTTAAACGGGTCCCCTTAAAAAGGGTACACCGATTTAAATATCACTGACCACTGAATAACATTGACTTACTAAAGACCTCAAAGCCGATGTCGATATGGAGAGGGAGCGAAGGGCGCTATCAGTGAGGGCTAATATGATAGCCCACAGGTTCACTCTCTGAATCTGTCTCTGCTAAAACCTCTCTTCAAGTGTCTACAGAAGTCTAATTATAAAATAAA
Source organism: Acleris laterana (assembly GCA_963966035.1). Classification (NCBI taxonomy): domain Eukaryota; kingdom Metazoa; phylum Arthropoda; class Insecta; order Lepidoptera; family Tortricidae; genus Acleris; species Acleris laterana. Next base: position 10,756,995 of record OZ014438.1, read on the forward strand.
CAGATAGTGATTTATCACTATCACTATTGTGTAAAATTACAAAGCGCACCAAAAGCAACGGGAGTAAGCGAAAGAACAATGGATAAGGAAGAAAGAGACATCTGCAAAATTTACTTAGCCGACGAAAAACCGAACGAGAGAAGATAAAGTATACATTGCTGGGCGTAGCCGATGCCATTCGGAGCACAATAGAAAAGTTTCATATCGCGCAAATACAGATTCCAACATTGGCAAATATTAAAGAGAACATATAACAAATTGGTTGCAGTGTTACTTAAGCGTATTATAGCTTGCGTAAGCTACCAGTAGTTACGCACACAAGAGCACGTATCGTTACGAATTACATCTACAAGTATAGCTCACCCCCTTGAGATTAAACAACTGTAAAGACAGTTAATACGCTAAATTCTAAGTTTTTTTGAGATTCCAGAATATAAAAAAACCAAGGCATTGTAAAATTCTGGTAGGTATGTAGGGAATGAGCATTTTTGTGTAAGCGTCTCCCCTGGCGAATATTAATTTTATGGAATACCTTCATGACTCCGACAAGATTGTCGATGTCGCTGTTGATGCCCTTGGCGACGCCGGGGTATTGGACCTTCATCGCCACCTCCGTGCCATTGTGAAGCACCGCCAAGTGCACTTGCCCTGGAAATTTATTCGAAAATAAGTAAATTTTTAACTTATAGTCTATACTTTTAGGTGTTTAAAAAATGTAAACAAAACAACCACGTGTTATAGTTCGTCAGCCAATAGAAGCAGAACACTGATACGTCAAAGTTCGATAAAACAGTTTTGATGGGCTGTTTAACAATGTCACGTGGTTTGGACTGTTTACATTTTTTTAAATACCTAAAAGCATAGACTATAGTCACTGACTTTACCATATAAAAAAACCGGCCAAGTGCGAGTCGGTCTCGTACTCGAAGGATTCCGTCCAACAATGCATGCCACTGATTGCATGCATGTGATTGTTGTATGCCACTTAAATATTTATTTATTTTTGTTATTATAGTGGCAATATATACACACTACGAAAATTCCAACTGTCCACCTATTACGGTTTATGAGATACAGCCCGCTGATAGACACACAGACAGATAGACAACGGAGGCTTATTAATAGGGTCACGTTGGGACCGTTTGGGTACGGAACAGTTCTTGTTTGTGCTGTGCAAGAACTTCCCGCCCTACCGGAAAATTAAAACACGAAAATGTACCTTCATGTTGTGATAGTAGCTGTAGTGACTTTGTTCCTCATCGTGTTATCAAGGAAACATGATCAAGTTTAATATATCAAAAACCAACACACAAGCGTTATGGTTATTGAGATCAAGGTCGCAGAACCCTATCGATTTTACCATGTGTGGCCTCATAAAGCGACAAGGTACTAAAGTGTGCTGTGCATCTACTTATAAGGTCGACTGTACTGTGAACGAACGCTGCTTGTAGCGTGCTAGCTGCATCTACGTCGTACTGGCTGATTGTTATGTCAGGAATATTGAAATTAAAATGTTCGCTAGAATAAAGGTTTTTGAAAACTAGATACCCACTTTCACTTCGCTTCGGTTTATGTGAATTTTCAGTAACTCTCGTACATAATCTAGAATTTATCATAATAAATACGAAAGTTTGTGTTTGTTACTCCTTCGCGCCGCAACAACTGGATGGATTTGGACCCATACAGAGGGACGGCGGCAAGCGACTTTGTTATATACTGAAATCGCCGTCAATAGAACTTGCAAAAGATGTAAACAAAACCAAACGAACCAATTCACAATGATTACTCGATAATCAGGTTCATTTAAAGATCGCAGGCAGAGGCAGGCCGACAGAGGCAGTAGGCAGAGGCGTATGACAGACATTGAATGTCACATAATATCAATCATGCATGACATTCGATATCTTTGAAGTATTTATCATCTAAACGTGTTAATTGAAGAGGTTGATAATAAATTTCTGAACATTATATTTGATATTAGTATAATGTCTATACAAAAAATACAAAAAATACAAAATTCTTTATTTCATAATATACACTTTTTCTATAATCTAAGGTGATGGTGCCACCCGGTAAGCAAAAAAAAAGCTTGTGTTAGGTGGCGCCGCTCTTCCTTTAGGTTACATGATTTTTATATTATGCTATTATGCTATTATGTTAACCAAGTACAATCAATTTACTGGCCAAAATTCCAGTTTGGACTAATTACACGGTTAGACTTGTAAACTTAAAAACTATAAACTAAAGATGTATGCTATGATTGATTTGTGTGAAATGCACTCATTTCACACAAATAATCATAGCATAGGCAGTGTTCATAAAACAAAACATTTTTTTTTTTATATTCTAAATCAAAGTAAAAGAGTGTACTCTCTCTCCTTGTGTGTATCTGTATGTGTATGTGTATGTGCATGTGTGTGTGTGAGTGTGTCTGTATATGTGTGTGCGTATGTGAATGTGTGTGTGTGTATATGTGTGTGTGTCTATGTGTGTATTTAGACAAGGTTATTGCAACAAAATCTCTGTCTCATCATAAGATATGGTCTTAAGCCAATCTGTGATATCTCTTTTGCAGTCATGGTAAGCTTTAGAGTAAATATCAAGTTGATTGTTCAATTTGTTGTAAATGTGAGAAGATTTTGAGGAAAACTGTCTGCGAGCAAATGATGTTCTAGTTTTTAATCATTCTGCTACAACGGCTTTTTTCCTTCTGTTCTTATGGTTTGTATTATAGGGTAATATTTTATGTTTTCTTAATGTTATTTGCAGGGTATATAATTTTCTGACTGATAGGAGGTCACTAATCGTATAGAGTTGGTCAGTAGGGAATCTAATTTTTTTGAAATACATGACCTTGAGTAATGCACGTTGAGCTCGTTCCAGGTCAATAAAGCGACTCTTAGCCGACCCTCCCCAAACGGAGATACAGTACACCAGGACAGATTGGACCAAGGAGATATATATTTCATTAATGATATTACGCGAGTTTGACTGATTGTTTTTCCCTGGTACAATGTGCCTTAGCGCCCTAAACATCCAAATTAGTTTCCTGACTCTGCCTATAACTTGATCAAGTTGAGGATACCAGTTAAGATGTTCATCGAGTATAACTCCCAGGTATTTAGTTTGAGCAACTTTGTCTATTGTTGGACAGTCACATGTGGGAGAGGCTGGAGACAGACAAGAGTGGATCTTGATGGACATATCATTTTTGGGCTGCGTACTATCCGAAATACTGAAGCATATGTAATTTGTCTTTTTAGTGTTCAAAGTTAGTAGGTTCGTTTTAAGCCAGTTGTCTACTTGTGTCTATAAGACTAGATAATAATTATAAGACTAGATGTTACCCCCGGCTTCGTAAGCGTAGTTAAATTAAATGTATTAAAATAAACCAATTAATAAATACGTTTTCCATTTCTAATTTTAGTGTGGATATGAACGTATGTTTTTTTATTAAGTATCTTTTTATTGAATAAATTAGGAATGTGGGTAAAGAACATTCTGTTTTTAAGTCAATACCTATTCTTTGGCTAATGTCATTCATTCCCGCACCGAATACCCCGGGGTATGGTGATTTCATTTGACGTGAAACCAAAATAGAAGTAAGTATACATTACATTAGCGTTCAAATTTATAACTGAGAAGACAACCGGCTCGAGAGAGTTCCCACGGTACCTATAGACGCCGCAGCGAAGGGTTTCTCCTCGAAGGACTGCAAGCGGGCGCGCCACTCGGGCCCGAGCTGCTCGGCCATGACGCGCTGCACCTGCCACAGAGATGGGCATTATTCGAATAATTATTCGAATAAAAAATAATTCCTAATATTTTTATTCGCGGATAATTTATTCGTCGAATGATTTATTTGCGAATGATTTATTCGCGAATAAATTATCCACGAATGAATCATTCGACTACTTTTCGAATAACGAATAATTTATTCGCTATTTTATTCGGATAAATTCACGAAAAATATTTTTTCAAAACCTATCGCGTCTTGGTTTTTTCTTTAAATGATTTAATTAAGCGAAGATGAGGCTTATTCGCATTTCCAAAGCGATAGTAATAGCTCATGATATGTACAAACAACATCTTTCAGTTAGGTTTACTTATTAATTTTCTTGAAAAATGGAGCAGGTATTCCAGTACGTAATAATTATTCGTGGCAATTCATTCAACGAATAAATTATTCGCAAATAAATTATTCGACGAATAATTTATTCGAATAAGAATAATCATCCGAGAATTTCATTCGTTATTCGCGAATAATTTGTTTAAACTTATTCGTTATTCGTCATTCGAATAAATTTTGCCCATCTCTGACCTGCCACGCCGGCATGAAGTCCGCCGACTGCCGCACCCGCTCGAAGATGCGCTGCAACTCCGGCGAGATCACCGTCTCGTCTTGAATGCTGAGGAGCTGGCCAAGCTTTAAGGCCGCACCTGGAAGTAGATACGTGGCTTGCGTGTAGTCACAAATAAATTAAAAAATAACTTAGTCATAAAACCGTGTAAACATTTATCGTGTTTAGGCGACGGTGATTCAAGAAAATATTAAAGTCAACCTACTTCCAACGTCATCCAATTTTATACTAGGTTTAGAAACACGCAATTTTAAACTAACTTGTTTACTTATCAATTAACGCGTAGACTAGCGAGTGGTGACACAGGCATTATTCTCAAATTCTACATATGGCAACAACTTTACCCATGAAACAAGCTGTCACATTATGAGTATCCAAGCGCTATGCATTTCGTGTTACCAGCTAGTGATTTTTAGAATTTCCCTTTTGTGGCACAACTCGCTGGTCGGACTCTACCATCCTCACCTCTAACTTTGCAGAGGGTGTCCACAATCCTCTCGGCATTGGCCGGCGAGAGGAAAGCATTGGCAGAGTCGTCGGTTTTACCCGCCATGGACTGTATAGTGTTCCGCGCGTACTGAGCCACCGTGCCCACTCCCAGGCCCGCGGCTAGCGAACCGAAGGAGAACATCCGACCGAGGCGGGACGAGGGCACCACGCGGGCTTTGGAATTGTCGCTTAGCTAAAAACAATACCAACATTTCGATACCTGCTAAAATGAACTGCGTTTCTACCTGAGCTTGGTGTGCTTGGGAAAAATTCTCCTCCTCCTCCTCTCCTCATTGGGTTGTTGAAGAGGGAATTAGGTATTTAAAGCGCGGCGTTTGGGGCCTGGTCAAAGGAGATTTGCTTCTACATAGTTATTATTTATTCTTATGCAGCCAATAAGACAGGTGTTCTCTACTAAAGCTAAATAAGTAATCCTATTGGTGAATTTACCATCAGGCTTCACTTAGCTACTTCGCACAACTCTTGTGGAAACGCAGCACAGTGTGAAATCTGCCCTTAAAAACGGACATATATCATTTTGGAACTCAAACGATAGATTTAACCATTTCAAATGTGAGACGATCATACCGGAGTGCCAATTCTGCTCAGAACTCGAGAAATATTTTTTTTAAATTTTATTTACAAAAAACACAAACATGGAAAATCTCCAGTTTTCGACAAAACTAAACGCAAATCACAGTGACAATAAATTAAACAATGCATGGCGTGTGTATTATATAAAAAATAGAGCTCTAGTTGTTATTTTGTTTGAATTATTTAGGTTTTTGTTAATTTTGTTTTTTATTTTTTTTATCAGAAATCTCAAAGCATTAGGATTTTATTACTAGTCAAAACAATTGTTTACACGTGCAGCAAACACTAAAAAAAAATTAGATCTAAATCTCAAAGGATCTCTGAGATAATTCGTTCTAAATTTTTTTCTGATAACTATGGAAATAGGGTTGTCGCATGTTTTCCACATAATATTTGTATAGAAAAGTTTAATTTTTAAGTAACCATAAAACATGATAACATTGTGCTGACCTGATGATGGAGCTGGAAGGTGGTCAGAAGATTTCTGCTGATAAAAGGTGATACATCAAGATTTAACTGTGAATCGAGTCTTGTGTCTGCGTTAAAGACGCTTATTTGTTTAGCATTACAATACATAAATACACTATAAATCTTTAATTTTAAAAACTAGGTGTTATGTTCAGTAAAATATTATGTTGTTTTCGTTTTGAAGAACTTCTGTGCTTTCATGACTATGGCCTTCTAAATTGCTTAAAAGGTTATCATCGCTTCGTGACTCATTAAAATGTTCTTCCGTTTGGACATCATATGGTTTGAGTAACATTATAGCGGCTAGTGGCAGAGGTAATCGCTTTAATTTATTTTGCCGGTCTCTAAGCCGTATGTTGGAAATACAAGGATCAGACGACTCCAGTGCTCTATGAAACAAATCCAACATGGTTTTTTCCCGATCCAACTTCCTACAATGGTGTTCACGGTCATAACGCCAGAATTTATTTCGGGCTTCCCCAGCTTGCTCCGAAAGTAACCCTATGGGTAAAGCACAAGTTTCAATTATTTCCTTGCCATGGACTAAAATTTTATGCAATGTCACCGTCATCGGATGCCATTCATATGCTGAAACGTACTTAGATGCAATTAACTTGCAAAAGTCGCCGAATTTATTAGCGTCAATAGGCAATCCGCTAGACAAAACTACTAACATTGTATGTAGATCGTCCAGCAGCCACTGTTGAATATCTAGTATTTCAGCGAAAATGGCACGATTTTTATCGTTTAGAGCAGTTCTCGCGGTGTTTCCGTCGTTTGTTGTTCCTGAATTAGGTCGGACAACATCCACCAAAAGCCCTAATCTTTTTCTGATCTCTTCTTGGATACGTTTTTTTGTTTCAGTGACTTTAGTTGCTTCTGGTGAATTATGTCCGATTCTCCATTTCTTAACAGGATTTTTGTATCCCAGATGCAATAGAAATTCAAACACGCGAATCCACGCATGAAGTGGACTTAATCCATGCCGCAAAAGAGTTTTATCGGTAGGCTGTGAAAAAACAATATCTAATTTGTTGAATTGTGTTGAAGTAGCCTTGCAAAAAGGGCATCGAAGTTGTGAACTAGTATTAGTTATGATATTAAGGACTTTGCCATCTATGACGGTCAAGTAGAGTTGAGATTTCACTGATATTACTTGTCCTTTTGAAGTAGTGACCTCGAATGTGGTTAGCCTTTCAATTTGGTCTTCTATCATTTTTTTTTCGGAAAGGATTAAATCTTTTGACTCTTTCCGATATTGAGTATGAACTGGCCGACAATACCTATACGAAGTTGGGGTTGGGTTTAACCACAGCACCACGCGGCCTCCTTCAGTCGTAATTCGTAAGGGAATGAAAGTAGTAACAAATATGCTACTATCATTTTCTTCGCTTTGAAAAAAGTTCTGTTTGTAAAGCGATTGTCCTGAACTACCGTCAAATCCCCAAGAGCCCTCAAAAACGCAATTTAACAATTCGAGATTTTTTTCAGCACAATAAATTGAAATGGTATCGTCACACGATTTGATTATTCTTTCAAATGTGTGTGAAATAAGGCTGCATAAAGGTATCGATGCATCTCTTTCAGATACTTGAACTGGGGCATCAGGGTAACAATCTTTCTTTGCGGCTCGAATGTGATGATATGACGGAAATGCTGGATAGCCTCTCGATTTTAAATCATACTCAAGAAATTTGTATGTATCTACAGTGAATTTTCGATCTATATAGATAGCTAAAGCTTCCTCTGGGCTATAGGGCTGGGGATCTTTTTTGATTTTTGTGGCTATTTTGATTGCTCTTGACGGACTAGCTAGGCAGGAATTAACAACAAATTCAAAGTTTTTTGATGCCGGTTTTGTGAGGTTTTGCCCTTCTGCTTTTAAACTACTCGACAAAACCTTGATCAGTTTAGCAGATGGTTCATTACTTAGGGTTTCTTGTAGGTTTTTGCAAACTCTTCGTTTTTGTCTTTCGCTCAGTCCGTCGTACTTTGATTCACATCTTTGCTCAGATATCGGAAAATCTATATGAGAAACATCGGTTTTGGGATTACCTATGTCAGATTCGAAATCGCGATTGTTACTTGGACCAGCGTAAGGAACGGTAGGTTCTGAAGCAAATTCGAAAATTGAATCGCCTACTAAACCAGATTCAGTTTCGGAAACAGGCGGGCGATAGAGAAGCGGATCCAAACATTTTGAAAGGTCCGGTTTTAGGTCTCCATTTAACCAAACTGTGTGCTTTTTAATGAAGAAAATCATATTGTATTTACATGATTTGTATAAGTTTTCGCATTTACTGGTAAGTTTGGAGATTAGATCTTTGAGTCTTTTGTTATTTATGTACTCCGTATGTATTTCCAAAGTATTCAGCACTGCGAAAGTTCGATCTTCTAAGCTTACATCCAGGGGGCGACATTTCTTGCCCTTTTGCTTTGCAAGTGCAAGGAACAATTTATAAGCGTCTAGTCTGGTAAAGATATTGTTGGAACCTTGTTGGGAATTTGCGAATACTCTTGAAGGTTCGAGAGTATCGGCTGCTGCCATCGAATTAATAATAAATGCACACTTTTATAATAACTAAAAGCAATCATGCAATTTTCGAGTTGTTTTGATAGCTAACTGTCAATGCCAAAGCTAAAGTCAATTCAATTCAATTATTTTAATTTATGGCGATCGGTCGCTTTAAGGATTTAGGTCAAACATCGCTTTCTCAAATATCTATGATAAATGATAAAATCTATGACACGTTAATTCAGTCTACTCAACTCCATTTCTGCAAACATATTATATCATTTCACCAATAAGAAAAGTTAGTTATGGTGTAGTTGGGTCGAAACACTTTCATAAGAGAATTTTATTTTTAGAAAATATCAGTGAACGGAGATAAGACATGGAAATCACATTTAAGAACTTCAATTTATCGGGACAATTTATTAATACACCCACATTTAAATAAGACGTTTAATAACATGCTTTTGACAACCCTAAACGAACATTTTTAAATATGGATATTTCCAAGATCCTGCTAGATTTTGATTTGATACTTTAGGGGTGGATAGTAATGGTTTCAACGAATATTTTAGGTAAGTATCAAATGCTAATACGCTAGGGTTAGGGGAAAATAAAATAAAAACTAAAAAAGAAAAAATCAACTATTACTTTGTACTGCTTCCATAAAAACACGCCTAGTTTTTTTTATTACGTACCTGAAACAAGATGCTATTGATATCTAAACAGATAATCGGTGATTATTCTATACTTTTGCAGTTACACGCAATTCTATGAAAATTTTGAGTTTCATAGAAAAATAAGATTTAAAAAAAAAACTCGAGTTCTGAGTAGAATTGGCACTCCGGTATGATCGTCTTGCATTTGAAATGGTGAAATCTATCGTTTGAGTTCCAAAATGATATATGTCCGTTTTTAAGGGCAGATTTCACACTGTGCGCAGCATGTAAATGCAAACTCGGAACCAGATATTGAACAAGTTAAACTAAGATCTAGCACTAAGTTCATTCCAGTACCAACTTACCGAGACCCTTATCTTTTTCTTCGCAACTGGCTTTGGAACTGGTGTAGTGCTTCCAATACTACTCTGAACGGTATCCTCCTTTTTAGCAGTTGCTTCAGGTATTGTTGTCTCTTTCTGCCAGGCAATCGCTAGTGATTTATCTAGAGGCGATTCAAGCCTATCATTAAACGGTTCATTTTTGAACTGATATTTTTCTAAGCTCTCAAAAGTCCTGTTAAACTCCCTGTTAAGCTCTTCAATTTCTTCGCTCATCTGCGGATCCATTTGACCTTTGCTCTGCGGTTCGGGATTGAAATTGGGCACATTCATTACCGTATACTGTTTCAAACCTTGGGCGACCACCATGGCACGGTCAAAGAAGTCTTTTCCAACATTGGGGTTGGGTTTTAAGTTAGATACAAGGTTAGTCGGGCAGCTTTGTACTAGTGCTTTAAGGCTGGAGTTATTCCATATTAATTTAGCGTTATCTTGCTGGACCCTCGCACCTGCTTCAGCTACTAACTTCATCCCCCGTGCCATCCCGATTAGGTCATTAATATGAGACATCGCCTGCAATTGTTTTAGTTTATTAATTACATTATAGTGTTTTCAATCTATGACATCTCGCTTCACTATGTCGTGGATAGAAAACCCTAGATACATTAACATATGTTACATATTTATAAATAAGTAATGAGGTTTCATTCATCATAAGAATACATAATGAATAGATATTAAGCCCGTATTAATAAACTAATCACAACTCTAATGCTCAATGGTTTGATGTTTACTTTGAAGTAACTTGTGATGGCATCTCAGATAAGATGAGTTTATTAATACAGGCCTTAGAGTTAAGACTGTGTTGTCAGTCAACAAAAAAGACGCTTGAAAAGAAAAAAGTTAGACAATTTTAGATTTTTGCTGGTTTGCAAGTTCTTTCATTTACTAATTTTAGATTTTTCCTGGTTTACTGTACTTTCATCTACTAATTTTAGATTTTTGCTTATTCTAAATTACATTTTTTGATTAAATTAATCTACTTGACGGCGACTATACTCGTAATTAAAATATCAAAATAAACAATATGAACAGCATAACAACCAAACAAGACAGTTCAAATTCAGAAATTCAAAATAATCAGCCAAAACATCCTCCCCTCTCTTTCATCATTTCATGTATTTTAACGAAATGAGCAGTTAATTTAGTTATTAAGTTAGTGAGTTTTTAATGGTTACTAGCATGTTTGAACAATTAAGACACCATTAGTTTATTATTGTGAAATATCAAATATTATTAGATTTTTTTCCACAGCGGTCTTATGGACCTTCGAGGGCCCAAAGAAAACTTGTTTTATTGACATACACATTCTTATACGTATATCTCATGATTTTTTAATACATGTGCATGTAGGCGGTTATAGTTGAACGAAGCCCAAGGCCTTATGATATCACGACCTGGGTTATTGCATAATATTTAAAGTAATTATGATGATAATTCTTTAGAGAAATAATTTAATATATAACAAGAATAATGACATCATAACAATATGTAAATAATGCAGTTTTTAACTATTATTCTTAGTTTAAACATGCAGGTGCAACCAAGTTCTTTCTAACCAATATTAGTAAGACTTACCGTTAAAATATTACTCTAACGAATCACAACAAATGCATGGAACCAAACTAAGAACCTCCGTATTTGATATTTAGACTCTCGATAATTTTACATAACACTCAGCTCAGTTTAAAATGTAAACTAAGGATTAGATTAGAACCACTATTTTTTTCCGCAATTTTGAACGTTTGACAACTGACAAAGACAGCTGAGCAGCTGACAGACTGACTGACATGACATCTGACCTCGACCATAGAATAAATTCTAGATAGCATTGAATCGGCACTATAAGACGAACAAACAGCCATCTCCATTTTTTTAATTACGAATTTCTTGAAAATTGTAATTAAGATTTTAAACGAGAACTAGGCCTTAACTGTCACTATAAAAATATCAAATTCAACGTCAACTCTGAGAATGGACTCCTCTTGAAATGATATGGGCTTCACGCAGTGTCCTACGTGCGATTCGACGAACACGATGCGACGACCACAGATTATAGGGTATGCGACGACGCGACAAAAACAGACAGCTACGCGTCTCAAAAATGTCCTACGTGCTTTAGTTATAGTTGCCGGCAAACTTCTCGAACATTAGGCGAGGTGGTGGGGGAAAGTTCGCGCATCATACACATACGTGCAAAAAAAGAACCTTATTTTTAGTACAGAATATTTAATGGTTTAAAAACATGTTTATATTTTTATTAGAATAACACTAAAAAATACAGGAAATTAGTCTTTAACTAAAAAGGATATTCCTTCCATTAAGGCAATACCAGCGCTGGTACTAGATCTTGATTCAGGGGATCTGGAGCTGGTCATTGTTTCTTGACTATCATGAATATATCGTGATGTTGATCATCATCATCAGAGTTATTGTCGGAGTCATCATCGGAGTATCTTTCATCGTCGGCATAAATTAAGAATTGGTCAGTGACCAAATCTACCACGCATACACTATCTTCCGAGCTTGTTTTGTTAAAACTACGTTCGTTTGGCGTGGCATTATGTTTTCACTTTAAAACAATAACGAAAAGTCAACCAATAACAATAACAATTTACTAGTTACTTTAAGAGAATCAACAAAACTCAAAAAAATAAAATAACAAGAAAGTCAATGATAACAATCGGCTTTATCAGTGCACGCAAGTGTACTCGGGAAGCAGAGGGACGTGGACGGGATGCGGGACGCAAACGTCAACTGATCGACCTATCCCGTGAACGACACGACGCTCCCCCGCCGCCACCTCACGCCGCCCGCGGCCCCCCCTCCCAACGACACCTAAAAATCGCTTTTGCGCAGGCAAGGCCACATGTTCAAGAAGTTTGCCGGCACCTAAACATGTCATGTAAAGCCTGACAAGTTCCTATTTAGCCCTGATGTAGTGTCGCTACAAACAGCTTACATATGGCAATTATACGTGTACGTCATGAATAGTCGGGACAGTGAGTATTGGCATCGTGCAAGAACGAGTGAGATATACAATTAAGTACTTGTAGATTGTGAAACTATGTTTTCATGTAATCGGAAGAGCATGTCTAGTTGATAATTAAATATGAATAATTACGTATCCGTCAAAATCCGATTCTAAATATTCGACATCCATATATTCATCAGATTCTGGCTCCGATGTATTTTCACTTTCGTCCGTTGAAGAGTCACTTTCAGGACCACCAACCTCGATTATAAATCTTTCGGTCTGTGATTCGATTATAGGACCTTTTGTCCTATATCCGTCTTATATTTTTTTTACGTGTTCGCAGCATTTACTCCAATTTTCTATAGTCACTTCCTAAGTAATAACGAAGTGTAAAAGTAAGCTATATTTTTAACTGTTCAATAAAATTCATTGATAAATGTAAATACCTGAAAACTATCTTCAACGAGCTTTAGGAAGGCATCATTCGTGATGGAAACATTTTTAGTTGCCACTTTTGCTTTCATGATGCCCCAAATCATCTCGATGGGATTTAAATCACAGTGATAGGGCGGTAACCTTATCACCTTGTGACCATGATTTGAGAGAATCGTATCTATTTCGTATACTGGCTCGGGTTTATGACGTCTCAAAATTGTGACCAATTTATCTTTAGATGCATTTTGGGGAAATGAGATGTTATTTAAACGCAGCCACTCAGCAATGACGTGTTTTCTATCGCCAGATGTTGGAGCTTTGTTAATTTGGAAAGAATGGTACCGGGCATTATCCATTATAACACACGTGGGTTCACTGAGATTGGGAATTAATCTCTGCAAAACCCATTTCTTAAAATTGTTCCTGTTCATGGAGTCATGATAATCGGCTTTCTTTTCCTTATCATTATATCGCACCTTCGGTAGGACAAAGGCACCATTGCCCTTGTTGTCATATGGTCATTGTGCCCTTGTTCCACCGAAGGTGCGATATATTAGGAGTGCATTGGGAACAAATCCCGATGGTCCGCCGGCATGAACTATAATATTATATCGTTTGCCGGTTGAAACGGATTTCGACACACCGGGTTCATTTTCGCTTTGCCAGCATTTTGCGTGGTTAAGAGAAGTATGGATGTAAGTCTCATCTAAATAAACAAGAGGTATATTTTTGTCCCTTGCTTCTTTTATTTCGTCTAAATAACTTTCCCGCCAAACCACAATATCCGAACGCTCCTTCAATATGTACCGTTGGTTTCTGCACTTTTTGTATTTGAACCCCATGCTATGCAATAGCAATCGCAAGTACTCCCTACTACCGGTAAAATCAATATCTTTTTTCAATTCGGTAAGCAGACTTTTGAGAGTTGGTACTTGCTTTCGCACAGCATAGAATTCATGAATTTTGTGCCTTATGGCACATTTGTCGAAGTCGTCTATTTGTATTCTTTTTTTTTGGTTGTTTTTTTTTTGGTACCGATGGCAATGGCGGTAACGGCTCATTCTTTTTGTATATTATTCTTAATTGTAGCACTACAGACGCCTTGAATGAGAAAAAAAATAAAATTTAATAATTAATATACATATTTAGGGTAAACCCTCCAGTGAATGAACCCCCCCCAGTGAATGAACAAAATCTCATTTTTTGCCTAAAATAAGAAATATAGGCATTTCTACCCCTTCTCGTATTTTTTTTCTTATTAGCAACTCGGTTTCCTATGTAATGGCATCACTAGATAAATTTATAATCTACCAATTTCAACATGGCCGGCGTTTGAAGTTAACGTGTTTCTGTTTTTGACGTGTTGTATGGAGAAATTAGATACCAGGTAAGAACAGTGCATATTTGGAGTAACATTAGAAGTGCTTATTTGAAGTATAACAGTAGAAAGTTTAGTTATTTGGTAAGAATAAGATTTAAACCTTCTATAAATGTACACTTTAATGACTGTTTTTGCGATAAAGTCGTTATTTTTAGGTGTTCCATTACTGGCTTATCAAATGTTCTAAAACCAATAAATGAACAGTGTGTTCATTTACTGGTGGTGACTCTATTTTGATTTTCTTCTAAATTTAAATGTAAACGTAATCGTTTTAAGGTTGTTTTTTGAGATTCTGCATAGAAAAAGATTCTGATTCTTTGAGCCAGTATTGGAACACTAGTGTTCATTCATAGGCATGAAAAATCTAGTGAATGGACTATAGAAATTTGGCTTTGTTCATTTACTAGATACCTTGTAATCCTATGTATGAATAACGTAACGACAAAGTTGTTTTTGTCCATTTTATAAGTTTTAGTTCCTGAATTGGGCTTGTTAATAAAAAATCTTCCTCTTGTTCTTAAATTAATTATTTTAAGCATGATTTGCTGAGCTAGACCCTATTTTACCAAAAAATGTTTTTGATAAGATGATTGATTTTTTGATTGGTGTTACTGTGTTACTGGTGACTAACATTCATTCTATTCCAATCTGTTTTAGATCAATATGGACGGAAAAAAAGTTATAAACGATACCGCTATACTCAAAAAGACTTGGAAACAGCTTTACATGCTTTTTCTAATGGCTTAATGACATTAAACAAAGCAAGAGCTGGCCTAGTGGGTAGTGACCCTGCCTACGAAGCTAGCGGTCCTGAGTTCAAATCCCGGTAAGGGCAGATATTTGTGTGATGAGCGCGAATATTTGTTCCTGAGTCATGGATGTTTTCTATATATTTAAGTATATATTTCTCTATATAAGTATTTATATCGTTGTCTAGTACCCATAATACAAGCCTTGAGCTTAGTTTGGGACTAGGTCAATTGGTGTGACATTGTCCCCTGATATTTATTTATTTATTTTATAAGTATACGGTTTAATATGCCCAAATCTACTCTTCACAATAAAATCACCCACAAAGTTCCATGGGAGAGAAAAATGGGACCGCCGACTGAACTCTCTAGTCTTGAAGAAGCAGAACTAGTTCAATGGATAATAAATAAAGCAAAATTATTAAAGTATTTTATATGATAAATGATAATTGATAATTATTGATGAAAGACTAAATTTTATTATTTGATTAAAAAGATCTAAATAATGTTTCTTCACTGAGTTTTACTACCTATATTAATTTATTAGTTTTTGTTCATTTACTGGGTTACACTATGTTCATTCATTAGATTTTTTGTTCATTTACTGGGTTTTTGGGTACTTTTTCATAAACTCTCCTATAACTCAAATACTATAAACGTAATAAAAAATCACAGAAATTACTTTCTAGTTTATTAAATGAAGATTGATTCAATTCCTTGAAACCATTACAATTATTGATAAACACAGAGTAATAAATTTTCAAAGTTGAAAAAATGCTTAAGTGTTCATTCACTGGAGGGTTTACCCTAGTACCAAGCTAACCAATTCATGACAATCGCACTATGAATATCATACCCGTCATGTCAACAACTAATTTCAAAACATTGTTTATTGGAATGCTGCTGAATCCTTCGTCCTTTTTCTGCCGCAACCATTTGAATGTATTTATAATAATGTTTTTTGCATCGGGGTGAAATTTCTTGGGCATTTTGATTTTAAAATCGATTTGTTTACATCGGTGACATTCAATGACTTCCAACGTCCGTTGTCAAAAAAAAAACGTTGCCATTTAAATAAATTTGTTCCACTGAAAATCCGCAACATGGCGAGGGCTAAAAAGGAACTTGTCAGGCTATATAATTATTATCATTATTGTTTTTTTTTTACTAAGACCCCTTAAGCCGACCATACACGTAACGATTACCGGAGAGGTCTACCTGTGCAGGCGACCAGAGCGAAACCAAAAACCAATTCTTTCGAGTGACACCGTACGGTGAACCTGTGCGTGTGTGCCGTGACCTGCGGTCGCCTGCGCAGCGCAGGTAACCTCTCCGGTGGACCGTAACGTGTATGGCCGGCTATAAGTATGTCTCTCCATAGCAGATGACGAATGAATTCAGCGGCGTGACGCAATCTCAAACAGAGGCTACATTGCAAATTGAAGTTGGAAGTTACATTAACTCCATCTCTTTCCCTCGATTTAGTCTCAAATGATGATTGACGAGTGACAAGGATGGACCTAAAGTGACTTCGAACTTCGATTTTCAAAGTAGGGCTTCAGGATGAACAGCAGTCGAATTTGCGTCTCTTCGCTTTAAACTATCAAAAGATTGCGTCGCTTCAGATCTAGTGCAAAGGAAAGGGAAGCGGGTGAGGTGCATATGAAACCGACCACGAGGGCAGCGGCGCACAAGCGATGCGCTTCACTCAAGCAAAGCTGCCGCCGGCGCCGCCCCGCTGGCTTAGTGTCCGCGGCCTAAAATACGTATATACTCGAAGACAAGAAGGTAAAGGATGCGCAAGGCAACTCCAGTTACTATAATTTATCTAAGGATATATTACGATTAGCCTGCAATAATAGTACAGTCGCGGAATGAAAAGGTTGACCAGTTTTCAAATAAAGCCATCTACACGTTGCAAGCACATGTTACGTTTTTACTGCGTAACAGACGCGAGAAATGACCATAGCAACCCTTTTGTAACGACCAATAAAGACTAAGTTCAGTTTGAACCAATGGTGGATGTTGTTAATACGTGACCATCGCAACCCTTTTGTAACAACTAATAAAGACTAACTGCCGCACTCAGAGACGTCAGTTAAATTTAATAGGTACTTCTTTAGCGACGTGTTGTCTTATTCTATTGCTGTAGCAAAGAAAGGGACAGCAGCAACTTTAATCAAGCATTAAATTTAATTGACGTCTCTGAGTGCGGCAGTAAGGCCCGTATTAATAAACTAATCTCAACTCTAATGCTCGTCTCGAGATGCGTCAAAAATGTCAGTGTTCTATGGTTTGACGTTTACTTTGGCGTATATCTTGTGACGGCATCTCAGCCAAGATGAGTTTATTAATACGGGCCTAAGTTCATTTTGAACCAATAGTGGCTGTTGTTTATACGTGACCATAGCAAGCCTTTTGTAACGACCCATAAAGTTCCGTTTGAACCAAGTGACTGTTGTTTATACGTGACCATGGTAACCATGCATCTGTGGGCCATGTAGTTAAATGTCATTCATTATGACCAAACCTCGAAGTCGCGGTGGCACGAATAAAATTTTGCTAGGGACTTCCACGCGATATTATTTCATCGATAAATTGGACTTTAATAAATTATAATTAGTAGATCTCGTTCTCCCATCTATTTGGAAACAATGCGTAACAATTTGTATGATATTTGAAGTACTAAACACAAGATAAAATACTTTGTTACTTATTATATTACTAACTAGCGACCCGCCCTCGCTTCGCTTCGGCTTATGTGAGTTTTCTGTAACACCCGTACATAAACCAGAATCTATTATACATATAAACCTTCCTCTTGAATCACTCTATCCATTAAAAAAAGCCGCATCAAAATCCGTTGCGTTGTTTTAAAGATCTAAGCATACATAGGGACAGACAGCGAGAAGCGACTTTGTTTTATACTATGTAGTGATGATATAAGGTTCATAATTGATTAAATGAAAATAATGTAATTATGTTAATGTACTTCTAGGTTTTAGTTTACTTTGCATGGAAATTGATGAAATAAAAATTTAGTTGTATGGGTTGATTTTTATTTGAATTTTAAAATTCCTAAAAAAATCCTAAAAACTCCTATATAGGTAACATTGACGGGTAGTAATCATCACATTTTAGTTAATTTTCAATTATTCTGTAGGTAAACTTTACAGCTAATATGAAGTGTCACTTCCAAATAAGCATTCAGTTATCGATAAATTTTATATTGGAAGGAAGTCCCTAGTTAATTGACGTTATTGCCACCGCGACTTCGAGGTTTGATTATGACGGAATGTGTCATACTCGGTCGATAAGCTGATACTGATAAAGTGATAACTGATGATAACTTATACTGAGCAAGCAAAAACAGATCTTAAGGTGGTCAACCTTTTCATACCGCGACTGTACAATATTCCTTATTTTATTACATTATTCTAAAATACGATACCTTGCTGCTATTATTGGTGGGTAAATAATTACATTGTTTGGCATAAAATAGTATGCTCAAATTTAGGTATAGCTACAGCTGCCATCATATTTTTATACTAGGATTACATTAGTAATGAGGAAAATTGGCCTATTGTTGCAAGCTAGGACCATACTTACAGGTTATATGGTTCTAAAATAAAGAAATAAAACTAGCAAATTATAAAAACACTTGTTTTATTTATTTTATTATATTAAATTAATTAGTCCACTCCATAACCAATGAATAAAACTTATGCTGGTACATTCGTTCCGCACACTAAAATTATCATTACACGTAATTGGAATAAATAATCGTATTACATGTACGGTGATATGCCGCAGGCCACAGACAGGGCCGTCAGAGCCTTACTTACCTATTGCAGTTTTAAGTATATCCTTGTACTCTTGGTATTGCTCGTCAAATTTCAAACATAGTTTGATCATTGTACATTGTTTTAAAATTTGAACTTTACCATTAAGTCTACAGAATGCTAAATATTTTTTATCTCTTAAAAGTAATAATTAACCGACATTACAAAAAGGTGTAACAGCAATCCAGCTATGGCAACACTGTTGCTTGGTAGTAAAACTACAAAAAATATGTTAGAACTTAAACACATCCACGACTTAAGTCACATAGATACATATTTTGGAATTTAGGATGTTATTACTATTACTTTACGGGAAAAGTAATCCATCCGATATGATCAAAAATGGAATGCGCATGTTTTGTTTGATATCCCAGAGATCGTTTTTTGCATGCCACAATAACCTACCATACAGACGATGGCTCATAGATAAATAGACTACAGTAAATTATTTGAAGGCACGGGATCAAATGATACAAATTGGCCGTCAACGCGCCGCGTTATGTTGCTGTTTTTGGTTCAGGCAGCTTTTACATAAGTGACGGCACGTCGACTCGATTTCCGCAAAGTATAGGGTAGGTAGCCTGCCTGCGTTTGCTTCAAGCGACAGTGTTGCAAAGCCTTAACGGATAAAAAACAATATACTTATTGGTATTAAATAAACCTGCACAAAAGTTTGCCGACAACAGTCACAAAGTATACCTACTAGCTGAAAAATTAGTTATCATTAGGCATCGGAGTTTTTGTCGCACGGTAAGACTATAGCAAGCTATGGAGTCGTCATTTGCCATAAATCTAAACTCATATTCATATTCATTTAATTTATCTTAAAATGCCTCTATAGCGGTCGGTCGTGTATATTTATCTTAGTCAACTAAAAAAAAAATCTATATATATAAAAAAATATGAATATGAGTTTAGATTTATGGCAAATGACGACTCCATAGCTTGCTATTAGTCTTACCGTGCGACAAAAACTCCGATGCCTACTTATCATTCAATTACGTTACCTATAGATTTTTTAACCTAAGAATAATTAGTATTTTTATTTGTTCAGAGATGACTTGCTTTGCCGCTATTACGCATGTAGACAAGGACCAAATCTTTTGCGTTGCGTCACACAATAAAATATACTTGAAAAACCAATTCTATGAATTTCACCATTATTTATATGTCGAGAAAAACACCAATTATTCCATCCCGATTCATATCTGAGAAATGTAAGTACCTTTAAGGACGTGGGCTCACAACTACTCCTCCCATCGTATCCTAATATTTCTCTTTTGTGTAGTTTTATTCGTAACAGCGGGATGGTTATACAAATGAAACTATAACATTGTTTTGCCACCAGGCGGCGATCGATGTTATACTGTTTATCTTTACATAGGTACTTAAATCTATTTTATTTAACAGTTATTTTCACATAACGCTTGGAATTGGAAACAATAAAATAAGCGTCACTTTTAACCCGTACTCTCTTACGGGTCGGTATGCACGCAAAACATGTGTTCAGTATAAATATAAATAAAATATAAATATAAGGGAACAATCTCACACCAATTGACCTAGTCCCAAACTAAGCTCTAGGCTTGTACTATGGGTACTAGACAACGATATAGATACTTATATAGAGAAATATATACTTACATAAATAGAAAACATCCATGACTCAGGAACAAATATTCGCGCTCATCACACAAATATCTGCCCTTACCGGGATTCGAACCCAGGACCACTAGCTTCGTAGGCAGGGTCACTACCCACTAGGCCAGCGCGTCGTCATTATGAATGCTGCGTGATGATTGCACGGTTTTACCGAGCCGTCTGCTTCTTCCTGCTTACATAATTACATACTCACCGGAGAGAAAGCGGGTTTTGACAAACTTACAATGTTTATTTGCAGTCATTGAAATCACTTATTATGAAACCGCGATTAGTTTGGGATTGGAATAGCTGTTAATTCATAACTTCATAAGCACTTTGACGTAAGTATACGGTAAAACTGACACCTCGAATCCCTTTCTAATCGCGGTGAGACAGTAGATAGGTGTGACGAGATAATGCTCATAAGTGTGACGTTGATTTTAAATACATTTAGTTTACCTAAGATATATTGTGAATGCCAATATCCCCCTTACACTAACTTGATACAATGTGTTCTTTGTTTTTATCAAAAAAACAGTAGTTCGTGTAAGGTGAACACGGAATGGGCGGTAAATGCCATGTAGGTACGGTCACAAGCGTTAATTTGGGACCTACTTACTTCAAGAAAAATTAGCTTGAAGTCGTCAATGTCATTATAGATGTTTTATGAAACTCAACCTTATTGTTGTAGAATGTCAGATTGACTTTGGACCTAAGGAGGGTACCAAATTAAATTGCGGGACTGTACTTAAAATAACACTACATGGATGTTAATCGTTCATTGTTCACAACTTAAACATTTAGTAAAGGATGCGAGTTTAAGTAACAATCTTTAGTTGCTATTTCAGGTATTAATTCAATATAAAAAATTATGTATACATAATATTTTTGTAAAATTTATAAGGCATTTATATATTCTCTAGGTAAAAATGTAACATCTGGACATAGCACATAGATTTGTGTAGTTTTTGAAATTAAATATATTTAACTCTACGTGTCATAAGAACACATCATATTAATACAATTAAGGTAATAAAGAGTGCACGAATTCATGTATTTCTAGATGCAAAGTTTTCATATAACTTGAAAGAAGTGGTCTCTGCCAACCTCTGGGAAACAGGCGTCATCTAATGTATGTATGTATGTATGAACTTCAAGTGAAAGTGTAAAGCAGCTGGCAGTTTTTTTTACCAAAATACCTACACGACACAAGGTCTTGATTGACTTTTTGTATTTTGCTATTCAAAGCCCCCGGCAAGAGTCATTTATGTAACTTCTTAGGATTAGTACCTCTGAAAGTATTATCCCATTTAAAATTACGTAATAATGACGCTAAAGCTAATAAACACTACGTGGAAATGCGTTAAACTAATGCTGTTTGCATTATTTTGTACTAAACATGTTGCTGAATGCATCATTGGACGCAGCAAAGATTAATAGTTTCCAGTCCGAA
Source organism: Acleris laterana (assembly GCA_963966035.1). Lineage (NCBI taxonomy): Eukaryota > Metazoa > Arthropoda > Insecta > Lepidoptera > Tortricidae > Acleris > Acleris laterana. Next base: position 10,778,957 of record OZ014438.1, read on the forward strand.
ACCATAAAAATTTGTTTCGACTAGTAAATAAGCTAACTTGCTACAAAATAAGTAATTTAACAAATTAACTTATAACGATTGTAAACCACATGATATGCGCGTCTTACTGTATTGCTTTCAGTTAAATACAAGGTACAAAGTATCAACTAATAATTAAAAGTTTCATCTAGCTAACTTTATAAATATATTATTTAAGCAGCGCTACAACATACGACGTCTGTCATTAATTTTCGAACACTTCGGATAAAATACTCAAGCAATGGAGTAACTTACATGTGTGTACTAGATTCGTACGCCATTACATATAAAGTATCCTTTTCTTACGCTTTTTAAACCAACACTTTAATTATAAATGCGTGGTGCACTACATATTAAGCTAAGTAATGTTCACCGATTATATAAGTCTCATGACATTAGGGAAACAATGCAGGCCTACATAGGTACATGTTAGTGTCTACAATTGAGATCAGACATTTTAGATCTCAGTTTGATTAGGTAATGATAACCTTTCTTTAACTCTAAAAACCTAGCTGCAACCAACTTTTTTGTAGGCCTGTGTAATATATATCTCTAATATATAAACTAAAATCTATGTCTAATTCTATCAATGAGGCTAAGGGAAGGCACTAAAATGACTTTAAAAGCTTTATCATACATACTAAATCCTAACCTACCGCAAGCCCGAACTTTTGTTTCACAACAGTTTCATTATACAAAATAAGTTACAAAGAAGTTTTTTGTAAAGCAGTTTACTGTTTAGATTTTTTAGAGATTTAGAACCTATACGTTAAGTTAGGTTTGATAATAAAAACTTAAATCGGTTTCAGACATTCTGGCATATTGTTTGTGAAACTAAAATTCAGACTTAAGATAGGGAACAACAAAATCCATGTGCTATATCCGAATATAAAGGCATATAATCACTTACAAATTAAGATATTAATTCAGTAGCAGCTTGGCGAAAAAGAATTTGGAGGGTGCTGTGTACATTATTATTCAGGGACAATCCCTTGGTTTCCAATTTCAAATATTATTAATATTATGATTGCGCCTCCCCACGTCAATGGCTGTTTTGTCAAGCAAACATTGTCATGTAAAAAGAAACGACAAATGTCAGATGTAGGTACCTAACTTATGTTCAATGTCGACAGCTATTTGACTATTTTAAGCCATTTTAAGGTATCAATGCTAAATTACAATAAAAAGATTACAAATGCGAAAAATGGACGAACATAACGCAAAGGACGGGTCGCGGTAAAGTAAATGTTTAAAAAAATAATATTTTGCTACACTTACTTAATAGCTTATCATTGAAAAATGTTGAATTAGAACGTTCCTTGATATGTCGGCTATAGACCGCAAAATAAGACTTATTGACTATGCCAAACCTAAATTCGGTTGCATATCTATCGATACTTAACTTAGTTGGTGTCTGCAGTATACAAACAAAGCCCATATCAGATTCCCAACACTTCAAGTTTCTGGGAATCGAATTCTAGTTGGAACAATTTTTCTTTTTACGAATAACAAGATTTATAAAAAGTAAGAAAGTAGCAAATGCAACGGGTGTTACAGCGAATTTGTACAACATCTTAGTTCGTTCTACTGAGTATCCCAACCTTAAAAAAATACAGTCTTATCCAAAACTTAAGTCACCCGAAGTACAGTCCTCATACGATAGCAAAGAAAGTTTTCAAAAATATAGGCGCAATATCTTTCTTGACAATTAGCTGGAAATATATTTGAAATTTTGGCCGCAAATACGTACGGTAAAATATATAACGATTAAGTACACGTTTGGTTGTTCGTAAACGACATTTGCCGACATGACTTATTTTCTGGGTAAAACTGTATAAAAGATTGCCTGGCTTAAGTGACATTACAAATATACGTTTCGTCTCGATCATATCCTATTTTTTTTATGAATGATTTCTGTAACTGACTGACGGAACATTGTTACCACACAACGACGGAACTATCCCTATCTTAATTTTATTATCCATATACTGACTGTGACTTACACGGCGAATAATATATCCTTAACATAGTTCTTTTAAAAAAAACCACGTATAACAAACTAGTTTTATAGATGCGAAAATTTACCAAATCACACGAGTCAATTTCAAATTCAAATATGATTTAAAATATAGCTATTATTTTTTTACATTCAAATTACCTAAGTCTTTAGATTACTGTGTACCTATACAAAATGAGATATGTATTCGAAAAGGTTCGTTTTTCATATGTTTCAAATAGCAGTGTTTTGAATTGACATGCTAAAGATGTACTGAACTTAAGGTCATAATCATAACGCGATTAAAAATAACGTAAGGGAAACATGTATGTACCTGGTTCTCCGACATTTACGCACGTTTTTAGATTATTTGTCTTAAATGGTTGTCGAATGAACAATAATAGGCACTATCGCTTTATTAACTCGAAAAAAAAACTCGAGGAAACAAAGTATTTGAAGAGATTTTAAAACAGAGTAAACAAATATCAGTGATCAAATTAGTATAAGTATAGTAGCTGTCCGCACCCGGCGCCGCTCGGGTGTAAGTTTTTTTTTTAAACAAACCTTATGAAATATAACCTTACGTCCTTTTCTCATAACCACTGAATATACACACAAAATTTCATAACAATCGGTTGAGTTGTTTCGGAGGAGTTTTCTTACATACACTGTGATACGAGAATTTTATATATTAGAAGATGCAGTTGGTTCCAAACTTAGCTAATAAATAAATGGAAGTCATAAAAGACTCAGGAACTATCCACATCACACAAATATTGATCAAGGGTTGAACTCGGAAACCTCTAGTTCGCAAGCAGGGTCACTACTTACCAGGCTAACCGAGTGTCTTCATGATTTATTTAAACTTTTTTACACAATACACAAAGTAAGTACAAATGGCGGACTTAATGCCTAGAAGCATCCCCTAACAGTCAACCATTTATATCAACCAACAATCAATTGTGAAACATGTACAACAAACAGTTGGAACAGACGAACCTTTCCGAATACAAACATATATAGTTAAAACGGCCGGTTGAACGGCGTCAATAAAAAAAATAGAACCAAAAATAATTCATTACCGAAACTACAAGTTACGAATAATGTACGAAATCTACGTGCTTATCAAAAACTTACGCGAAAAGTACATCGTATAGATGTGCCTTTATAGCCCAGCTCCGCCCACCCAACCGTACGGTTACGCTTACTATATAATTATTTATAAGCTTACTTGTTTTATGCAATAAACAATATTAAAAACTTGAAATTACTTAACCTCTTCTATGGACAAAATTCGGACAAGAAAATTTCAATTTTTTGTCTCAGAATTTTAGGTAGTTATTCCGTTCTCTCGAAGGTATACATGTAAGAAAACACATTCGGTTTGGTATGACTGCTGCGTATTAATTTGGTTTCGTGTTGCAAGCTTACGGACTCCTGTGAGAGCGGGCTTACCCGTACGGTTGATGAGAACGTGGCTAAACTAACACGATATCTATTTGGAAGAAGTATGAAAATATATATTTTGTTAAACTAATTATAAGATACCTGCTGCGAACTTTTTAAATTAAAATAAACTTTCATAGACTATCAAATTACAACGATCCAGTTCTAGACGCCTCGGACTACAATATTTAATTGCTTTATCTTGGTTATTAAATATATTAGAAAATATGTATGAGATCATTTATGATAATATTCCGTTATTTAAATGGCATAAAAGTTCTCTTTAGTTATTAATGTTATTATTATCAGCAATGTTTTAATAATCGCGTTTCGATTTTAGAAATCAAAGTCTTCATAAAAATGATATGATGATTCTAAAACAAAATTGGGTAGTACACTGCACCACGGAGTATGTCTTGTTTTGGCTCCGAGCGCCATGCAGGTCACAATTTATACTTAGGGCGTATGAATAAACCCATCTAAACTGAGATGCTCTTCACAAGATACGTGAAAGTAAACGTGACGTCATAGAAAACTGTCATTTCCGACGCATCTTGAGAGGATCATTACAGTCAGGATCAGTTTGTTACTACGAACCTGAGTATCATTCATAAATTAACCTAAGGAGATCAAGTTAAGTTACATAATTATAGGGTTATAGTATTGCCCGAGCAGAAATAAAGGCAACCTGTATGTAAAAGTAATAAAAATACCGTTCGTCGCGCGCCGAGCTAAATTTGAGTCATCGTCGTCACAGTCCCTAGGTTCCTAAGTTATCAAATAGTCTTCTGTTTTACGACCTAATTTCCTGTTGCAGTTATAAAGAGAGTTCATATATTTTTTCTTAACGTGGTAAGGTATTTTATATTCCTTGAACAATGAATGAACTCTATATTCCTGGTGTTCGGCAAAGTTCTTATATATTTTACAAGGAAACGTGTGCGAAATAAAATAACGTATGGACTTCTAGAACTGGAACGTCATATTAGGATACGGATATAGAATATAATATCTGAAAACAAAGTCAAACATACTTACAGGAATAATTTGTCATTTCAACAATTTTAATGTAATAAACTCACTTAGGACGTGTATGTTTTTTTAGTTAAGACTAATTGGGGACCCTCTGGTTCGAGCGTAACTATTGAGTAATTACTGCGTATAACAATGGGATATCCATGAAATAATCCCTAAATGATTTTCAAAATGGTTTAACCACATTAATTTCGATGGCAGATACATTATCGTTTCATTGACAGGCTAGTGGGCGTTTTGTTTTTGAAAGTAGTGTGAGCACGTTTACAAGATTACTTGTCAGTTACTACCTCTTGACGGTTTTGACGCTCGTAGCGTACCTATTTTAAGAAGCTCGGTACGCAATACCTGAGGGGTTGGGTTGTAAGCAATACATGAATTGAATTTTAATGAACAAATTACAATGGGAATCATGTGACCAGTGACATTTTCAAACTCGCCTCCCCAATGTGGAGATTGCAAGGTCTATTGTCCCAAGGAATGTATACAATTGTTTCAAGCATTTGTACGTCCTAAAGCGAGTTTATCACAGACTACGAGAGTGGGGCAAGCGTCCACCGGACTGGCTTACTAGTTTAAATACCGGGTATCGGTTCCGGACGCTCTCCTCACTCGGGCATAACGCGGCAATAATTTGCAATATAGATATAAAAGTTCTTAACGTGCCACATCTTTCTGCATTTCATATCCAACCAAATCTCAATCCCACCTGCTTGAAAACTTCTGCGAGAAATGTCCAACAGTAACTTGCAAGAAACTACTGCTACTAGCAGTTCTCTTTCGAAGGTGGAAATAATGATACGGGCATAAAATGTAGAAAAATGAGGTCCGTTTAGAAACACGTTAACGATTGGAAGCTTTCGCAAATGTAATCAGCTTAAATTAAGATTCATAGTAAAGGGCGGCATAGGTACAGTGGCGTTCAGAATTGCATGGACAGTTTATGAATGAATTCATTCATAAATTGTCCATGCAATTCTGAACGCCACTGTACGTGATAATGACAACTTATGGGTGAATTGCAAAAATATTGTACATAGTTAAGGGCTCAATTAAAAAACCCTTAACAATCCTTAACTTTTTCCTTTGTGTAACGAAGATTAGTCATATAATCATATGCATAACTTTCGTTACACAAAGGAAAAACAATGGAAGAAAGTTAACGTTGCCTCAATTAAGCCCTTAACTATGTACAATATTTTTGCAATTCACATAAGAATGGGAAGGAACGAAATTGATTCTATAACGTGACGGTGATGAGAGATAGTTGTAATGCAAGAGCATAAATTATTATTCCTTTTCGTGTTTTCTATCCAATAACTTCTTCACGCAATTCTGCAACTAAAATTTAAATTTAACCGCATCTGTGGATTAGTGACACTGAACCTTTGGTCGCTTTATTAAGTCCAAAGACAAAAGACACACAATAACAGCTGAAAAGTATCGCGAAGCCAACGTTCTATCGTTTCCTTAATAGCCATCGATTTTCTTCGTATTTCTATGAAACATGTGGGTGCGACTGTGACAGCGATGACCAGACGATGGCTATCAAATAAATTTTAGAACTGTATGTAATTTTAACGCTGATGACATTTGGCATGTACAATGGCGTTTAAAAGATTCAGGTTAGTTGAACATCGACACAGAATTGACAGAAGAATGAATCCGACAAAGCTGGACTGCTGTGTTTTTTAAACGTACTGGAATCTAGTCAGGTGATAGTAATATAATTATAACATCGTTATACATAAATGATAATTAACCTCCCTGCATTCGGCAGGCATCCTCTTAGGAGAGAGCCGAGCCATCACCCACGCGGGTCCAATCCAAATTGATAACTTTACAAGCAAAGTCCTAAGCGAAAGCGACCAATCGAACGCACGGATAATTTAAACAAAACTAAACGAACACGCTCGCTGCGACGCTGAATATCACAGAAAATAATTAAACAAAACTTGCATATTTTAAAAATATTTACGACACGAAACGATCGTTTAACAAATAAAAACTACAATGTTGGTAACAAAATAATATCACTACATGAAGTCCGTATAACGTATTTAAATGCTCCGTTCTGATATTGTTAATTCTTAACATATAATAATAATATAATCTAAGAGGTAGGGTAAGGAGACTTCGGCATTGCCGAAAGAGGCCGCCGGGGTCTCTCTTGCACATGACAGATACCTATATATTAGAGTATGTTGTATCTGTCTTATTACTCTAACATATACAGTGGTGGTCACATAATTAGGGACGCTTTCGTATTTTCCATACAATTGTACAAGTTATGTGACTACCACTGTATATGCTGCGCTAAGCTAGAACGCCGAGGAAGGCGGGGTAAATATCTTAGACGCACGCAAGAATACTTGGAATAAGAGTAACTAAAGTAATTGAAAAATATTACGTTATTTCACCACGCCATCAATAATCGACAATTTCTACGATAAGCTCAGAGTATACCAGCTTGCGTGCGACTAAGCGATGTCCGAAGTAAATCCAAGTTTCATCCAATCAAATAGACTAGCGGTTTACGACCGTTCCCTATATCCAATCAACAGCTAAAGTTGCTAACATTCATTGTCAGTACCTACTTATATTTTTAAAATACATTCATATGACAAGTTTATTTAGATGACATAATGAAAGATATACCTGCCTACCTATCTACAACACGAAATAGACTGAATATTAGGAACCGTCTTTAGAGAAAGGCCGACACCAACAGCACTTTCCCTAAAAATAATTCACGCTCATAAAGTACGAAGAACTAGGTAAGGCTTCACTGGCGCTACCTGCTACTACTACTACTACTACTACCAGTGCCAATGACTCCATAAGTACCCCTCTTCGTATAGAAAACCTGAAGACCGGCAATCACTATTTAACTCCGTAAAGTGTATTTATTATACAAACAAATACACCAGGAGAGGCCTAGAAGGATTATTTTTAAATTGTTTGACCTTATAAATAAACTAATTCAATTCACCTTAACAGGTTAACTATTCATGAACACTTAGTAAAGCTGAATGAAAAAAACATGTTCCAGTCTCTTTACATTATTGTTTTGTGTTTAGATTAAGTAGGTATAATTTTATGTAAGTATTAAAAAGAAAGTGTATATATTTGTTCCGGATCCTTCATTATAGTATAGTAGGGTCACTCTAGAGGGGTCCGTGTGACAGCTCATATAAATTCGTTTTGCACTTGTTTCTTTGACTTTACACAAACACTACATTGAGAGGCTTTTCAGTTATTTAAATAATTCATCATCTATTTTTACATGTGACTATGGAAAAAGATTACTAAACTCGCGAGCATTCAAATTACGAAAACCAGCTGTCACAGGGATCACCATAGAATGGCAGAACTATAGGCATACAAGGTCAAAAAAACGGACACCTAATCTAACCCAGGTTGCGAGATACAAATAACGTATTTTCCGTGACCTTGGGTACAGTCAAGGTTAAAAATAAATATCCACACAAAGTGGCAAAAAAAATTACACGTAGACCTTATGGCGATAGTAATGTAATATATATTTTCGACACTTTGTGGTGTATACCTAGCCTTGACTGTATGTGTACACTTTACCTTAACCAAATCCGATTTCAAAAAAACTTCAACAATATGATAATTTTTTGTAGTGTCAAGTAATTTTAGTTCTATAACTGTAGCAACATTGCCGCACCGTGGTGTTTTGCCAATCGCAACCAGTCTTTTTCACATTCCCGAAGAATGCCGAATTATTTCTCTTAGAACTTAGTCAAATCCTTAGCAGAGATGTATACTTCGTACCTCCCATCTCCGCTCGGTGTGCCGCTATATTGTCATGAGATCGGGTTGTAATTGTCAAATCTTCAGGTGATCGCCGGAACCTATGTTGGCCAGAGTCTTCTTTATACGTAGGGCCGTCAGACGCGCGGCCGGGTTTTGATACCAGCACTCTTTCATCACCTTGGAGATCGCAGACAGTGTCTGAAAGGAACGGTCAGTATGATGTGTAAAACAATAACTTGTATGTTATATTATAACAGCTATAGGCGTACAAGAGTCATACACAAATTTAGCTTGGCGTCTTTCCTGTGGACATACCCGAAGTTAATGATTTTAAGGCCTAATTTTCTAGATGAACCCATACCTGCATAAAACGCGTCACGTCTACTTTAGTCTAATAAAAATAACTTATATGCACACGAGCTTTGATCACAATAAAGACAACTTTTGTTTTTTCGAGTGTGTATGGACCCACAACTTGATTGCGAGCCGGGATATGCATGAGGTGAGGGAGGTGACTATATAAGATTTATCGTACTGAGGTACTGAGCCCCCGCATCTCATGCCTACCCCGGCTGTCAATTATGTTGGACTCTTATTACTATACTATATTAGTATACTCGTACTAGAACTCAGGAGAAATTGAACATTTTAGTACCAATTCAAACAACTTTCACGATACGTAAGTGCGACCTTAAAAATACATTCTCGTATACTTCTAAGTTCGACTGTACATAGAACTAGCTTAATATCGCAAAGCGTGAAATAGTTTTGATTTTAAACCGACTGCGCGAAGCCGCGCAAACACAACACAAGTTGAACCGTTAATGAATGTATAAATAAATAATAAATAAAAACATATTAAAGGAAAAATCTCAGACACAATGACTTAGTTCTAAACTAAGCTGTAATATTTATGTTCATAACAATGATTAAATTGAATTGACACACTTTATACACAGATAAGAACCGATCCGATGGTGGAATATGAAGGCGGTAACAGGATCTCCACAGTACTTAACACAGAGCTATCGAGTTTAGACTCGCATTGATCTCAATAAGCAGCTGATGACTGTAAAAAAAAGGTACGATCGTCAAAAAAAGGTCCGTCTCAAAGGCCTTATTTTACGACAAGACAAAACTCAGTTTATTCAATTTCTTGGGCACCGCTAGTCCGATTGATGACGACGCATCCGAACACCGACCTATGTCAATAAATAGATCTCGGTGAAACCAAATGTCGCCGACGCATTTCACCACCGTCTTTGGGCCCAGCCACACGGGGTGCGCGTTCCATTGCGTTTTATACAATGAATCCTCATACAATATGCCACACCGCTTGCGTGGCACGTGTATGCGTACGTCGCGCAAGCGGTGTGACATATCGTATGGACAGTGTTCGGAATTTTCACGGCAAAACAAAAGACTGTCGCAAATTTACTAGGGTAAGAAATATTTTTTCATCGATATCGAGAATTACTATGGAATATTTTATAATTTAAAATAATATGCAAAAAAAAAAACAGTAATTCACAGATTATTCATTGTAAAAGTTATTATTTAAGCCTTAACGACATCTTGTTTTTAATTTTTTTTTGACGTCGAGTGAAGTGTAACCGTCATTAAGTGTACATAAATGGCTTTATAGTGATATATGGAACCGTTTACTCCCAGAGAACGTCGAAAAATTAATGACTATCTACTCTTATCACTATCAGAAACCAAATAAAATGGCATGTGCTGCTGTGTGTACTGATGTGGATTTTGAAGAAGAAATTGAATCTGTTTCGATATAACTTTACACAAACCTAATGTATTTTATAATATATTTATATTTATTTGGTGGACCATTATTTATTTTACCATCATCGAAATCGATGAAAAAAAAATTTATACCCTAGTAAATTTGCGACAGTCTTTTGTTTTGCCGTGAAAATTCCGAACTCTGCGTATGAGTATACATACTATACAACGCAGTGTAACGCGTACGCATCCGGCATGGCTCGACCTTTAATATAAACCCCGTATTAGTACGTACCGGGTCAGAGTGCCAGCGGTTCGGCACGTTCGGGCGGCGCCGCTCGACGCACACGACGCGCCGCATGTCCTCCAAAGCCGGATCGGGCTGCACACAGTCGTAGTACGGCGGTTGGTACTCATCCGGCATGATGCCGCAGCGGCGTGTCATTTCCCATACAACTAGCCCGAAGGAATACACGTCGGAGCGTTTGTATGGGTCGAACTGGCGGGTGTCCATAGTCTCGTCTAATACCTGAGAACAATAAATTCATACTAAAATTACTATAATTGTATAGAATAACTAGCTTCTGCCCGCGAATTCGTCCGCATAGATTTCGATTATGTGTTTATCATTGAGCTTGTAATTATTTATACAAGTATGTTTATCGTTGCCTCATAACCATATCACAAGCCTAAAGCTTAGTTTGAAATTAGGTCAATTTGTGTAAGACTGTTTCCTGTTTAGGTAATTTAGGCTCATGTTACCTTTTGCGGTTTGTATGAATGCATTGGATGCGGGCGGCACTCGGACCTAAACTTATAGCGAATCATTGAAGGATCTATTTCCATTCCACCAAGGGACGTCTTTCGGCTGATATAATGATGATAACGAACAAAGGTTATAATTATAATGGAGATATCTAAACTATAATAAAATTGTAACGGTAATAATAAACCGATTTTCAAAGGAGTGTCAAACTGTCATCTCTGATGCACCTTGAAACGAGGATTTAACTCAAGACCGGTTCGTTACCACAGCCCTTTGTCTATACATACGAGGTGTTAAGCAGTGCATGCGGTAAGAGTGGGTTTCATTTCGTTAACTGTGGGGGCAAAATATATGTAGAGAAACTGTTGCATGGCTCAAAGAAAGCCACAGGTCTGTAGCAATAGCCTAAGGGCCATGCATATGAGCAACTAGATTAAAAATGCAATGCCACCCTTGATGGAATTGGGATACTACAATTTGTGACAATGTCTGAAACTTTAAAAACCATTTCGAGGAATAGGCTTCTCAAATCGATCCCTGTAGTTAGATTAAAAATATACGATGCAATTAATTAATTAAAATAAAATTAAGAAATAACCTTCATTTGACCCTTAAATGCGGTACGGATTGCGCTACGTCAACCTCTTATGATGAAATAAATATATTAATGAGACCATTTGACATCTTTTGAGTTGTATAATGAATGTTAATAATTTGTGTGGTGAGGTTTTCCAAGAGGTTCAAAACGATGGCATCAACATTAATTGTTGTAGAAACTCATGGTTGGAAGTATGGTATCCGCCTTTTCATCTAATTTAATGTGATTGTGTTAAGTAAATCTAGTCTAGAAACAATTAAGGGTCATGCAGGAAGTGTATTAATTGAGGTCAAGGTAATAAGCAATGGTTGAATGCTTTTAATACTCTGAAACAATAGATATATAGTATTGCGATTGTTTGTTTACATTATATTTGAATGACTTTCGTCTATTATCAATATCACTTTAAAAACAGATCACAGATATTAAAAATCGTCTTTCGTAAGTAGGCGAGGTTACTTGTATTTAATAAATTATTTTATATACGAGTAGCAATCAAACTTTATATCATGAAATGCTTCAAATTAGATCCATAGAAAAGTCTATTCTTTCAAACAAAAATGTAAAAAAGGAAGCTTTTTATTTTTTCGGTGTATCCCAATTGCCAGTATACTAGTATTTCCACCTATCTTAGCTTACGACGAACCACTACAAAGCGAACACTGCTCAGCGGCAGGTAATATAGCGGTGCGGTAGCAATGCAAGCCCTACCACCCGCAAATTGGGTTTAAGTTAAAACACTTGAACAATGGGACCTTTATTTGTAGTGGTTACCAACACAACAGTGATTCAGGCCGAATACAACTCGGTGCTTGTTTATGATTGAATGTGAATAGCGACAGTCATTTATTTGTACATGGATACACGTACATATGCAAACAAAAGGTTAAAGCGACAACTACAGGTAAAGCGTTATCGGGGTAATGAGATGCTCGATTAGATTGTGTGTATGAACATTTATATCTAACTAATGGCGGTGATAATAACGATGATAAGCTATGAGCGATAACCTGAGCATTTCTCTTTTGGGGTGAAAGTCAGCTTACGTGGAAGGTGCCGTGACATTGAATAATATTGTCGCTTCCACCTTGAAGTCTTTGTTTTTATTTTACTTCTGCAACAGTAACTGTACGCGCCCCAGACGCCAGGACGTATGACGATGACAAAAGTATGGAGCGCAGAACAAAAACTTCATTGATGTTTTTTTAGATACTGGCGGTGTTGTTTGTGGCCACATGATCGAATCTTTATCTAAAACCTGCTTTTTAATGCGGTGGTTGCCACTTTACAATATTGACGAAGTTCTATCTGTCAGCCGGTGCGTATGTCCAAGCGAATTTAAAAAAAACTAAAAAACGCCTAATTAAAGTATATATTTTTAGCATCGCATTGTACGGTAGCGAGATTTGGACACTAACACTGAGAGATAGGGAAAGATTGGAAGCGTTTGAGATGTGGTGTTGACGAAGAATAGAAATAATTAACTGGGCGGAAAAGAAAACCAACGAAGACATTTTGAAGATGGTAAACGAGAGGACAAATATTTTAAAAACCATAGAATGTAGAAGTATAGAATTTTGTCTAATACCAAAATAATGATTGTCACAACTTCAGTGATTATACGATAGAATTCCTTTAAAATCCAAAAACGAGTTCAAAACGCACGTCATTCCCAGGTCAATACGGTCAGTTTCGTAGTCAATGCTTACCCACTTATTAATTAATAGTACAATTCAACAGTAAACGCCTGTTCGGATGGGCAATTTCCCTGCCGACGGAGGTGGGACGGTGGGGATTGCTTGCCCCAGCGATGGGTGTGTGACGGGGGAAACGATAGCTGCGTCGCTTTATCCCGACTCGGTTGGTCAAAGCACGTCGATCGAGTCACTCGATACGTGTCGACTGTCAATTCCAGACCAGCGATTTATACGGTCAGTTTCGAGGTCAATCCTTACCTCTGGTGCCATGTCCCACTTTGTCCCGACTCGGTTGATCGAGGACACGTGGATCGAGTCACTCGATACGTGTCGACTGTTAATCCCAGGTCAGCGATTTAGACAGTCAATGCTTACCTCTGGTGTCATGTACCGCTTTGTCCTGACTCGGTTGGTCGAGGACACGTCGATCCAGTCGTGTCCGACAAATCGCTGACCTGGTATTGACGGTCGACACGTGAAGAGTGTCACGTGTCGACCGTCTATACCAGGTCAGCGATTTATACGCTCGGGTTCGAGGTCAATGCTTACCTCTGGTGCCATGTACCGCTTCGTCCCGACTCGGTTGGTCGAGGGCACGTCCACTGAGTCACTCGACACGTTGTGTCGCACCGCCAAGCCCAAGTCGCCGATGACACATGTCAAGTTGCTTTTCACGAGGATGTTCTTGGATTTTAGGTCGCGGTGGGCGATCGCCGGTTTTCCTGGCGGGGCATAGATAATATTCCTATTACATAATATGTATACATAATAGAATGTATCGCTTCTTGACTGGCATTGTCGGTTGCAAAATTAATTGTTATTGCCTCCTAAATTGCTTTTGAACGATATTTGCAAGTGCAAAATTACTCTCTTTTATTTAAATTAATGTTAATTCTATCTTTATTCAACATACTGATATATATTATTTTGTAATCCGATTCAAGTGTTGCGCGACAATAGCTGCCGTACATTCGCTTGAAGAATCTCTAAATATGCGGTTTTTAAATATTTATGATTCATAGGATTCATCCGGACGAGGCTGGGGCAAGACAAATTGTTCCATATAAATAGCATAGCAACATTTATTTATTTATTTATTCTATACATAAACTTACATAATTCATGTAAATATTTATTTTTGAATAAAATCAAAAATAATTTATTTAAAAATGTAATCTATTGTCTAACATGGCGTCAACAAGGTTTGTACTAGTATATCTTACTACATACCGGAATAAAGTGCGAACACTGTTGCTAAGCGTTGGTATTGTTATAGTACTGTACTAATGGTAAAAACTATGCTTTACAAATAAAATCCAATAACATTTTGATTCGTCAAGCATAGCCATATAAGGTAGATTTTCTTTTATTTCCAAGGTGTAATCACAACGATATTAAAAACAGGTCAAGTGCGAGTCGGACTCGCGCACCAAGGGTTTCGTATTTAAGAAAAAGGTTGGAAAACGTATAAGTAATTACTCATTTTGTTATCGACTTTAGTTTTTATGCAACAAGGTCCATTTTGAGTAGTAAGTAACCAAATTTTTTTATAAGATTTTTTTTCAAAGCTTAAGTTCCATAAACGACCGAGATGTTGCGGGATTTGACTGAGACCCTGGTATATAACTCGATAACAGTACAATATCACGATGGTCAAGAGCTGATCCGTGATGGACCTAAAGTTACTACGCAATATTCGCCGTACTTAACGTACACCCATCAAGTTTGAACTTGTTACTTTGCTTTCAATAAACAGATGATGATTGTGCAAAAGTGTCGGCAACAAATGCTGGTCTCAAGTTTTTTTGCTCGGATAATAGATATGGTTTGTGTTACCTTTAGTTCCAACGATGTCCATGTGTAAATGAGCGAGCCCCGTGGCCACTGATAGCGCCATCTTGACGAGCGTGTTGGAATCAATGGTTCGCCCAGTCAGGAAGTCGAACAGAGATCCATTCTCGTGGTAGTCAGTTATCAGCCACAGCTGCGTCCATGTGCCATTGTCTACACAATCACAAAGTATTATCGTAAATACATGCACATTACAAAATAATAAATAAATAACTGGCGACGATTATGACGCACTTCTGTGGAGGTTATTATATGTCCTTATATTTTTGGCTTGCCGCCGTACTGAGACATTTTAGAGAATTAACTCGTTCCTTTCAAACTCGTGTGCGAAAAATCGTAACTAAGTAATGATTTTATCGTCAATAAATAACAGAGTGTGAGTGACTTAAGCAGGTTTTTATTTAAGTTAGAGAACGTTTAAGGATTCCAAAGACACCGACAGTCAGGTAACGGTTGAATATTAAAACTTTAATGTTAAATAGGTCAGGGGTTGTATGCCGCTCGGTACCCTATTGTTTTTGTAATTTTATCGTATTGTCAACATTATGATAGCTCCTTTTTACTGGACAGCAATAGCGGCAGAGTTAAAAATATGCGAAAATCAATATGGTTTCACTTCACCCACTCTCCTCTATTTCAATTTCTAGGTAGTGGGAGTAACCTTTGTTATCAGCAGCAATGAACCCGAGTATGTTCTCGTGGCGCAGCATCACCGTCTGGTAAATCTCAGCCTCACGAAACCACGAGCACTCCTCCCTGGAGGAGAATATCTTGACGGCGACGTTCTCCCCGCGCCACTGGCCCCTCCACACCTCACCGAACCGACCCTTGCCAATTATGTCCAAGAGTTGGATCTGTCGCGCTATGGAGCGCTGCACCAGAAGTGGAAGACCTGAGGAAGATTGAGACGTTAAGGGTATAATGAAAAAAACCGTTTGAAAAGTGCGTATAAAATACAATTCGATCAACAGACATTAACCCACTGTAAAGTTCTAATTTATTAATTTTCGCAACAAACGGCCCTCCGCTGGCCTCATCCAATTAATTTTCCGATGATCTATAAGCCGTTTGAAAAATGCGTGTAAAATACTATTCGATCAACCGACATTAACCCACAGCAAAGTTCTGATTTATTAATTTCCGCATCAAACGGCCCGCCGCTTGCCTCACCCAATTAATTTTCCGATGACCTATGTAAATACATAATTAGGTCACCTGAAAAATGATATATTTCGAGGTTTATGTCCAACTCAAACAGTAGAAGTTTTCAGGGGGCCTAATATGCCTGGTCTTACTACATACATACCTACAATTATATACTATACATTTCGTAGCAGCTGTTACAACCGTTAGCCTAACCAGTATTCGATATATTTTTAATAACAAACTTTTGGCCGATTTCCATATATATTTTATACATTTTTAATAGATTTATAATAATAATATATTTTTTATACATTTTGACATTTATTTCTTTAATATTTTTTTTTTCATGGGAGTTTATTCACGATAAAATAGTGAAGGCATTATTAATTCGATTTTGTCTTTTCAGATTATCAGTATGGATGATTGCATTTTCTGAGAAGATTTACTGTGGTAACATTTTTTTTTTTTCACCATCGGAAAGTAGAGATTTCAACGAACAGAAACCATACCAACTTTTTGAAAAAAGCTGATATTTTGACGGGTGAATTTTCGATTGAAAATTAGGGTGTTTTTCGATATTAATTCAAAATAAGGTGAAAAAATAAATATTTTTAATCAAATAAATTACAGCGTATTTGGGACATAAAAAGGTAAGTTTTTACCAAATTTCGTTAAAAAAAATTTTTTTGTAAAAGATAAAAATAAAAAACCAAAAACTTGGTCTTTTGGATTTTTCACATAAATTTTGAGGTTATGTGAAAAAAGTGTAAATACAAAAGTTTTAGATCTTTTTATTACCTACAACTTTGCCATTTGACTTTTTTCGATAGGACTTTTAGTTTTGCCGGAAATCGAGAAAAACCGTTTTTTACCCTTAAAAACTCACCCCCATCCCCTTCCCGACCTCAGATCGCCCGTAAATTATTTTTCCTTTCATTTTTATAATATTTCCCTCCTTTTCCAATGGGTTTCATCCTACTATTATTTTTTTTCACTTTTATTATTTTTAAAGGCTTCTACCCTGGTCTATAGCGAGAAGATTGGCGGGATAAAAACGACCACAAATCATACGATTGATTTTGTATGGAGTCTCGATTCGTAATATAATAAGACATCGTTAATCTGAAACTAAGTATAAAGTACTGCCCATAGAACTTTTATGGCGTAGTACAATATAGCAACACACTCTGTTGCTATAATGGTCTACTTAATTCGAATTTAGTTAAGTTTACGTACCACACATAATTAGTTTTTAAATAAATTTATTTTAAACTACTTATTGATGAATTGCTATTTTTGTACTTAATATTAAGACTATTAATAATAATGACGAAACCGACCGCAAAAACCGCGGATAAATTAACCAAGGGACAAACAACACTATACTAACAACTAAATAATCATCCAAATACTTATTACATAACCTCTAAATAGGAATCTATTGAAGACCTGCATTTATAAGTATGACCGAGCAAGATCGAACGCGACTTTACTAGTTAGTAGGTACTGTACTTTAAGTAGATTAGACGAGCAAAAATAATTCCTACTTTTAGGGTTTCGTAGTCACCAAGGAATCCTTGTAATTTCGCCATGTCCGTCTCTTATTTAAAATTTCACGCCGATCATTTAAGCCGATGGACCCTGAATAAGTCCAGCCGTTTCAGCGTGAAGGAGTAACCTACTTACTAACACGCATAAACTTTTCATTTATAATATTAGTGTGACTCTTGGGTTTGAGGTTATAACCTGTTCCGGCATGACAGGCGAAAGGCGAAAGAAATTAACTGCTTATCTTCCATTTACTTTAGTAAGAAAAAAGAACCGGGCAAGAGCATGACGTCTAACTTTACGTACTTATAGGGGAAGTACACAAAAAAAAAAAATCGTCCCTTTATTTTACCACTTTCTTGGCGTGACTAATGTATATTCATGCCAAATAACAGCTTTCTATTATTAAGAGTCTCTAAGCTAGGCTGCGGTCGGACGGACGGACGGGCATGGCGAAACTATAAGGGTTCGTAGTTTGACTGCGGAACCCTAAAAACAAGGATGGAAATCCTTATGCTGTAAATAAATCAGATACCTAATACGTAAGGTCAAGGTTACATCGATCTACAGCGACCAAGGTCTCAAAACATATTTCTGAGACTCAATGTGAGCGACAACCTCGAATATTCTTGCTTTATACAGGGTGTCCCAAAAACCAACATCAACCCGCCTAGGGCTATAGAGCAGCTAAAAATCTATCGATGGAACCCATATGTATATTCAGTGATTTTTACTAGTTTCGGAGATATTGATCATTTTGATCTGAATTTTTGTAATTATGTCCAGGTCACGAAAAATCCTTAATATAATGTTTTATTTCAAAAGTTTTTCAGTGGTAGGTATCTGACATTATTAAAATCATTGCGAATCAGCGAAGTTTTTAAATCCATCGCTCGGTTTTTTTTAAATCTCTTTTTAGAGTAGGTTCTACATATGGCTTTTCCTAACTATTGTGAGCAAATAAAACATAATTTATCCACATACCAAAGGTAAATTTAACTTCATAACAACGTGACTTACACAATCACTCAAAGAAAAAAGAATAGTTTGTTGAAATACGCAAGTACCTAACACGTTTTCAGTAACGTAAACTTTTAATTTACTATTCGAGATTTCAGAATCAGCAAATTCACTACCACAAACTTTGCCTTTACGTGAAAACCTACCTAGGTACTTTTTGGTGTGAGAAATTGAGAATGTTGGTATCGTACGTAGCGTATGAAATTCTACTTTTTCTTAGTGTAATTCCATCTAAAGTCCACATTCAAGACTTGCCAAAGTAATAAATAGATATTATACACGTTCCTATGACGCCAAAAATATCTACACGTCCCTATGCAACTATTAATAAGGTCTAGGTATCTAACTTAGCTTTCTACTGTAACTGCTGAGTTTCTCGCGGGGTTTCTTCACAGCAGTGGTCTCCTCTTGGGAGGCGTTGGTAGATTATTGACGTGTAAAAGTGCCCGTGCGGCCTACTTACTGAATAAATGTCTTTCATATTTTTTATCTTTAAGAATGTTTTTACGTCGTAACACCATATACACTACCGCTCATAAGTATTTAGGCACTCATTATTTAGTCCATACTATTGTTGCCTACAAAAATGACTTTCTACAATGGACTCTTTTACACGCTGGTTTCATTTTTATTTGGATAGTATACAGACCCTGAAATCTGTGCCAGAGGCATCCTTTTTAAATCTTCAGTTTTCTGATTGCGAAGATTTGAAAAACCATTATTAGCTGTTTCAATCAAAATTGAAATAGGTTTGTGGATTTTTTAATGACTGTCGATAAATGGGATATTCACAAGGATATCTTGGATACCAATTTGAAACTTGATACGTCAGCTAAATAAAAAATTCAAAGTGCACGCAAAATTACCAAGTGACTATAACTTTGCAGTACCTATATTCATAAAGTAGTTTTTGTGCGGAAGTGGAAATAATAACGAGTGCCTAAATACTTATGTTATGAGCGGTAGTGTATTTCGATGTGATACAACAAATCAGTTCTACACGAACGTAACCGGCGCTAAAGCTGGTTCACATATAAATGTCTGGAGACAATTATACCCAGATTGACCTAGTTTCAAAGATGCTAAATGCAAATCATTTGTGGACTAATTCTGCACATCGAGCGAGAGGCAAATCCATACTCGACGGGTCTATGTTATGTAGGTACCGCAGAGATTCTGTTTCCGTATTTTGACTCATCTTTAGATCATCTTTTACGTAGGTAGGTACACAGACACATCATAATGTTAAATTGACTTTGTACCAGTATTCCAATTTCAGCACATTCCAATAAGAAGCCTTGTTTAATATAATAAAAATTGAGCTTAGTCTGGAAGTTTTGGAACTAGGGAAATTGGTCTGACATTATCCACTAATTGATTTACCCGTAGACAGGTATCCTCTAGATTGCGAAGCGAGACATGGTACATCATTAAGCATTTAAGACTGCGCCGAAGCAGACGCCGAGCGTCCAGTGGCGCCATCATTACTGTTATTGTGTTTTCAAATTAACTAAAGAATTTCCTTGGAATCAAACTAAATGTTTTTGTAGTGCAAGTAAAAACACAATTTATGGGATACGTAACAAACTTTAATAACAATTACCCTTTGATTAGTCAGCTTAACGGGAAAAGGTGGCCACTTTTTTCCGTTAAGTTGCTAACTCGAAGGTGAATTGTTATTAAACTATGTGATATACCCTATAAGTTGTGTTTTCATTTGTAGTACAAAAACCTACCGACCAATTTCAAGAAAATACTTCAGTTTATTAGAAAACACAATAATAGTAATGAGGGCGCCACTGTACATCCGGCGTACGCTCGGTGCAGTCTTAATTAATGTTGTGAACTTGACTATGTACCTAATTCAATTATTGTAATGAACCAATAAATATAAATGTCCGGGGAATATTAAACTAAACATACTCACTCATACCACATGAAAAATAAAAGCTTTAAAATAAACTCACCGGATCCAGAGCCAGAAGTAGTGAGCTCAATCATGTCTCTGATAGTCGCCGTGCCTAATATCGGGTGTCTGATCTCCAGTGACTCCTCTGCAAACAAGTCCCTCGATCCTCGCTTCGTCAGCTTCCTTGACTTCTTAGCCCACCAGAAGCTAATGGCACCACATATCCCGAGTACCATAAGGCCAATAATCCATGGGACCACTTGCCACGCCGCCGCGGTAGGGGTGGTGGATTCTTTTAGAAATAGAACTGGTTATTTGAGGGTACAGGTGCTATTTTGTTTAAGATTGTTTTTATTAGAGTTAGTTACATTTCTAGCGGCGGCATAAGGTCAGTGCTGACACTGTCATTCGAATATACGTTATTTTATTCATACGATGACAGTTGTCATGATTGACGTGTCTTGCTGTTAGTATATGTAGGATTATTCTCAAGGAGATATTGATCCCGAATGCCTTTAAGTTGAAGAGTTCTCGATGTTTTGAGTTGTTGTAAGTAAATTTGTATTTGTATGTAATTTAACTGTTTTGTGGATTGCAAACACTGTAATTACGACTAATCCGCATTACACAGAGACACCCCGTATTTGTGTAATGCGGATATGTAATAACATGTGATGAACGAAGAACGCCCGTCCTACAACGTCTCCATCTATTACAAAATCGAATTACTTATCATTATTTAGCTTCAAGTCTATGTGTCAAGATAATTAGAAGACAGGTGAACTGTGATGCTTCAAGTTATTAAATGTATGCATCAAATTGTCTCAAGACAAGAACCTAAACGAAATCGTGGGCAATATCTCGTTCAAATCAGTTCGACACTTCGTGATCGCGTTTTCATCTGGATTTTATTAGTGGTATAGGGCCTCAGCCGTATTTTTGCACGACAAAATGTGAAAGGTTAAAGCTAACTTTAAACACAAGCATTAACTGCAAAAGATCATTTAAACAAATTTACTAAAACTAACGAATTTGAATTTTTCGTAAAAATAAAATAAATTGATAAAATAAAGAAGTAGGTATTATTACGTTGTTAACGGAATTGTTTTGTAAAGGACATTATTTAGAATAACATTATGAACATTAATATTAATAATAAAGTACAATTATGTAAAATGAGTACTAACTACTAATACATGCTTATTATCCCATTGATGAATGTTATAACGTGATAAATATGATCTTTGAAATCAAACCGAACTCGTTATTCACACTGAGTCACCTGTTTTGATTATTCTTGCTAGGATTCGTAAAATAATCACTATACTTAGGTCAATATAGGGTGATCCCTCCGACAGCGGCTATTTTGTAATATCACTTATTACTCTTGTGAGGCATGGCCAGACGACGCGCTGGCCTATTTGGTAGTGACCCTGCCTACGAAGCTAAGGGCAGATATTTGTTCCTAAGTCATGGATGTTTTCTATATAAGTATTTAAGTATATATTTTTCTAGCAGTTATTTATATTGTTGTCTAGTACCCATAATATCCCGTTTAAATTAAGCCGAATACGGGCAATCAGGGGAAATAATTCCTGTAATTTTGTAAATTGGAACAGTCGTACCTTGCGGTATCCAGATAAACATACTAATAGTCCTCAAGGGCGGGGGTCGTGCAGAGGGTGTAAGGGGGGTTGAAGGTAGGTACCTTTTTTAGATTTTTGCTCGTATCTCGAATATCTGTACGAATATCATACCTTGTTATCTTAGACACCTCGTAGGTAGCTCCTAAAGTATTGCTTATTTTTATCTGTTTTATTAAAAGGACTTTTAATTTTCAATGTCAGTCAGTATTAATATTAGAGTAAAGAAACTTGGCAGAAGTAATCATAATTAATTAATTACATTCGTACAGATATGAGAAAAAAAAGGTTTGGGGATAAGACAGCCGGTGAAATGACTAGCATAGAGGCATTCCATCTTAGTCCTCAGGGTTGGCAACGCATTTGCAGTCTTAGGATTGCTCTGCAGTCTTGTGAATGCGAATGTCTATGGGTCACAGTTTCCACTTACCATCAGGTGGCCTGTGTGCTCGTTTGTCATCTCTATGCCATAAAAAAAAAAGGTAGCTTCAACCCCCCCTTACACCCTCAGTATACCCCCCACCCTTGAGGAATTTAAGTAGGTATGTTCATCTGGATACCGCAAGGTATAACTGTACCAATTTACATAACTTTACGAATTATTTCCCCTGATTTTATAAATTTTCTTGAATTACATAGTACAAGCCTTCGGCGTACTTCGGGACTGCGTCAATTAAGTAGTGATATTTATCATTATTTAGACATTTATAGAATTTTCTGCAAATTAGGTTTTTTATAATAAATATTCAAATATACAAGTAAAAGAACAATTTTATTGTTATTATTATTTATTATGTACATTATATTACAAAGCGTCGTTGCAAGGTTTATATAAATGTAGTGTTAATAAAAATTCAAGAAAAAAGTGTACTCAGGGACCATCCTACATTGACCCAGGTGTATATCTAATAAAATATTTTGTCTTAGTCATAAAATGAAAAAACTTATCGGAGCGGAAACGAGGCACACCATTATTCGAAATCATATGATAAATCATTATTCCATTATTATTTTGGCCGGATTCGGAAGCTAAAGCTATCCTAGGTTCGGCATGAGTATATATAAAAAAAATGCACATACTCGTACTTAGGGTATAGGTATCGGAGCGTAATTGCCATATGTCACAGTGCCATCGCTATTCTATAACGCTTAATCCTAATCCAAAAGGTAAACAAACATTAATGATTCTCATTGTACTGCAATGACAGGTGTCAAGGGTTGACTTCTTATCGGCCGGGCACTATAGTGCAGATTACTGGGTAAACGAATTGTTAAAATATTGTACAGTGCTGTCTATTTGTAATAAGTACCCATTAAGTTAAAACTAGCCACTTAAGCCACTGAATCAATAAATTTGTAGTATTTTTTGGTACCGATAGCAATATCGACAGCTAACTGTTAGATCGAAATCTAATTAAAAAGCTTAATTTTATAGGGCACCTCCGTACACTGTTCTTTTAAAAAATATATCCTATCCAAATTCTTTGTAGTACGAAAGTAAATGACTTTATTATTATACCATTGTTCCTAAATCAAAATGTACTTTTTGTGATACTTAGTAGGTATTTATATGTGAACAGGTTGAAATATATTTTTTTGTTATTAGTTTGTATTCAATTGCAATGACCATGATGATAATAACAAAGGAACCTAACATTCCTAGATGAACTGACCGACACCCATAACCGTGTCATGTAGCACATGTAACATGAATAAAGATCTAGTATTATTTGTATCTATATGAAGCAGTATGTGTAATTATTCGCCTCAACTTACGTTCCGATACTTACCTCTACTTTTTAACTCGTAAAATTTAAGTCCTAAGGGGACTGACCAGAAACTACTTTTAATCGGACATAGTCGCAAGGAAATGCTAGTGATACACATTCAATTCATTTTAAAACATGACTTGTTAATGTTATTGTTCACATGGATTAACGGTTTTTTTTTTTTACCACTCACGGCAATTTTGTCAAAGGTTACAGCGAGCCAACGACTGGTACACTTGACCGATAATAGACCGGAATCATTACATTTTGTCGGAACTTGGTGCCCATTAGCCATAAGTGCCCCGTCTCGGCTCCGAACACTCGAAACGAAACAAATTTAAACCTTACCAGGCCTCAACAGTGTTCAAAGCAGAACCAAAGCGGAACCAAATAGAATTACAACCTTCACTAAGTATGCTTTAACATTTTGAACACTCCGTCGTCTGCGATTTTACGTGTCCTAGACGCACCATAAGCTCCTTTTTCACGTGACGACAGGTGACAGGTTATAATTCAGTTATTTGTATAACCAAAGCAATGCGGTTGATAAATGACTACAGTGTGCAGCTATGATAATTGTGAACTGTTTTTGTGAAATAGGTGCCTAGACGTCTATATGCCGACGCAAAATGTAGCGTACGACGGTTCACTGTAGCGTTCGAAAGGTTAACGTTTCATAGGCACCGGAGGTCAAGGAGCGGTGCATTCATTACCACTGCATGACCTCTGGTCAGTACAATATGCTGTTTAGAACAAAGTGGCAAAACTCAAAAGATGCAATTTTAAGAATGTCTTAATAACTCAACGCGCCTGCCATGTTTTAATTAGAAATAAAATCTTAGATAAATAATAGCAGCGAAATATTGTTTGAGTTAGGCCAGTTTTCTCCTAAGACAGTTTATTTTGGACAAGTCAGAGTGGTGGACTACAAAACAGCTACACGAACACATATAAAATATTTAAAATCTAAAATAACGATATACGAAGATCATCACGAGTACAAAAATTAATCACCACTTATGTTAAAGAGGCCATCTATGGTGCCACGCGCCACAAGAATGAAAAGGGATGGCTTTATGTGCTTCCGCGCGAAGAATGTGAGATGGAGATAGTTCGCGCACGCCTTGATGGCAGCGTCAAATTCAATTAATTGCTGTTTACTTTAAAACCGCAACATTTATTGAAAATAATCGTTTGCCAGGATTAAGAAGTTACATATATTCAACTATTGAATCGAAAATCATCGATAAAGATTATATAGTTTCGAAGATTCAACCAAAAACATGTATTTTTTTTTTATGGCATAGAGATGACAAACGAGCACACAGGCCACCTGATGGTAAGTGGAAACTGTGACCCATAGACATTCGCATTCACAAGACTGCAGAGCAATCCTAAGACTGCAAATGCGTTGCCAACCCTGAGGACTAAGATGGAATGCCTCTATGCTAGTCATTTCACCGGCTGTCTTATCCCCAAACCGGAACACAACAATGCGAACACTGCTGTTTGGCGGTAGGTTAATGGATAAGACGGTGGTAGCGATCCGGACGGACCCTGCACAAGGTCCTACCACCCGCAAAACAGGTGTCAATTTAGAAAAATAAAAAAATCGGATTATATTTCTAACCGTGTTTTCACGTTTGCCAGTCGCAAGCAAATATGATCAAGTTTAATATATCCAAAGAACAGATACAAACGCGTTATGGTTATTGAGATCCATTTCGCGGAACACTACAGACTTTATTATAGGTGGCCTCTTATCGCCGACGGCAGCCGGCCTATGGTCGTGTTCATCGAAGTGGATTTAAGTGGATAAAACATCTGTCACTTTCTGACCAGTAAGTTAGAGCGAGAGTGACGGATTCCTTGTCCACCGCGATAAAGGCGACCATAACACGGGCCCTGCTAGAAAAGCAGATAATCTTTAAGACGATTATTATTCGAATAATTTCAACGCGACATTCAAAGTTCTAGACCTTGAATAAATAATATGTCGCTTAATAAATAACGAAGACACCAACGTACAAAGAGTTATAGCAGATCAGAAAGCTACCTTCACCCAACCCCCAAATCAAAACAAATCATTATATTTCCTAAGGCGATAATCTTTATAAATTAATATACACATCCCGTACGTTTATAATTATAACGTATGATTTGCCGTCCCTCACTCTGTTTGACCATGCAACATAACAACTAATAACAATATAGTATGTAATTATAGTATGTATTACCTTTTACTCCTAGAAAAAAAACATTATTAATGTAATGTGATACAAACAAGCACGCAATGTTTTTGATTTATAGGTACAAATGTCTAGAGCCAAACACAAAATTCAAAGCGCACACAAACAGAACAAAAAAGCCTTTATGACCATTTCCATGCAAGAAAAACCCTTCGATCTTCAAGAATACGTAATTCCGCGAATTAACGTAGCAATATAAAATAACAGTGTAATCAGAAACAGCGGGTGGTAATTACTCTTTAATTATATTAGTCTATGTACAGCAGACGAAATAACAACTTTGTTTAGTTCGTCGCTATACCATAAATGAGTTCCAGGTAGGCTAGAACTCGTCACATCAAAAAGCACATTTGTTAAAGAAAATAATATAAAACACGGGCATGCGATTAGTATTTTAAAAATAAATTCATGCTAGAAGATAGTCCGGCGAATGATCACTTTCGTTAAAACCCTGGTTGGTATAATGATTTACGTACGTTGGAACATCCCTATGAAGTTGCGGGTCCGAGCGCGGCGTGGGTACCCTCCATGCCTAGCTTTCAAATGCATCGATTAATATACTGGCCGTTTATTCTCTCAAACAAGTCGCCTGAGTTCCCCAGCACGGAAGATTACCCGTACACCTTAAGAGGATTGTGACCCTAATTTTTTCCATACAAAATGCGGTAAAGTTTCTCTCCCCTTAAACCGGGTCCAATTGTTACGATTTTTTTAATGTTTTACTTAATATTTGTACGTTTTTTTTCCCAAGAATATATTTCTTACAAGGGTCATACACAGATTAAGGTCCTGTGGACATACCCGAAGTTAACGTGTTGAAGGCCTAATTTTCTCACTGAACCCACATCCGCATAAACGGCGTCACGTCTACTTTAGTCCTATCAAATAAAAACATAGGTAACTTATATGCACACGAGCCCTTAACTATTGACCACAGGAGAGACAACTTTTGTTTTTGTGATTATGTATGACCCACAATGTAGTTTTTCATTTAAACTAAAACATTCAAAATTCGTGAAAATCGAACTTGATTTAGGGTGTGAGAAATTTTATCGTCCGGAGCTAAATTTCCATGGATTTTTTTTGACACCCTCGCCGTTTAGGCGTCGCTCCACAATCCTCTTAATTTGTTTCGCGTGCTCATAGGCATACAAAGTGGAGTTAGATACGTCAAAGTAGGTAGGTACCTAACTCCTCGTAACGCCTACGATAACGCGAGTAAAATTAAGCTTGCCTGTTTATAATTCCGCCGGAGACGTCACCGAAATGTTTAACAGAACATCGTTCATCATGCGAATTAGGATTCCTTATAGATCGCAGTTTGCTCCCAATGATAGAACATTCAGTTCAGGACATGGACAACACAGTACAAGACCCTCGCGATCGCCTACCTGGCACGAAGGCGCGGTTACAGAGGTCCGTGGCACAGCAAAATATGCCGTCGTGCTCCCCCTCCCGACACCATATAGGCCTGTCCCCCGGAGGGAATATCGACTCCTGGTGCCAACATCTATTCAAATCAACAATATTAGAACAAAATCTAACGGGTGATCAATGCCGGTCGCTAACAGGAAAATAAATTTAGTGTAATTAGAACAGAAACAAAATAAAATAAAACTCTATTAGCCATGCATTCTCGCAGCGCAGCTACGGGGAGGCGTCGCTCTTGTCGTTTTGGCTCAGTTGCACTGGACCTGTTCGTATCAAGATGGGGTCCGGGAATTGCAGCGTCAATTTAACTAACGCAAACGCAATAAACCAAATTTATTACTATATATTTATTTTTATTAAAAATATTTAATTTGACATGTGGAAGAGCGGTGTTCTCTTTGCACAAGTATCTAGTATACTCAAAAAGAGGCACCAGCACAGATACTGTAATGTAACTTAAGTTACTGAATAAAAATATTTTTTATTTAATTAATTTAATTTATTTTTATGCTAGAGGGAGACGGACATGTCAATGATCAATACTCGCTCTGCTGAATGACGCGTCTATCAGCGCAACGGTCGCAAAACTAGGCATCGCCAAGAAACTGATACGATAAGGGTAACAGCTGATTTACGTAACAAACCGTTGAAAAAAATAATGTTTTGTATATCTATACAAATAACAATGATGTAAGCTATCAAAGATTTGTTACCTTATATCTTGCAAAACATATTCCTATTCCCACAAACACAAGCGTGTAAGTATTTTATTTCAAATAGTAGTTATTGTAGAGGAGTAAGGACATTATCTTTTTTTTAAACGCAACAGTGTTTGAGCAAAGCGTCCCCGTAGCGAGGAACGCGGCGATGCCGGTGTGGGTTGGTTACTGGCTCGGCGCTGCGTCTGGTCCGGCCGTCGCAAGCGTGCGGTTAGCGGCACAGCTTTCCTACCTGGCTGCTTGGGCTGGAGCTTCGGTTTCCGATTGTAATTGCACATGTCACGACCATCACAACACTCTATCACCACCGATTCATTTTTAGCCTTCGTTGTGGAACAACCGAACGGGTGCTCGATGGGTATCAGAGATTTACGCTCGATACAGCTGCGTAGCGAGGAAGCACCAGACATCATGTTTAGTAAGGTTAAAGCAAAAACCATGGCACACTCGGAAAATAGTGTTTGTTAGAAACGGCACATCATTCAAACTAGGTACTGGCCGGCGCGGGTTCTGCGCTTAGTAGACAGGTACATATTCTAATCTGAAGCGGCATTTGTTAGGATATTGGCATCTCAACACAAAACTTATAGGAAATGGCAATGCAATTATGATTCTAATAGGACATCAAAACAAACTCAAAATCGGCATTTCCCAAGAAGATATCACACGGCCGCAGGTGCTTACCCGTGGGTGCGGCATGGAGTTTGTTTGCTATAATCTCTCTGGAAACCTCATCGGAATTGCAGAGAGTGCTATTACAGCAATAATTTGCTTGACTCCAGCATATTACCGGGTTGTCGGGGGGAAAGGCCTTGGCCAAACAGCTTAAGGACACCTCGCTACACAGGTCAATCATTCGATAAAATACATTAAAATTGTACCTGACGCCACATCGTTACAGTACATTTAACGTGTTGATTTTTATTGCCAATCGGTTCTTCAATCATGATTAGAAATTTCCGAAATATGTACCTCTGACTGTGTTCAACATTCCAAACTAGTTTTTGGTGTTGGTTCATGGAAAAACTCGAAATAATTTTGAAAAATAACATGGTCTTGTCTATGTAGCTTTAGTTGTGCCACTCACCGGTATTCGTACGTGGTCACGCCCTCTTTCAGCGTGGTAGAGGCGAAACAGTAGCCATCCGTCACGCAGGTCTTGTTCTGACATGTGGAGCTTTCCGTGTCGCAGTAACATTTCAATGCTGACAGGGGATAAACATGTCAAAATTAGTAGGTAATTAATTATATACCATCGCCATCGCTGCCGTCCATTTTCCCAGGTCATTGCCCATATTCAATGGCAGGCAAACTACGTATTTAAAGGGTTTCTAGCAGTGGGCAAAGATTACCAACTTGGTAAGGCCCTGGAATGCTACGCAAAAAATAAACGCCACATAACAAATAACATTCATTTTTGACGTATCTAGACAGAACCTAGAGCTTAAGCACAACTACCAATTTTTAACCCCTGAATTTTGACGAGTATTATGTACTAGTATATACCTGTCTGTAGCATCGTAGTCTGTCACAGCGAAACTGCTAAACTGATTTTGAAATTTGGTACCTATGGATATGGATTTGGAGGGAGAAAGACACTTTGTCCAAGAAAAGTCCAAAGGAATACAGATAAACAACTTATAATCGGATATTTTTATTTGTAATGTAACAGCTAGTTACATTACAAATAAAAAAACAGTCCACGGCTTTACCCAGCTGTGTATTGTCTTTCCCATCAATGTTGAATAGAGAATGGTAAGACTGATATTTTTCGCATACTACATTAAAACATTTTAAAACAGAGCAGAGGGCAGCAGAGCAATGTTTATATTGCACTAGTCACTAAAGAAACGTTTTTAGTAAGTAGTACAATACAAACATTTCACATAATTTTATTTTTAGTGACGTGTTTAAACTCTGACTGCACTCCTATTGAATTATCCATATGTGTGTATCTTATTGACTAGTAATAGGGACTAATACCTTAAACCAGCTGAGAGCTTAGCCTGGGATATTTTATTGACATAATAAATGCACAGTGAAAATTTAACTGATTATTATTCCAGATATCAGTCACTTAAACTTAATTTATAACTTCGACTTTTCTCAATTTAATTAGGTATTTTAAACAAGTGATATATTATGAAACAGGGGTTTCAGCATCTCTATTCACGTTGGCCTAGTTGGTTACTACCAACTAGGCCTACACAGCTAGCGGTCCTGGGTTCAAATCCTGGTAAGGGCAGATATTGTGTGATGAGCAGAGATTGGAATAGGCAGAGATTATTTGCCTAAGCTTGACGCATGTTCATTCAATAATGTATTTCCATCTCACTCACGCATGAATGAATATGTGTCAAGTTTAGGCAAATAAACTCTGCCTATTCCGATCCCTGGTGATGAGCATGAATATTAATTACTGGGTGATGGATGTTTTATATAGAAAACATCCATGACCCTTAAAGAAATCAATATGGTTTAAGTATATTTTTCTCTATATAAGTATTGATATTGTTGTCTAGTACCCATAGTACAAGCCTAGAACTTATACTCGAAACTGGAATTCAAGACCAAAAAAACTACGACAGATACGTCACTGTCAAATCTGTCAAAGTCACTTATGTCATTGTCAAATAAAGTTTTCAGGTTTCGCCAACCTTTTTGTTATATGCTTCTTTGTACATATTGGCTGTTACAATTAATTAATTAGGATTTTCTCAAAAAAGGTACTTGCAAACTTTATTTTCAACTCAACATTGACAAAATTTTATTGTAAAGAACTTAAACACGATAAGGGTGCGTTGTTCAGCTACAGAGTAATTCTAAACCAGAATAGTCATTTCAGGTTGAAAGTTAGTAGTTATGCCTGGAATAGGTACAGTCGAGTTCATCATTATCTGAGCAAAGATTGGACCAAAAACATCTGAACAAGACCCAATTGTCAGAAGCATAAGAAGTAGATACCAAATGTACCAAATGTTATTAACACCTGAAGTGATACAAGCACAATACCAGCTTTGCAACCAAAAATTGTGGATGATTAAGGTTTTATTAAGGCCTCTTGTATTTATGTAAAAATAAGTAAATAAAATTACTTCTTTAAATTATGGAATTAAAATTACCAATAAATAAATAATCTCAGCGTGTATTTTCAGAAAAAAGGTATATACTATTGTACGAACATTTTATTGCAGTGGCAACATTGTCGTAGTTTTTTTGGTCTTGAATTCCAGTTTCGAGTATAGTTTGGGACTAGGTCAATTGGTGTGACTTGACCCCTGATATTTATTTGTTTTTTGGCAACCTGTCACTTTATTTTAACATAAGCGCTGTTTTCAAAGAGATTGTACATACATAGTTAAGGACAGTTAAGGCCTCAATTAAAATCATTTTTTTTATCAATTTGGTAACAAAAAATTGCTATACTTAACCATTTGATGGTTAAAATGCCAATTAACGTATAGGACAATTTTACAGTACAATTTAGTGTTCTTTTACAACAATTGTCATTTTAGCTTCAATAAAATTATGGTTAACTATCATTAAGAAATGGAAAAAAATAAGGATTACAGTTCAGAGATTATTATGGAGCCTTACATTTACAAGCATCCTACTATGACTAACCTTGAAATTTATCTTTAGGTGTAAATACAAGGCATAATAAGTTTTAATTAGCTAAAAATATTATTCTAACATTGTAAATGAATAGTACCTAGTAGGTACCTACTCTATAGGACAGCATACCTGGTGTAAATTTATTTATTTACAAATGCAATACAAGAAATGGTTCCCAACTTTAAGAATGTTATCATAATTAACATGTAACATGTGTATGTGTATTTAATTCAACCTATTAAATCATTGGCCTCATTCGTACCGCGTTAGTCTAGATCGCGAAATGTATACATATAGGTACGGAGGAATAACGTAGCGTAGAAGAAACTACACGCCGCGTACTAGTTACCATTACTACTAGGTACTAGGTACTACTAGCCTCTGAACGTAGTAAGTGAAAATGTAAGTACGCAATGTTAGGGCTTTTACCAAGGTTGTACACACAAACAACGTGATTGACCGTCAAATCTAGCCACCCAGTGGCCTATCTATAAATACACCTACCACTATATATAGAATATATTAGCATGTAAAACAGGATGAAAAAAATATTTACCTTCGGCAGGATCCAACTTGCGAAATACCGCAAATATCAGCAGCAGGAACCACTTTCGGCAGTGGTAATTGTTCATAATCACATTATTTGATGAAAACATCGTAATCTAAAGTCCTGACACGATAAAAAACATATTGACGTGCGACGATCCAACAATTTGACCATAAATATACTTTAAAAGCATGGCATATACGTTTTATAAGCACTCGCTCCCACAACTATCCGTATTTTGACGGAATTAAACTGATTATAAACATTATCTAACTTAAAACATCGGTAAAAAAACTCGCAATATCAATGCACATGAAAAAAAAGTAGTGATAAGTGATCACCTCTCCGGTTCTAATGAGTGAATGAATGTAAACTAAACTAAACTGAAAGAATGGAACTATAGAGTATACATATAGAATGCTACAGATAAGAAAATGGAGTAGAAGTTATATATTCGAATGGGAAATGTAACACAATATAATTTTAAAACCTATCATAAAATGGTATTTTAACAATTCATATAACCCCGTCCGTGTATTATGACCGCCAATGAAGATATTAAAAATATAAGAAATTGGTTTTTCATATGGCAATCTTGCCTTACTCGTCTGTCACATTTTGTTATTTTTACAATTTTACATAAATAAAGCATTTATTATAATTTATAAGGAAAAGTCCAAAAAGCCACTTAGATCTTAAGATAAATATATTGTTTTTTATATGTACTTTAAGTTTTGTGGGGATGAAAGTGTAAATCATACACAATCTTTGGTTTTTTCAATTGACCGGTGAATCAAGAGTCAACTAATATTGATATTTTATTTGGCTAGAGTATTTTATAATTAAACAAATTTAAATTAATAAATCTTTTCTATATAGTGAATAAGTATTGTATGCTTCTATAAATGGTGGTTTAAATTCTTAATAATGTATTGTGAAGTATTTGACACGCTCTTCGTAAACCGTAGAAAAAAGAAATAAAACAAATAATTAATAGAAAATAAATAGACCTTATTGTAAGGGCCGGTACGAACGGACAGCATTTGACCTGCAAAATGGTAGTAAATTTAGGGAGCGTGAAATGAAAACGGTACTGATCACTTTGAATCCTGCTCACAAGACCATGCATTTGAACTGCCCAAACTGTCATGTCTGTGATATTTTATTTGGCTATAGTATTTTATAATTAAACAAATTTAAATTAATAAATCTTTTTTATATAGTGAATAAGTATTGTATACTTCTATAAATGGTGGTTTAAATTCTTAATAATGTATTGTGAAGTATTTGACACGTTCTTCGTAAACCGTAGAAAAAATAAATAAAACAAATAATTAATAGAAAATAAATAGACCTTATTGTAAGGGCCGGTACGAACGGACAGCATTTGAACTGCAAAATGGTAGTAAATTTAGGGAGCGTGAAATGAAAACGGTACTGATCACTTTGAATCCTGCTCACAAGACTATGCATTTGAACTGCCCAAACTGTCATAACGGTTTCCGTTCCACTGGATTTAGGTGGGCGAGGACGAGTATGTGCACCTGTGTTTTGCGCATACGCTGGTGCGCCATATTAATATAGGATATATTAATATGACGTTTAAGGACGACGATCAAAGCAAAGTCCTGCCGCGATAAGATGCATTAGAAAGGTCTGACGTGATGCTCGTTAGTATTTGTCTGTTTCTTATGCGTAGACTGCCTTGAGGATATAGTTTCCACTTTCCATCGTGGTAACTTCTGCTGCGCATTAGGATGACAGAGTGCATCCGGCGGCACCCAGTGTGACAAAGCAGTTATTTTTAGGGAGGGTCCTAGAAAAAGTGTCCTAATAATGCTCATCCCACACCAAAAGAGTGGTAGAAACCACGGCTGCCTCTATTATTTATGTTCTATTTTCGCCGAGTTTTCGCAGCGTTTTGCTAGCCCCCTTCACGTACCTAATAAACATCAATGAACGCATCATTACTACACAGAATTTTAATTTCATGAAATGGCATTTCTCGCCGCGTGAGTTATTTTTGTAGCCACAAGTCTAACCTAACCTAACCTCCTTATCCTCCTTATCTTATCTTAATGCTTAAGACATCCTGAAAACTTAATGGATTCAGCAGAAAATAGCGTTTGATGAAGTTGTACAATCGATGAAGTAAAATTCGATAAAATTATGGGTTACCAATAAACATACCTATGTACACGGTACCCCAGAACTTGACGCAAATATAAGGGCGTTGTTTAATACCCTATTACAGCTATTTTATTCTAAATTTGAGTTCATTTAAATTTAACGTTCGCCTGCGCAGACGGAGTCCAGTTAAACAATTAATCCGTTACCATGTGTGGAATCTCCTAATAGTGACAAAATGATTAATTAATAGAAGTATAAGTTTGATAACTTCAAAACTTAGACCATTTCTTATCTCATCTAATTTAGCTACAATCTCAGTTTTCTATCTGCATTATTCGCAAGTGTCTTAAGTAAATAACATATTGGAAGGCTAAAATAATATGCCGGTCCGTATAGAAGGGCCTGTTTTATGTCGTAATATCAACGTCAAGTTTTGGGACGCCATGTAGGGCTATATTCTAGTTAAGTCTAAATTATATCCTGGAAAGTAGCATACTCATAGTTTGAAAAGTAACAGCAATAAAACGTTTTAACCCATAATTTGGCAATGTTTGTCACAGCGAACATACCATAATGACCACTTTTTTGTTTGGATTGTGTTTTTATTTTTTTGATGATTCAAAATCAAAAAGGGTTTGAATTCCCGACTTTTTATTTTCTTGCCCAATTAAGGGTTAAACGCAGACACAATGGCGGGCAAAAGCTTAAATTTACATACGTACGTACTTTTATTAAATGGTGTAAAATCAAGTGTCAAAACTATTGGATCGGGGTTGCTAGTAATACATTTTATTTCCCCTTAATGTAATCTCGGTAGCCATATAACGAGATAATTTTAACATAAATAGAAAAACATGATCTGATTGTACGTACCCAAAAACTGCTAGACAATGTGTTTTATTTTAATAAACGAAATGAAATGTTTATTTTCCGAGAACAATCGACATGCAGTATTGTTAGCGGAATACAAATATTAAAGTTGTAAAAATTCTTAGATTATTATTGGTGGTGAGATTATTTACTTTCTAATTTTAATTTAATTGGCACTGGTTATCGTAATGTGAACTTAAACAATATATTTAAATTTGTTAAGGTACGTCAGGTAGTGGGTTGGATAGGCCAATTTATTTAGATTAAGTTTTATGTAATATGTAAACATATTACGTAAATTAGTGTTTTTTGATTATACGATTATAAGGAGGTTCTCAACTTGAGGATTTTTGAAAACGCTGGGAAACGAAACGAAATGTAGCTATCCGTTCATTCAGTTCAGTATGTATCAATCCAATTTCATTTGCTCTAACAGTTTTCTATTTTGATACGT
This sequence comes from Acleris laterana, assembly GCA_963966035.1. NCBI lineage: Eukaryota > Metazoa > Arthropoda > Insecta > Lepidoptera > Tortricidae > Acleris > Acleris laterana. The sequence continues at coordinate 10,814,937 of OZ014438.1, forward strand.
ATAAATAATGTATCTGTGATTTCAACGGTACGGCAAGCAAGACCACATGTCCTATAATCTGTGGGCAAGACTTTGTGGAGACTAACGTAACGCCGCTAACGGTGAAAACTTCTTGTATAGTGGAGATTTCACTTTGACGTACTTTATGTATTCTTTATTTTAGTTTTATCTTTTTAGTGATCAGTGAATTTTACGGCAATCAATTTTTAGGTCAGTATAATAACTGTTACATATCTTCTGTTTGTTAGCATCACCACGCCCTAGAAGCAAGGGTGGGGCCTGCAACAATTTGTATTCTATGGTGCGTGACCCAAAAAAGAGTAAAATGGTTTACCCTAAAACAATAATATAACTTAGATGCAAGCATCAACTGTATAAAGCTGACGTAATTTTCTTTCTTCAACAGGTTTGTTGTAAAGACCATGTCGGCTTCTGATCTTCCCAATTACTTTGCAGGGAACGGAACTTACAAAGCCATTAACCCTATATTGTCGAAGGTGGGAGATTTCACGCCGTTTTATATAGCTATTGCCATCAGTACCATCATTTTGGGCTCTATAATCATACTTAACGTCCTGTGTTGCTGCTCACGTTACTCTGAATACTGGCTGGATAGACATACTGGTGAGTTAGATATCTACAGGTGATAGGTTTTTGATTGGTTGTTTTTCTACACGTCATTCTGTGAATGATTAGCAGGGATTGGAAATTCAGACAGATATTTACCTACAGTTGGCAAAATCCCGGAAATAGTTAAGCAAACATAGCGTCAGCTTTTTTAAAATATTATTTTAATAACATAAGTTCCGAGATTCTGGGAATATTCAATTTGTTTATACTATTTATTTTACATTAAGAATAAACTTAACGTCAATTTGATCCTCAAACTTCATTAGTTCAATGAGATACAGGTAAATTTAATAACATTTAGTAATACATGGAAAAAAACTTAAATAATGAATGTAAATACTCAAATATGTTCTTATGCTGATGTAATTTGTTTATTTAAAGATCCTGGGAATTTAAAAAAATATGTGTTTGCTTCCATACAACTGAACAATAATGCCGGATAAATATCTTTCTGATTTTCCAATCCTGGATAATTAGTTACCCATCAGTAGTAGTAACAAGGGTTAAAAAATAAATAAAAATAAATGGTTTAAAAGTCTTTTAAGGATCTGGTTAAGTCAGGTAGAATAGCATAAGAGTATGAGAGCCTGTAAGAGAGAATCACTAACCCAAAAGGTTATTTTATGTGCTGTTGCACTGTAAGCTCGTAATAAACTTCAGCTATAATACTTGAATGCTTCTTTTAATACTTGACATTTACAGAAAGTTCTTATTCACACCTTAACAAGTAATTTACTCATAATTAAAGTCTGAACGCACTATAAGGGTGAAGTTTATAAAATTAGGCATAATTTAAAAAAAAGTTAGCCATGCTAAAGTAACTTATATTTTTTTACAGGAAACCGCTGGATTGTCTCCATTTGGTCGGCAACACCCCACAAGCAACCACCTCTCGACTTTACAGAGTTAGAAAGTAACTACCAACCAGTTCAGTATATTCCACCATACACAACAGAGTATCACGAGGAGCACCACCGCGGTGACGTACCACCATCGGTCTCTCAGCAACCTCTCACTTCATCTCAATCGTATTTGGAATTGCATAAGCGAGAAAGTGATATATAAACATGGCATTTTTAATGTTGTATCCAGCAGTTGCTGTACTGTCTCTTTTCATTATTCTGGTTATTATATTGATGTTTAGGTTTGGCGCAAAGTGTTGTAAGTTAAGACACCACACGTTGCCAGTCCACCACGCTGTTGTCCAAGGGTATTGGAGAGAGGATGAAGCTTATGAGCAGAAAGTGTCCTACGCATGACAGGCGTTAAATAAGTACTTGGATATCAATCAATTTTCTTTATTTTATTGCAGTCTTAATAGGTCCATTTTAATTAATTAGTTTTATAGATTGATTATAAAATAGAAGACATTCTTAACTAGAAGTTAAAAGAAAAAATGTTAATTACCTTGCAATCTTGTCTATAAAGTATTGTCAATTTTGTCAATATCTGTAGGAATTAGATATTTTCATCTGCTAACGTTTACACATTATGTTATATCTCACACCAGTAGTAGGTCGAATTCAATTTACCTGATTATTAACCATATTACTGAAACACTAGAACTTTTATAAGATTTTGTTAAATTATGAACAACATTATTTGTTGTTTGCTCCACTATGCTCTATGTCCGCTGTACGTCAGTGAAAATAAATACACGCTTTACGTTGGAGATTTCTTAAATGTTACTGTATACTGTTACTAAACTTCATTTGTATACATATTTAACAAAATATAAGTAAACCAACACTGCTCTGTTGAACATCCACTCAAAACTGATAGTTCTGCTTCTATTGGCTGACCAACTGTATCATGTGGTTGCAGATAATTATTTGGTGAAATCTTACCAATCTATGGTACACATGTCATGTTCCGTTAATTACAGTAGTGCACACAATACCCACTCTAGTTAGGTTTAGTGTAATTTAAATTTTGATACAATTTTTTACAAAAAGCCCAGATAATTTATGAAATGAATTATTATCATGCTATTTGATACATTATGTATGTTTTTTAATTATGACACATCATTAAAACTATAATTTAAGATTAACTGAATATGCTGCCATTTTGTGCCTATAAATTTTACTCCGTCCTTCAAGATCTGATAGATTTAAGATTAGATATTATGTACATTTATATTTTTATGCGACATTATTATTAGTTATTTTTTACACAATCAAAGCAATATAGACTGTATTAGAATATTAAATACTTTTTTTACCGAGTGAAATAGCATAAAGGGTTGTTAATTGATAAAGACCCAATGATGTACACATGGGTTTATTCAGAAGAGCTGCTATGACTGGTTGAAACCAATAAAACTTAATGTTACTTGTGAATGTGTGGTTATGCCATTTTAAACAGGTACAATTTCATGTGCTATTTGTAGTTATTTTAAACAATCTATTAATGTGCATCAGCTTTAGAAAATAATTTTCATTGATCACTTGTAACTTCCAACCAATATAACCCATTTGTAGTATCTCTTTTGAATCAACTAATAGTGTGTCTAACCTCGTAAGGCCCCCGCGTACATAAATTGCACATAATACCGTCATTGAAACGAAGATTCACAACAAACGATGTAAAGTGGAATTTCCTTTGTTTTTATGACTTACATTTAAATGAGCCGTAATAGGTTCATATTTCATTGGCAAATTACGTTGTATGCTGGGCCTTAGGACGTGCTATAAATAATTTTAGGCTGTTTGCTGTAGTTTATCTTGAAAGAGTTGCAAAGGTCTGTGTGAATGACGGGAGCCAACTTCAACTTAGGTCTCTATTCAACATTATTTTAGCCCGCTTGGCTTCCATATCGTAATTGGATTGTGGATGTTACGACAGTTCTTATTCACTTGATAGTAAGAACTGTCATAATACCAACAGTGTTATGGCGATACTGAAGCAATATGGGCAGAACTACAGTGGATTAAGCCCTGAGTGACTTGTATTTTTTCGCTTACTGCCGTAATAGCAAAGCAAGATTAACCAGGGCTCGGAATCGGTTATGCCAATTTCAAAAATACCGGTTTATTTCGGTTCTGCTCTGAACTTTTCTAGGGAACGCGATCGATTTGAGAACTTTAACTTTAATTAACCGGTTCAATCCACAAGCGCAGAGTCGATAAACCAACGCGTTCGTTGCAACTCCTTTTTTTTGACTTGTGATGTGAAGTATGCGTCTGGATTAAACGGTTTTTTTAGTTCGAAACCGGTTGATTTGAAAAGAACTAGATAAAGGTTCCACTTAAAACCGGTTTAAAAAATCTGGTATATGTGAACGGAACCGAAATGGAAAGGTTCTGCGTCAAGTACATAATAACGGTTTGAAAATGTAACCGGTATTCGAGCCCTGGGGTTAACTGCACAGTAGTAGAAGCATTTTGAATTTAATGGATTCCCAATAGAGTATAGAATGCTTCGACCACAACATTGCAGCTACCCGCTTTCTTTGGCATTACGGCAGCTTATCGTTCAGTGCGTCTCTAACGTCACAGACTCGCGAACTTCCCCGTCCTGTCCCCTATTTCACAATGGCATTAACATTTCAATGTACATGGCGTAGCTTATGTAGAGTCTATTCATGTAAGAACTTGTTAACTTTGCCATGTATACAGAATTGCCACCTACCACGTGGCTTTGTCAGGATGTTGAAGTAGGGGATTGGAGTCGTACTCAAAGTATAGAATTATGATGAGATGAGTGTAAGTCGAATAACGTGTGATTTTAATTTCATCTTTATCACGCAAGAGTAGCGATCCAAACTAGCACTTAATTATATCTTTAATGTTCAATTATGATAATTTTATTTGTTGCATTTACTTTGTGTAAACATTTATATCCGTCCAATAAATTAGTTTACTATTTTTTATTTTTTATTTTGACGTCCCATTGTTTTAGAAACCTATGCCATCGAACACCCCTTAACTGATGCCGTTATTCCATATGGATTTAGTATTTCATCAATTTTGACAGTTTTAAGTACTGTCGGCCTTACAATAAGGCCTTATGACTTCTTAGTTACTTATCGCTTTAAGCCTCGGTGACCGTAACGCCCCCTGAGTAGCAGTTCAAACAACGTTAAAGTGACAAAGCACTAAAGTGTGCTAAACTGCTAAGATTACAAGTCCTGCCGTACACCAAACACGAAAAGAACTGTATTATTCCTCTGCTGTGGTGTCAAATTCTAGTACTTAATTAATTACTACCGAATGAACACATCTTTTATTACCTATCTCGACAGATTTATTCTTCACTTTTTAGAGTACGGTATTTGACAAAAGCTTCTTTTTATGAAACATCAAAAACGCTCCGTTACTTATTATAGAATTTATAGGGATTACTATCTTGTGACATCAGACATCACAATCAAACAGCGTCCTAATTGTTGGATTTTATGAATTTAAAAATCTTAAAATAGCAAACAAATAAAAGATTGATGTTTTCCTAGTATTTTTATAATGTTTATCTGTTGTTAATGAAAAACCAATTTAATATCACTCTTGTCAAATACCTTAATCTTCTTATAAATACCAAAATAAAAAAAGTAAAAACACCTGAAAAGACCCTTATGCGGGGCTACTCACGCACTTGCCGCAGAAAATGCTGCTCTCGCGGGAATTTTTAAAATTTCCAGGATGAAATGCCTGTGTTACACCCGGGGTATAAGCTATCTCCATTTCAAAATTTCATCCATATCCGTCCAGCCGTTAAAGCGTAAAGTAGTAACAAACTAACACACACACATACACATAAACTTTCGCATTTATAATATTAGTACGAAGTAGGATTTCCTCCTTGATTTTTGTGTGGCTTGTAAGTGTAGCTGCTTAAATTGCTTGTTTTACAAACCACAATTAAAGTCTCAGATAGACGTGCGAATAAGTATAAGTACGCGTATAGTTTCAAAAAACTAAGAACTGAGCTCTTCCTCTTATCTGTAAACACAAATGGTTATGCAATAAAATGCAAAAAAAAATGCTTGCCATTATTCTATTAGTGTATTTTGTAGTCTATTGTCCATAGAAATAGAGGCGATAATCCATGTTAACCTTCGAAGGCGGTTATTATCTGCTTTAACTGCAAGCTCGTTGTCTTAATTTGTCGTTAACTACACAATGGCTTTGTATTCTTAAGTGGATAAGCTCAGTTGATAAAAAAAGATAAAAGATAAAAGATATTTATTCAGTAAGTAGGCCGCACGGGCACTTTTACACGTCAAGAATCTACCAGCGCTTCCCAAGAGGAGACACTGCTGAGAAGAAACGCCGCAAGAAACTCAGCAGTCAGTCATTTTTTAAACATATTACAATGGTACTACTTAATCTAGCATTACCTATATAAAGCAATAAATATTAAATTCAATATAATATTAAATAACATGCGTAGATCAGCAGGAAAACATGCCAAAAATGTTATGCGAGAGATAAAGGAAGAAATAGGAGAAAAAAAAAAAAAACACTTACCTACATTTGTTTATAACTTATAACACGGTGCAAGATGACCACATAAAAGTTTCGATACGGTTTCCTACATCAATGGTGTCCCCTAGACAAGATAAAGCTTTTGCAATTTATCAAATTATTATTGACTATGTTTCGGGTTTAGACCATGCATTTTTGTCTGTTAGATAGTCCTCGACCCTATACCTAATACGCTTTTGACATTAACGATTTTTTCAAGTAATTTTTAAGTGCTGGAAATGGTAACTTTAAAACTACGTCAGGTAATTTATTATAGAAATGAATGCATTGACCAACAAATGATTTATGTACTTTACGGACGCGGAATTTTCGAATAGCGATTTTATTTTTATTTCTAGTATTTAAATTATGTATATCAGAATTCTTGGTGAAAGAATCTAAATTCTTAATAACATAAATAATATTTTCATAAATAAATTGAGACGCTACAGTTAAGATATTAATTTCTTTAAAAAGTTATCTTAAGGAGTCACGGGAATTTAAGTTGTAAATAGAGCGAATGGCCCTTTTTTGTAAAACAAATATAGTTTGTATGTCAGCAGCCTTACCCCAAACCAGAATACCGTACGACATGACACTATGGAAATAACTATAATAAACTAAGCGAGCTGTCTCAACATTGGTTAATTGTCTAATTTTCCTAACGGCGTAAGCTGCCGAGCTTAGTTTACCTGCCAGTACAGATATATGGGGACTCCATTGCAAATTTTTATCTATTGTTATGCCTAGGAAAACTGCCTTATCTACCATTTGCAAACACTCGTCATTTAGAAAAATTCTAGAATCTACCGGTTTAACGTTAGGCAAAGCGAACCTAACACATTTAGTTTTCCTAGCATTGAGTAGCAAATTGTTACTAGTAAACCAATTAAGTACTTTACCTAGCGTGGCGTTTATCCTAGTGTAATTGACGGATTTACGGTCTACCTTGAAAATCAATGATGTATCATCAGCAAATAACACTATATCACAATGATTCTCTACCATGGGTGGTAAGTCATTAATGTAAACCAAAAATAAGAAAGGACCTAATATAGAGCCCTGAGGCACACCTAATTTAACAGCTGCTCCAGTGGACTGTGTTTGGTTTACAACAACCGTTTGTGTCCTATCACTAAGATACGAGGACATGAGATTTAGAGAATTATTAGACAGACCATAATGTTCTAATTTTAATATAAGAGTCGCATGATCTACGCAATCGAAAGCTTTGGAAAGGTCACAAAAAATTCCTACTGCATCACAAGATTTCTCCCAAATATTGTATATATATTTAATGAGTACAGATGCTGCATCAGTTGTGGATCGTCCTCTGGTGAAGCCGAACTGATTACTGTTAAGCAGTTTATTTCTATTGAAGTGACCTAACATATCATTTAACATTAACTTCTCAAAAACTTTACTTAAAACAGGTAGAATAGAAATGGGACGGAAATTCGTTAAATCACTCATCTCACCTGATTTAAAAAGTGGTATGACTTTACTATATTTCATAAGATTTGGAAAGACCCCCTCTGAAATGCAATTATTGTAGATTAAAGCTAAGTGAGATGCAATTATATCTATGACATGATGGATGACTTTAACTGAAGTTCCCCATAAATCTTCAGTTTTTTTAAACTGAGCGATTTAAATACCTTAACAATAGTAACTGAATCTACATGGCTAAAATCAAAGCTTACATTACATTTAGTAACATTAGCACAAAGTGATTTTTGAGCTTCAATCGCAGATGATTGAAGACATTTCGTGGTATTAATGGCTATGGTGGAGAAATAATCTTCGAACGCTATGGCCACGTCTTTGTTTGAGGTGATTTGTTTATCACCATTGTTTAGGGCGATTTTATTATCACGAGTTTTTGATTTGAAAAAGTTTAGTTCTATACTTTAAAGCTTGACGACCTCTTTCGCCTGTACTACCTTTAGAAGTTCGCGTACTTAGGGAATATTGCAGCATTTGTCATTTCGTGTACCCCCATTAATGCCCACTATCCACTGCGAGCGAAGCGGGCTCCGTACGGACTCCGTTTGGTATACAACGGTGACTTTGAAGAGGTTAGCTCGCCTTGGAAACATTTGAAGTCACCGTTGTACGCTAAACGGAGTCCGTACGGAGCCCGCTCCGCTCGCAGTGGAAAGCGGGCATAATGACGTAACTAATTATATAATTATATATCACCTGCCCCCTATTTCACCATCCCGACAATGACAGGTGACAGGTGACATTTCAGTGTACATGGCGCAGTTTATATGATACCCAGTGATGTATCAGAGTGTTAACTTTGCAATGTATAACGAAATGTCACCTGTCACGTGACATTGTCAAGATCGTGAAATAGGAGGCTGGTAGGTTTATCGGACTAGGTTTAGTGTCGTGGGCTCTTAAGCTGGGTACAGATTATGCGCGGCCGCCGCGCGAGCCAGTGTTCGCGTGAACATTGACTCGCGCGACAAATGTTCGATGGAATTTAGGTAAAACGCGGCGGCTGCGCGAGGCAAGCGATCCAGCTCGATCAGCGCGTGAAAAAGTATATTTAAATCACACAACCGTCCAAAATGCGCGCGCGGCAGCGACTGAAGCTTCTTTGATGCGGGCTCAAAAAATGACAGCACTCGGATCGGCGAGCGGCACGTTCGAGCGCGGCAATGTTCGAGCTGCCGCCCGCGGAATCCCCGTCGACATTGCGCGCGGCTGCCGCGCGATCCAATCTTCGAGTGATTGCCGCGCATAATCTGTACGCGCCTTTACACTATTAGCCTTGTTTTTCGGTAATACGGCAGTACGATGAACTGACCGCGAACTGTTAGCCTAGTATGGGACCCTGTGAGGATAGGAAAAAGCAATGAAATACAGAGTTACCACATAATGTTTATTATATAATCAGAACCTGCATTATTAGGTACTTAAACTTACAGTACAGCTTTCAAACCCGTGGGCAATTACGATTCTTTTATTTTGTTATGTATTAAGTATAATGGATTTAAAAATGCAGTAGATAGTCTAAGAAGTTTTATAGGTAGGTAAATACCTACTACAAGTTATAGAAAGTGTTATTAAGGTTATTCTAGTTGGATACCTACATACATCGAGGATGAGTTAAAACGCCTCATTAGCAATATGAAACCCAGTGGTTCAATTACATACGGTACCTATTCAGATATAAGTGCGCTGGTCTTTACAATTTTTATTTTTATTTCGAGACATAAATAAACCACAGCGTTTTTTTTTAAGTTTTTAATTAACTATAACCCTACGTATTCCTTACATTAACATCGGACCTAGTTCGATAACATCAATTTAATCGCACCTTTAGCGAGTTTCAAAGATAATAAATACTTTCACTGTTTTCTTGCGATTTTAAGAAAAACCAGAGTTATGTCATGGTACACAACAAACACTAAATTAAATTAGACATTAGATATGTACATTTATGTATTTACATAGTTACACGAAAAAGACACAAAATGTCACATGAATCCGAAAGTTATCTCGCACTTCTTTTAGCGATACATCATATTCTCTTACAGTAACTTTTAAAATACAGTGAGCAAAGATAGGACCTGACATGTTAGAAAATTAGCTAAGTTTGGTATTAACTCATTACCTACTTCTATTCACTAAAAACGAGGTTTACATTAAAAAACCTGAAACTTCGATACACATACTTGATTCAAAATTGTGCACAAATCGCAATGAAAAGTAGTAATGTCTTAAATGACGAAACGTTAACTTATTTATTACCTATATTAACCGTTACGTACTTACCTTCTTAAATCTTTGATATTTCTATTTATTATAAACACCATACTGAGGGTGAGAGAGCAGAGAAATATGTATATAAACTAAAGAAATGCAGATAAGGGAAAATGAATAGATCACTAAAAGCGAGAAAAAAATGTTAGGTTCAACCAAGAACATGGAAGATTAAAATTAAAGATTTACTTCAAGTCGCTCGCTTTCGATTTAAGGGGATTTAATGAATGTTTTGTTTCTTCTAAATTTCTTATTTCTTATGACTGGGGCGTGACCCTACGAGAATTTCAATTGCAGCGACTCGTTTGTTGTATTTTTAAATAGGTCGCGAATCCTTTGAACATTAGAAGAGAGAGACAACCAAATATACCTTAATCAGCCTAATCTCACTAATTTGCCTTTCAAAGGCTCATTTGTGATGTTTTCTTCCTGACTTGGATTATAATAGACATAGATTGCTAATTTCAAAAGTTATACGAACATCGATTTAAAATTTACTAATCTACTACCTACGTACTTGTAACCATAATATCAGTCTAGTAAAGAGAAGTTGATAGGTAAATATAGATCATTATTAATCATGCTAGTTACCCCGATTCCATGATGTCACATAGGTACCTACGTACCTACGTGAAAACATCCACACAAAATTCTTAACGTTTAAATTTTAACTGCTCTTTCCAAAGAATGACTGGGACGTTAATAGCATTAAAAAAACGCAATAAATGCATAAGCGCAAGTATTGAGTCGAAAAAATGAGATTCAAGGATTTTTTGTTAAATAAATAGAATTAGAAATAAATTATCACTAGTAACAGTTTCTTCTTCCGTCCATTTTCACATGTTGACTTCACCCATCACCTGTAGTAAACAACAACCTATGAGATATTATTAATATTTTTTGCTCAGTTGCAGAAACTTTCATTTAATATAGGTAACGTCGCTGTAAATCGTGATGCCACTTTTTACTTTAGTGAATTAAACATTGACAGAAGGTATCGTAATTGGACATTAGTGCTAATGAACGTTTATGCAACTCTACGTGAACCAAATTGCCGTAGAACCATTTTTATGGAGTCCATGTGCCGGACGAATGGTAGGAATTAAGGCTGGCTTTTACTCAATCGAAACTGAGCAGAGAAACAATCTACACAGGCGGAGAAAACGAAATTAAGTCTAAATTTTAATTTTCTCTTTGTGATTCTTCATCGCGCTAATAGTATCTATTAATTATTATTCCGCAATAGAAACAGGATACTCGCTGTGGCTCGCACGGTATCGCACTAGCTTGCGATGAATTAATGGCTGGTGGAAATGAGCCGGCGATATTTAAATTCTCCATGTCGCCTCGTCTAGTCTTGTCTCGTCATGTCTCGTCTCGCCCTGCAGGTGGAATATGACTGGCCAGGCCATATTAAATGATTAGTACCAAACCTAAGAACTGTCGAGTACAAAGTTAGGTAAACACTTTTTCATCTTACTCCTTTGAAATAGGTACTCGTAAGGTGCTAAAGTGTATACATATAATTGTACTCGATTGTACCTCCTCCTACCAAGAGTTTCGTTCTTGTTAAACCTGTTTTTATTTTCAAAAAAATCATTATATTCTTACCTACCTCGGAGAAATTTCAGCAAAATCCAGTCTGACTAATTCCCATCGAGTGTCCTGTTCACTGAGGAGAAAAATATTGACAAGCGTTATTAATTGGCCCTTAATTATTTACATAACAGTGACAGGTGACAATTAAAACACATTGCGAAGTATTCAAGTCCCCAACGTTTACCTACACACAATCGTCACCTGTAGCTGTTATTGCTGACACTGGCAGGATTGCCCAACAGGACAGTAGCCATTTATCAAAGAATTGAACTTTGAACGGCTGTTTGTCATTTAAAGCACCTGCCTAGTTAACCCTCTGAAAACCATTGGCGACAGAATTTTACGTGCCCCAGACACCGACCCAATGTGATCAATATAATAATATGTAATGCACTTCATATTTAAAAACGTGCCTTTGGCTGCCTGACAAGGATGAACCAATGACTCTTGATCATCATTTGGCTCCCTTTTAAGCACTTGTCAACCTTCGCCTTTATACTCTAATTAAAGACTAGGGGATGGCTGGATGATTATCTTAGAAGTCGCCATGACGTTCGCGGAACGTTCTAGAACAGTGGTTTGCAAAGCAGTTTTGCCCAGTAGCGCTGTATTTCTAGCTCCAATCAGTTGTAGGGTCAATACTTTGGGAAACATTGTTCTAGGAAAGTTAAAGTAAGACAGCCAGTATGAACAGTGTGAAATGTGAAATCATTCGCTCAAGTCGCCTATAATAACTTTCGCAAGAGCGCCACATATGGATTAAATCCTAATACTTACTTGTTTTATTTAGTTAAAATGATTATAACTCAAATTCTATAGGGAATTTATAATGATTGGTCGCCTGTCTTCATATTCGTAAAAGCCCAAATTTAGAGGTTAGAAATCTGTTTAGGTAATAAAACAAGTATGGATAAATGGTAGCATTCAATGGAGTATGCTTACAGCTTTTTTTGTCCGAGAGTCGATTCTTCCTCCGCTCGCGGGTGACAGGCCGGCGCTTAGACGTCGCCGAACGGACGAGGCTTTCGATTATCTCGTCGTCTGCTGATATATCTCCACTGAAAAAAACGGTCATGTACTTAATGTAGTTTTGGTAATCATTTTACAGAAAAAACGGTGGTGTAAGATCGTTCCAGGGGGAGAACTATTAGTACCACACCGTACATCTTCATCAGGGAGATAATGATAATGATGATTTGTCAGCTAAATAAAATGCAGAGTGAAATGTCAAAAATGAAAGGATTGAAGTGGGTGTGGATATTCGGTTTACCTGTAGTAAGTAACTTGGTGGTCGTAGGTGCTGATGTGTCTGACGCTCAAAGATTACCAAAGTGTATTATTTAAAAAGCCAAAATCCCCAGTGTAATTACTGGTCGTGTACCTATGAAAGCTATTAAATATATTTGGTGATCTATTTCTCGATAGTTTTGGACTTCCTCATACTGGCCCATTTCAATAGCTTATTCTGTACATGTTCCACATTGAGGTAACAAGATGAGACTTACTTAACGAGGATCCGTCGAGGGGCGACCAGTTTGCGTCGGCTCTCAGTAAGACTGTCAGTCTCAGGATCGGTCTTCAGCAGTTCTTTGAGCGCGCTGTCAGCACTGTGGTCACCGTTCTTTGCCGAGTAATTCGCCACCTGTGAAAATAGTAGTCTAAACGTCTCTTTATCTTTATTTTTATCTTTATATTCTCACAGATGTTTATTTAGTAGGTTCCGTAGCATTCCTAACGGCCCCGAAGCTGCCATGAGACAGACCAGTGAATGTGGTTACTAATAGAGTAAAGAATGCTTCAACTACAACATTGTAGTTAGCCGCCCTCTTTGGTATTCAAATAGGACAATATTGCAGCCGAACATTGCGTTAAAATTTGTATAGTACGCTATAAGGTAAGCAAATAAAATCTCCAAAGATTAGGTAGTTTGTAAGTAAAAAAAAGGCCCCTCACATCAATAATCATCTTGCCCCTTGTCTTATTCCTCTCGCGGTGGTTAGCCTTCTTCTCAAGCTGCTGCAGCACCCTTTCCCTGGACGTCCTGTACTCCAAGGCGAACTCCGCTATCACCTTCAGGAAATCCGAGGGTTTTGTCTTGGAGATATCTACCGGTGGAACTCCAAGGAACAAGAGGAACTTGGAATATCTGGAACAAGGAAATAGCTCGGTCTAGGATTGTTATTCTCTTAAAATTTGGGTTCGTTTATCGACGATATCGGTTGATGGCAAACCCAACTTGACCTGTCAGGGCGTATTTCAGCCATCACTTTAACGGCTTGTTTGCATTGCTGTTCTAATATGTCAAAGGCGTTCGTACGGTCACGAGCGTTATTTTGGGACCCATTTCAAGAAAAATATGCTTGAAGTCGTCAATGTCATTAGAGATGTCAAGTAATTTGTAACTTTTAGGAAACTCAACCATATTGTTGTAGAATGTCAGATTGACTTTGGACCTAAGCTGGGTACCAAATTAAATCTCGTGACTGTAAGTTCGACTGTTCAGTCAAAGTCATAAATATATGAACGTTCCCAAAACGTAAAAAAAAACTACTTGCGAGGGTCAAGTTATGTTTGCCATCAGGTTGAGCGTCGATCGTTGAGTTAAGAATAACCTCTTTTCAATGTTTGACGACTTCACCACATAATCTTCAAATAACAGTCGCGCTGCGCAAGCAAAGCCTTATAATATAAAGTAAAGCATTTATAACAGTCGCTTCGCATAAAAGTATCAACATTGTTATGTATTTTATACATTACATATCCAGATTCAACTAAAAGGCAAACGGCGATAGATTGTCTAGCCATATTTTATAAACCTTTCAGACACAGGTGACCGATGAAAATTTGGTTTGTACATTGCAAAACCTATGAGTTCCTTAATATATTTGTCTTACTGCCGCACTCAGAGACGTTTTTAGTGACGTGGTGTCTTATTCTATTGCTTTAGCAAAGAAAGTGACAGCAGCAACTTTAATCAAGCATTAAGTTTAATTGACGTCTCTGAGTGCGGCAGTTAGGGGCTTTAAATAAGCTAAGCAATGAACACCTAACAACTCCCCCGTAGAGCCGATTTTTGATTAATAGTTAACTGAAATGATGGTTAAAAATTGTAACCAATTGTTAATCTGAACCACATAATGTAAAAAAATCTATATGATTCTAATTTTAAGCATTATTTCCGTTAATGATAATCAGCGGACCCTAATTATAGATTTTTCATAAACAACTTTGAAAAATCTCTGAGTACGACGGTAAGATAATTGTAACATAAGTAGACTAAATTAATTTAGCGATAAGTCACAGGATTCAATGGTGACTTAACAATAATCAATCCAATCATTACCTGCTCATCACACGTTTCTTAATGATGCTGAGCAGTATGATCCTCTCAGCAGCATCAGTGAGGAACTCATTAATCTTAGTCTTGAAGATCTGAGAGCTATCATGCTTGGCCACTCGTTTCATGTGGTCCCAAGACGCTTTGCAATCTGCCTCGAGTCTGGACAAGTTGCTTTCGAGGACGTCGAAGTCTACCTTCGACGCACGGATCACAGGACCCACCTGAAATTATAGTTAGTATAAAAAAAAAAAGTTAAAGTAAAAGTAAAAGTCACACTGTTTAAAGCATACTGCCAGTCCTTTTATACATGCAGCCTATGGGTTAACTATACGCAGAAGGCATAGCGACCTGCGAGTTCAATACAACAGCGCGTACAGAGCGTTGCTGCGGCTGCCGCGCTATTGCAGCGCTTCCGCGATGTTCGCGGAGACGAACACGGCGGGGTTCGCCGCCATCATGCGCTTGGGCTGCGCCTCCATGCTGCAGCGCGCGCGCGACAGCCGCAATGCGCTTCTGTGCGCTGTTGTTGAACGCTGGGACTCGCCAGTATTGGCGCGGTGGATCAGGCTCCACGCCCTTAAATAATTCTTGTTCTTGTGCTTGTAATGTTTTGTCTCGTTTTAATGTTTTATTGTATTACACTAATACTAGTTTTAAGTTGCACAAACTTTACTAACAAAATATGGATCATTGGTCTGAAATAAAATATATTATTATTATTATTATTACTATAGCGATACTTTTTACACGGCTCAACCGATTTTCATGAAACCTCTAGAACCATCTCGAATAAAACAGCATTCTTTAAAAAAAAAGTATTCGGATCGATCCACCTGTTTCGGGAGCTATGACACACAGACACGTTGAACTCATAACACCCTTATTTTTTGTTGGGGTTTAAAAAAGTTGGGGTGTATTAAATACATGACGTAATTTGAAACTTGAAACTGACAGTTCACACTGGCCCATGTCGTTAAATCATTCTATTGTATCATATCATAATCAACCATATTTTGTAAAGTCTGTAAAAACACTAAAACACTTCCTAAGTTCGTTTCCGCAAAGGTTGCTAATTGCCTGACTAACATTCTTTGTGGTCAATATTTAAAACTCGAGTTAAATCATACCATTTAACAAAACCAAGCGAAAAATTGTAATATAAATCTCTCACCTCGCTGAAGAAATCAGTGCTCTCTGGGAATTTGCCAATGATCATTTCACAAATATGGTACAACAGAGGATGCTTATGGACCGTGTCTTTTACTTCCATCACTTTAGACAGATATTCTAGTCTGAAACCCTTGACTTGGCTGCCGTTGAGGAAACACCCTACAGATCGCAGGGTAGCTAGGATCACCTTGAAGGTGTTGTTTATCTGGAGTTGTTCTATACCCTGCTTTAGGTCCATTAAAGGTTCTGCTACTTCTTTCTGCAAAAAGGATTTGAGATTAACACCCCTTTCTCTTTTGGCATCGTTACTCTAAGCATGGCGAAATTGGACTTACCTCTAGGTTATCGAAATCTAGTTTGAAGACCCAAAGCTTGAGTCTGGATGACAGTTCGTTAATGGAAGCCAGGGTCAGAAGGAACTGCTCTGCACTGCCCAGGGGAAGATCCGGGTTGGCGTACTGGAACACGGTCGGGCCATTACAGAAACGATAACAGTTATATGTATATTAAAAAATAAATAGGTATCTACACTAATATTATAAGGAGGAAATTCCCTCACAAATAGAATCTTAAATTATCCCTGATGAACATAGGCTATGTTTTATTTTTCGACACGGAAAGAGTCGCGGGCAACAGCTGGTAGGTAATAAAGAAATATACCTCCTTACTTATAAACGTGGAATAAGCTTGGAATAGGTTATGCCATGCTTTGTCCTTATTTGTAATTGTGACATTTGCATCTGACAGAAAGTGACAAAGCATGTGGCATGGCATAAACTATTCCAAGCCTATTCCACGTTTATAAGTAAGGGGGATAAGCTCTAGACTTGTACTACAGTTACCTACTGGACAGCGATACAATTATTTGTATGTATAGTGAAGAAATACACAGAAACAAATACTCGCGCTCATCGTACTCGTACAAAAATATGCGCGCAGGTATTTTGGAAAATTGCTTTTGTTTTTATGATTTCAATGAAAACCTGTTCAGGTCAATCGATTATTCGGACCTTCAAAAGTTAGCCTCTATTATGAGGCTCTCTTATTTATCCCTGCTTTTTAGTTTTTCAACTGTAAAGAGTCCTTACTTGTGCCTCCTGAATCTTAACTTTCTCCTCTTCCGTTGGCAACATTGTTAGCAGCTTTTCTATGCCCTCTCTGCCGATGACAGTGGCATCCATTTTCATGATGGCAGCCTTAATAGTCTGCGGAGTAGGCAACTTCTTCATAGCAATGTTAATGGCGTTTGAACGTTTGGTGTCTAGTATCAGGTTTCTCTTTGGTTCCATTAGCTTCTGGAAGAAATATTTAGTTTATTCGCATTTTCCTATTTTTAAGTAAAGAACCCTGGTCAGGTTGGTTTAAGTCCAATTCTGCGGGTAAATAAAGACGACAAGTCTTTTAGGATTTCTATTTAAGGTGCACCAAAAAAACACGAACAAAAAATAACTTGTCTCGGAATTTGCTGACAAAGTGGTAACTGGTAATACCAAAGATTAAAACCCAGTTGAAATATTTGTCTCAAGTACCAAGGAAACAAGTGAACTGCTACTAAATAAAAATAACAGAATACACACCTCCTGAAGACGGCAATCCAAAACGCAGAAACAATATGAAAAAAGAAAACAAAAGGTTAGATTGAGAGATTGTGCGTTTAAATTAACAAATAAAAAACCGGGCAAGAGCATGTCTGTCCATGCTCAGTGTAGGGTTCCGAAGCTGTTCAGATTTGGCATTTGTAGTTTTGGTTTATCCGGGACTCAAAAAATTGCACTTTAAATCCGAATATTTCAAAAACGGATCACTTAATCGATAAATTGTTTTCACAAACCCGGAATATTTTTGAAAGACCTATCAATCTACAGGCCACACCTAGGGCAGACAGTAAAAAACCAACGTCCCCACTTTATTTGTAGGGGAGGTACTGAAAAAAAATTGCTTTTTATTTTACCTCTTTTTCGGCGTGACTATGTATATTCAAGTTAAATAACAGATTTCTAGAACTAAGAGTCTCTGAGCTAAGAGACACACGGACGGACGGACCGATGGACATGGCGAAACTATACGGGATCCTAGTTTGACTACGGAACCCTAAAAACATCTCTATGGTAAAACCAAACCTTGATAATCAAGTCGTTTGTCCTAGATTCGAACAGGTGTTCAAGCGCAACGGTGTCTAGTTTGACATCTGGCAGGTCATCCCATATGAACCCTCCGATCTTGGCTTTGATGGTCGGCGCAGGGTTTTCCTGAACCTCCCTCCAGAACAGCTTCACGGTTTTCTTGTTCTTCTTTATCGTGGAACTATCGGAGTCGTTTGAGTGCTCCGAGAGTAAAGACTTTGGTGGTGGTGCTGGTACATTTCTCGGGAAGAAGGAACCCGGAGGGGGAGGGGGTACTCCTACTTGGAACATAGCAGGGGGAGGAGGAGGAGGCACGCCAGGTGCATTGATAGCCGGCGAAGACATCTCGTCGTCGGAGTCGTTACGGAGGTCCGAGAAATCCAGATCACACAGGTGAAACTCTCGATCTAGGCAACCTTTTTTTAGCTCCTCCCAATGCAAATCGTTCTCTGATACTTTAATCTCGTGAAGTTTTGGAGTTTTTTCTATTGTAGGGCTTTTTATGACTTCTGCAAAAGAAAACACGTTATTTACTCATTAGAAATTATTGTAGGTTCACGTATTATAGTTGAAACTTTTTCAACTGAGCTTATTTATTTAAGAATACAAAGGCATTGTGTTAGTTAACCACGAATTAGGACAACCCGCCGTTAAAGCAGATAATAAACGCATTCGAAGATTAACATAGATTATCGACTCTATTTCTTTAGACAATAGACTTTAAAAAAAAAGAGTAATAGAATAATGGCAAGCATTTTTTTTTGCATTTAATAACCGCCTACCTAAGATTGTATAGATACAATGACCATTGTGTTTACAGGTAAGTGGAAGAGCTCAGTTCTAAAAGCTTAAACTATACACTAGCCTATCAAAATAATTCAAAGTCACTACATAAAAAACCTAAATTCAGAGTTACACGTTAAGCACAACCAGCTATTGGTTAACGCACTCCCAATCGCAGTCGGCTTCAAAGTGGAACAATTGTTTTAATTTTATATGCAGACAAGCCTTTGATTTCCAAAACGATTGCGATTGCGAGTGCGTTAGGCGATAGCCCCTCAGTGCTTAACTTGAGGTCAACAAAGAAATAACTGTAACTTTGATTAATAACTGCTCTAATAACTTAAATTGATCTCTATTTACCCTTAGATTGAGATTTAGCTAACTCTTCTTTGGCTTTTGACACGATCCCCGCCATGTCAGAGACCCTCAGGGGCTTCTCTTCGGCCGTGGGGCTTACGGGGCTGGTCAGTCTTTGCGCCAGATCCTTGATGCTGTGCTCTCGGTTGAGCAAGACTCCTCTGTCATCCAGGGTATCAGTTGGTAGATCTATTTTTTGACGCATGACTGTCAAAGCATCAGCAGAGCTGACGCTGTGACCCAGGGTCCCATTTTGTATTCTTTGTTTCAGACCAGCTGTATATCTTTGGTTTCCTGAAAATTCAACTGTTTTTTTTTTATTTCATTAGGTACGAAAGCTAGAGTGTATTCTTGTTTTCAATCCTGGAACGGTCAGTGAGTGTAGTGGAGATTTGTCTGAGCTGATAATTAAAAAGACTCGCAGGTAATTTTGAATTTAAAACTATTTTCTAAGTCAATAATGTAATTGGGACAATGCGTCTTTAATTTATATTAAAAATAAGGGGAAATAAGGAACAAGTAACACAAAAGCTTATTAAACTGTTCCTACATAATAAGCAAAATCAAACGGCATAACAAAAAATGGAAAAAAGCAAATGAAATGTATGATATACTTGTCTGATTCTTTAATTGATTCTGTTAGCAGACAAACATTTATATTAAAATTTAATATTTCATAACAAAATCTGAAGATCAGACAAGTTTACCGTTGTGTTAGCAAATGGACAAACCGTTCTTCATAGTTTCACAATGATTGTTAATCAGGGGCCTTTCTTCTTCCGTTTGGTGACCGTTGACGCCGTTGTAGGTCTTCCCGTTGCCATTGCAATAGTTATTGGAATAATTGCCGTTGGTGTAATCCCCATTGCCATTGAAGAGTCCGTTGTAGACGTCACTAGAATTCAGCATCTCTTGTTGCTGTGTGATGTGATGCGCTTGCCTCGCGAACCTAGCTCTTCTTCTTCGCAAGGCTGTTGTAAGTTCTTTGTTCTCTTTGTTGTCGAGGATAGAAGGTAAGAATGAGGGTCGAAGACTGGTCAGGGGTTTCGGTTCCGGTTCCACGTGTGAGATGACCGGTTTGGCTGTTGTTAGTAAAAATGCGACGATGTAAGCACACGGAAACACGCACACACATTGAAAAAAGCTCGTAAAATAATCAAAGCGGAGAATAACAATACTGTTATATAAAAAAATGGGCCCCATAGGTATATCTGTCTTTTTGCGGCCAAGGTTTTGAAGTTACAGAATTTTCATGTGATTTCAGTATCAACTTTATTACAACTTCGGACTTTTTTTTCAAATCTTTATAAAATTATAGATTCGTTTTCAACAGAGATAAATTGCACATACATTTAAACCTTAGATTATTCCTTTTTTAGTTAACGTTAAGTTTAACTAAAAATAAATTTGGTTACGAACTTTTTGATAGTCAAAATTGAAAAGTCTTATTCGTATGCAGTTGTATGGAGAAACCGTGAGCGTCTCTAATTATGTGACCACCACTGCATGTACAGTAATTGTACACATTATACGCAATATATATAGGTCACATCATGACTAATTGTATTAATTACTCCTATATGAATATAACGGATGAGCAGGGTTAAAAGATTTTACATTCGTAACAAAGTAAAACTAAAAATGCATCGTTGCCTGCCTGTATGGTGAAGTATGTAAGAAGTCGCTACGAGTATAGTTAATTACTACAGGCAATACTTTTTATATTTATTTTTCTCATAAATTATTTGCTTCTAAAACTAATTTTACTAAATGTTCCTTAATAAGCTTGTACACCATAATTATGGTAGATTGTAGTGATGCTCGTACAAATGTATTTGACATCTGTATAATATACACGAAACTTAAAGTCATGCAATAATTAGATTTTGATTTTGATTTAGCTAAGCCCTGTCTACGAGTAAATGTAGCACACTCCCGATTTCAGTTACTTACTTAATTTAAAGAGGAAATATTAAAAGTTCAACATCCATGCAAATATATTAAAAACATTCAAAGCATGAAAATGCAAACAAATATTTTTTCATGTCTAGGTACTCGTATTTTACCTTTTTCTTTCATTTCTTGCTTTTTCGACTTTCGTCGGTCGGGGGAGTTCAAGTTGAGGCTGCGCCGGTGGACCGAGTTAATCACCGACTCGTCTAATTGCCTAAAATAGAAGAACGTTTTTAATTACTCGTACAATTTGATAGCGACTCAATATACGAGTATGCACTGTTCTTAGGGGGAACATTGAGAGGTGGAAGTTAGAATGGGAGTTTGATAAATTTTATTGTAAGTAAATTTGTACTTATTGTGTATTAAGGTTAACAACTCAATCTCAAATTTTACTATTTTGTTTCAAGCATATTAGGGCCATTAAAATGATGACCGAAGAATTTTTCCAAGTGTCCAGATGAACATACTTACATTATAATGTCAGAAAACTTTTATCTTTTTATCTCAGTGAGTTGCTCTATTCCGCACTACCCTAAATAGGTACTTACTTAAGCGCCGTGCCGCTCTCATCCCCATCCTCATATAGCAGCACCGCCTCAAAAATCTGCAGCTGCCTCAGCAGATCCAAATCCGTCCCTTGCTTCGACATATACAGCTGGACGATGTTGTCCATCCCTTGGTCCTGCAAGGAATCCACCTGATCGTAATACATATCCCTATCAGGTACACTGTTCAGGCATCTATTTATCAAAGTGGTAGCGTATATAAGGAGTTCCGTATCTGAAGCATCGAAGTCCTGAAGGATTTTCATCACGTTGTACCAGGGTTGACGCCCGTTTGACGAGTCTATCGCGTTGATAGCGTCTAAGAGGAGGAGGCAGTTCTTATCGGTATATTCGACAAAGACTAAAAGGAGTTTGAGGGCGGTTTTCACGACGTGTCGGAACTTGCTCGAAATTAAGGAGTAGAGCCATTGGATGCACCGTTTGTTCCCCATTACGCCATGCATGCCGTCCACGTATAAGAGTATCTGGAAAATAACAAACATAGCCTTTTTTTCAAAGTGGAAGTTTCAGTTAGATTCCGATTCTTAACTTAAACTTTTTATAAGTGACGAAGTTGAATACTTAGCTTAGGTACTCCTATGTTTTAATATACTACCCTTAAATGTATGGGAGACCCGCTTGTTCTAGCACCTATAATTTAGTTTAAAACGTAGACAGAGGGCCACGTATTTGTTGCTGTCGTTCTTTTGCCTTATAGGTAAGTATTTAGAGAAAGCTCGCATATAGTAAAAACTCACATATGCGTTCAAGGTAAGGTTAAGTAAAGAGAAGGTAGTATTATGTGCGATCCCGGCAATGAATGGGTCAAGATAGGGTACGCTATCCTAATCCCGAGTAAGTATTGTCTACAAAGTACAGTATCCCAGGAGTTCCAGGACTGACAAGTCATTGTAGTAATCGGGTCGGGGTGACGGTTTACTGACCTGCCCCAGCGCCCGAAGTATATAGTCAAGATAACTATGGTCCGCCATGCTGCTAACTTGCATGAGGCAGTCCAGACCCTTGTTCTCCACGAATTCATGGACCAGGTCCTTGTCCGATTGGAGGATCTGCTTGAGGGTGAACAGAGCTCGTCGCAGCTCCCGTCCTTGGGACTGGAGCAGCCTCTCTGCAACAACATTTGGGGACTTAATAATTAATGTATTAAATTCGTGTACGTCTCTCTCCTACTTCATTTATTTTATTAATTCGTTGATACCATCTAGTAACTTAAAATTTAGAGACTGTCCAAACTTATGACGGTTAATTACGATAAGTACCAAGGTAAATCGATGGCGTTAGTGAGCGCAATATTCACTAATTACACAATATACAAAGAAAATAAAGAAAGAGAATACATTTATTCACAACAACGAAAAGGTACAATCAAGAAAAAAAAGAAAAACCTATACAAGGATGGACAGTTGTTGTGAATTGGTTCCAACAGAGCAAGAGGCAGCTGTTATGCCAGCGAGAGTTTTATTATGGTGTAATAATCCTGTAGGTAGGATCCATTATATCCTGTATATAATGGATAGGATATCTATATTATAGGGTCTAGGTATGCGCCGCGCGCCGTGACCTATCTCTACATTTTTACATTATTAATGCCGGCCGGTCGTTTCTACTTTTCTGACGCAGTTTAACTAACGTATAGTCCAGACTGTTTTCAAAGGACCGGGAGAGATTCTAAGTACAACCCTTGAAAGCCAAAAATCGTAGTTATGGAAACCAAAGCGAAAAAGGCAATCCCCTTCGCGGCTTTCGAGCCAGAGCTGCAGTGCAAAAATTCGGTTTGTAAAAAAATGATCAAAGAGAAAATTAACACAATAGGTACCTAGCTTAAAGTTCAACGACCTATAAATCGTTAGATTGAACTACGTTAGTATCGGATAGTGGTTTGAGCTGTCGACTCGACATCTCGATGTACCGACACAGCCGTCGTCATGTATATTTACAATCAGTACCATCACTATAAGTTAACGTTAATATTGTGAGGGACAGAGCATTCGACTCGCTAGCGAGTACGGTAATTGTAACATTTATAACTCACGGTAAGCGTTCAGCACATTATAGTATGTTCGAGTTTTAGAAACTAACATTTTTTAATAGTTTAATAATGAAAAAGAAGACACATATTTGACATAGTCGATCATCCAAACTGATATTAAAGCTATATTAAATATGCTTCATACATAATATAACGTAAACTTAGTACCTATGTAACTAACCAAGTATGTAAACAAATCTAGGAAGTTGACTGCAACCACAGACTCTAGTCTCATATTGTAGCAAATTTAGTTTTCTTTAAAAACGTCCTAGGAAGCTACTATCAGAAACTACTAGTCCTTTAGGGTTATTATCGCCCAACCTACTACAAATGAAAACACAACTTATAGGGTATATCATATAGTTTAAAAACAATTCACCTTCGAGTTATTAACTTAACGAAAAAAAGTGGCCACCTTTTCCCGTTAAGCTGACTACTCAAAGGGTAATTGTTATTAAAGTTTGTTACATATCCCATAAATTGTGTTTTTACTTGCCCTACAAAAACATTTCGTCCAATTTCAAGAAAATACTTTACTTTATTAGAAAACACAATAAAAGTAATGTGGGCACCACTGGACGCTCGGCGTTTGCTCGGCGCACTCTTAAGGCTTTCTATTGAACAAATTTCAATTCAGTATTACAAAAGGGTAAAATTCTAGCTTTGAAAATTGTTTGTGAGGTTTCAAAACGTGGTGCAATACGGCACGAGGCAACAACCAGCCCCCAATTCTAAAGCTACAAGGTTTACCTACAGTTTGACCAATAAAAAAGGTGGGAACTGAAAAAAAAAGATTGATTCGTTCATGATTTGTTGTGTGACAATAATTTGAATATTAGTACCTAGGTGCAACATTAGATTTAAGTACCTATGTATGTCAGTAGTCAGTAACATACCTCCTATAAAATCATATATGATTTTATGTTATAGAGGTACTTACCTATTTACCTACATAAGGTACCTACCTACGTTTCATTAATTTAATTAAATAGCTACTGAATGTTATAGCTACAGTCAACAGCAAAAATAAGAGATCATTTCTGTACCTTGTCGCTTTCATGCGTTTCACAATTTTGTATAACATTTCAAACACGATGTTAAAGTGACAAATTACATAAATGATCACTTATTTATGCTGGTGAGTGTACCCATCTCACAAAATTATACGTACCTACAAAGTGGACTATAAGTACCTACTATAAATGGTCTTAATCGTAACCTAACATGTTCTATAAATTGGGCGAGTAAGTATTCGGGCGTGTCGTCAACCATCATCGTCATTGTCGTCGGCACCATATTTTGTATTACTTATTTATTATTACCTATCAACTAGGTATTTATTTTCTCTTCAGCAGACTAGGATTACTTTACTTTTATATTTTAATCGATATACAATGTAAAAAAATTGTAACAATACTAATACAAAATTTTTATTAGAAAAAACCTAACCTACAAGTGCCGCCGGCAGCAGGGTAGGGCTCAAAGCTACCAGTGGCTAGGGCTGCACAGAGAGGAACTTCCTCACAATAGGTACTGCTTTCAGTATCTGGCCCTTGATCCAGCCATCCAGCGAGTCTCTTGAGGTGTTGGTCGATACTCTTCGCTATGAGATCGTTCGCGGAAACAACTATCGGGACAATGATAGTGGATAGAACATCCGACACGACGACGGTCAATCATTATTATTGATATACCTAAGTCCAATTTATCTCTGTTGAAAACGAAGCTTTAATTTAGGATTTGAAAAAAAAACTTACATGGTCACATCAGTGCTAAGTTTTTAAATCGCTATAAAATACAAAGTCAGTTATTAACAGAAGTTATTTGTAACTAAGTAAGTAGGTACATCAATGTAGACCTTAAAGTGAACTGTAAATCGGTCAACTACATTGGAAAAAAAAAACGTTTGTAATAATATTGTGTTTATTGTGCATAGGTGTCTTGATTTCGTACGAGCCTAACAAGACGTTTGATACATCAACTAAGATGCAAGTTCAATCACTAAAGCACTTGCTACTGTTAATATATAAGCTTTGGTTGATGTAACTAATATCATAACTAATGTATTAATTTTATGTCAACCAAGAGAAAATCTCTCTTGGTCGGGTCACATTTTTTTGAGTGTACTTTTTGATTGGTGGTAACTGGTAGGTAACATTAGTTAAGTGATATTTGTAGGCATAAAGATATGGATAAAACGCTAATGTACTAATTATGAGACCACCGATGTAGGTATGCGCGCAATCATGGAAGGCATCTTTTCCTAACATTTCCCTGTAATCCGGAATGGATAGAACTAAAGCAGGAGACATTTAAACTGTAGCAACAGTCACTCATACCACGGTATAATAATAGCTAAAGCAGTAAAGAAACTAGGAACAAATTTAATGTCCGAAACGACGCACTCACACAGAGGCACTCCTCTACGAGACCGCAAAGCGGACATGGCAGTGCTATAAGACTCGAATGTCGCGTCGTCGAGACCAATGGTTTCCTTGGCATTTTAAATAATTTCTTCTTTCTTTTAGTTATTCGACGGATTGCTTCCGAAATCGATATCTGGGGATCTGTGTGATCTCCGACAGCGAATCCGTTCACAGAATAAAAAAAGTTACCGCTATCTTGAACTTGTTAGTTATTCGACTGATTGCTTCCAAAATCGGTATCTGGGGATATTTATGGTCTCCGTTAAGGAATCCGTTGACAGAATGACAAAAAGCAGCCGTCATCTTGAACTTTTTAGTTATTCGACTGATGGCGTCCAAAATCGATATCTGGGGATCTCTGTGGTCTCCAACAACGAATTCGTTGACAGAACGAGGAAAAGTAGCCGCCATCTTGAACTTTTTAGTTAGTCGACTGATTGCTTCCAAAATTGATATCTGGGGATATTAATGGTCTCCAACAAGATTTTCTGTCAACCGATTCCTTGTTGGAGATCATAAATACCCCCGAGATAACGATTTTGCAAGCAATCAGTCGAATAACTAAAAAGTTCAAGATGGCGGCTACTTTCCTCGTTTTGTCAACGAATTCGTTGTTGGAGACCACAGAGATCCACAGACATCGATTTTGGAAGCAATCAGTCGAATAACTAAAAAGTTCAAAATGGCGGCTACTTTTTCATATTCTGTCAACGGATTCGTTGTTTGAGACCACACAGATCCACAGACATCGATTTTGGAAGCAATCAGTCGAATAACTAAAAAGTTCAAAATGGCGTCTACTTTTTCTCAATCTGCTAACGGACTCGTTGTCGCAGACCACTCGAGATATCGATTTTGCACTAACTAGATGAGGTACAATAAAAAAAAACTTTTATCAATTTTACTAAAATTTAAAGGACAACCCTGACGCTCAATTGGGGAGTAGGTATTTATCTCGAAAAGTGGGCCTAGTTTCTTTACGCACGCACGTGCCTAGGGCCAACTATGACGTGTTTTAGGTGATTAATTATATTTATTTTGTAAATCACAGTACTAATCATATAGTTTTTTAAGTCGTTACTAACATAATATGGATTGCTTATCTGAAATAAATTATTATTATTATTATTATTATTTTACTACTTTAAGGGCCTGTTTCACAATCGACAAATAAATTTATCTGCCATATAAAGTTAGCTCTCTCTTAGTCTATTTTCAAGTGTAAGAAAGAGAAAGGGCAAAATTGATCTGTCAAATACGCTTTACTTGCCGATTGTGAAACAGGCGGTAAGTATATTTATACTGTGCTTCAACCTCCTTCCAATAGCCCTATCATTCGTATCGATATCGATACTTTGCATACTTTATCACAATACGATAGCTGGCGCATCGCCGTCAGGTTCATTAGGTTCGGACTTCCCAGTAAATATACACACTGCAAGATTAGTGACGCTCGGATTTTTCTCTGAACTTATCCGGGCGTGCCTTTTCTGTGTATAGATTTCAAGTAATTCCGATAACAGAAACTTCAAAATTGACTAGCTAGATTTATTGACGAACAAATAAGGTTACAAAGAAGAAGATATTAAATCGTAATATACACTTGGCAGCAAAGAAATCAAACTTACCGATAATGGCGTGCACCCTGACCGATAGCTGCGTTCGGAGTATGATGGCATTCTTCCGACTGTGGACAATGAACAGCAGTCTTTAGTTTTAGTTTCCTAAGTTGAAATCAATTAAGTTACCTATTTAATGACGAGTACGGTATTTATTTTATGTAAAAGGTAATTCGTAATTCTGCATCAATAATTGTTTCTTATTGCTCGTTGTTCTTTTACATTCACAGAATCAGATTTAGTTATTTGATTAAACAACGCGGTTAGCTTAGTTGGTACCCTGCCTTCAAAGCTATCGATCGGTCCCGGGTTCTATTCCCAGTAGGAGCAAATAATTTATTTATTTCATTACCTAGTACCCATCATAGTAAGTACAATTCTGGATTTGTCCATTAGTGTGAGATTGCCTACTAGCAGGCATTATTATTTAATGATAAGAAGAAATACCCAGTTATTATGGAGGACGCACAAAAGTAATTAATAACAACAAGGGGCTCCCGTGAAGTTCGAAATTTTAATACCCCTGCAGGAAAATCAACGGACGGTCGGACGAACGAGCGAAATCGCAACGGTGAGTTTAAGTTGTCCCGTTAGAGCGAACAAAACGCATTTTAGCGCGTGCATTTTCAATTAAGCAGCCTTATATAAGTTCGATCCATCGGCAGAAACCATGCTGCTAAATTGAAAATGCACGCGCTAAAATATGTTTTGTTCGCACTGACGGGACTACTTAAACTCGCCGCTTGGACATTCAGTCGTTCGTCCGTCCCACCGTCGTTGTTGAGAGAATCACTACCCAGGTGTATGTTTCGCCTATTTTCAGCGTCAGTTGCAGCTAGGGTTTGCACTACCCGTTCATTATAGAATTCGAATAATATGAATACAAGACTTAGTTCTTAGTTCTTCTTAGTGTAAATACTTGTATGTGACATGTGTTTTGTTTAGAAATACCGATATCAACCTGACATATTTAAAAATATGTAAATGGATAGAAAAAATATTAAAAGAGAACTTCAGAAATATAATACGAATTAGTGTAAATCAATCACTACACAGTTATTACCCAATCTTACAATGTTATTGTTTAAAGGTAAAATTGTTTTTGTTTAACCCAATAAATCCACAATCTGTGAATGTTTATTATTAGCAGAGATCGGACAAATGGGCGTCATTACTCGCAATATTGTAGACATGACTCCAAATATTTTAATAAAACAAATTAAATTACATTAATTGATTACTTACCCGAATAAGAAATTATATAAACGGAAAATTTATATAAATTACTGTTTGTTTGCTTTAATAAATACACACAATAACAAGTCTTTTTATTATTTATTTAGTAGTGACCCACCCTAGTCCCGTGTGGTTGCCGGGTTAGAATAGTGTCACTCCATATCTTCCCGTGGATGTCGTAAGAGACGGCTAAGGGAATAAAGGCGTATAGTACTGTTAGGCGATGGGCTTGCAACCTGTCACTAATACACTGGTAAACATCTTAGCCTAAGTGTGCAAAATGTGGTTACAGAATTATCAACAAGTTTGAGTTGTTGGTAATTCTGTAGCTCTGCCTACCCCACTCTGGGAATAAAGGCGTGAGTTTATGTATGTATGTATGACCCACCCTAGCTTCGCTTCGGTTTAAGCGAGTTTTCTGTAACACCCGTGCATAACCCAGAACTTATTATACATAAAAACCTTCCTCTTGAATTACTCTATCCATTGCTGAAAACTGCATTAAAATCCTTTGAGGAGTTTAAAAGATTTAAGCGAACAGACCGAAAACCGACAACGGAAGCAACTTTATTTTATACTATGCAATGATTACTGTCTTGCAAAGGATCAAAAAATAATCAATTCATGTACGAGTAATTTAATTTTTTTAATTAAAATCTTTGGAGTCATGTCTACATTATTGCGAGTAATAACGCCCATGTGTCCGATCTCTGGTTATTAGCTATCTATCTATAGCCTATTTTAAATATGTGAAAAAGGAAATTCACGTCATAAAATATAAATTGGGATGATGAACTGTCAAAATATGATGAGAATATAAATTATTAATTATTAGTAAGGCAATGTCTCGAACGGCCAGGCTTCCTCGTACCTACTCGCAATCTGACGCTTTCCGTGACCGCTGTTGGTTTGTATTTACCCCTTACTGTCGTACCCTACTGTCCCCTAAATACATCAGAAATTAAGTTAAGGATCCGATTCGAATCCTTTAACATAACTAGGAGAGCAAGTAATGCAACGATTATGATCTGTTCACACATCGCGGTTCTAAAAGCAGTTGTCTAAAAATCAACTAGGCCATTCCTCACTGTGATACCTGCCTGGCTTAACCATCCCCGTTGTTTGAACCGATCATATAATTTAGGACTGGCACCATACAGTTCAATCTCTATAACTCACATTTCTAAAGAGAACGTCACACAGTTGAAGAGATTGGAGTGCAGAGTGATTCCGTGCTATTCACAGCAATGTTAGAAATATATTTCAAAACCGCACTTTCCTATTCCCGCTTATATTTTTGCCTTGCACCTTGTTTAGTTGGTATGAAGAATATACGAAATGTTCATCAAAAGCGCAGTTTTTGTTCAATATGCGGTTTTTATTTTCGGCTGCGCAATTAAAATATCTCTTTTTAATATAAAAATGTTAAAAGGGTAAAATGTAAAAAAAATCAAAAGATGAAATAAGTGGGGGAGAGTGTGGTAGGTATTCTGAACGCAGCTTTCGCTTCCCTCTTTCCTACCTCTATCTCTTCTCTTTCTATATCCTCGTTGTAATGCGTGATTTGGCTCCGTGAATATTAAATCAGTGTTAATTAATTACTGCGTTTTATTTAGATATCATATCAATTCATATCATATTTTTATACTACTTAAATTAGCCAATTTGTTCGAATATTACTAAAGGTGGATTTTATTTTCGGCGTATACGAGTATTCGACTATTCGAATTGCAAGCCCTAGCTGCAGCAGCACTAATGAAATGGTATCGATTACATTCGCTCAGCGAGCGGGCCGGATAAAATCCCTTTGTCTGAACGCGAAAAACAGAAAATATTCAATAACGCTGTGGACTTTTCCTCGTATTCGTCTTGGTACTCTTGGTTATTGTGACTGAAGCCATTTTATTAATTAAATTATTGATTTTATATGGAGGGTCTTATTGTGAATTCATTATTGTAACGTGACATGGAATGACGTAAATTATCTACTAAAGACTGTACACGATAAAATCGGGCCATGCACGCTCTGGTGTATTTTATTAATTAATGTTTTTGCACTTTTTTGTAATAGTCACTGGTTATGAAACTACATAATATAAATACAATCATAATAATATGTTAGATCGTCTGTGACTAAGACCCTGGATTATCCACGGTAAGTACCTACATATATTTTTTTGTACACGGTTTACTGACAGTCTTTACCAAGTTCTCCTGTTAAAAACTTTTTATTATTTTTAATTATACAAGCCAAATTATACCTTATTACATTATCTTTTCACAATAGTTAAAACTTTTCTATTTGTATTTAACAAATAAATGGCTCCCATACAAAAACAACTTTCAGTGCTAGGAGTAAAAAGTCTTCCTGACTAGGTACTACAAATAGAAATGAGTTTCAAAAAGTATTTCTTTGGTAAGACGACATTCTAATGTGCGTTATACACTAAATACAATGTAAAAATATAAATACAGTTTTGGCATTGTAGCAGGAAGCGAGTGAAGATTGTCAAAAAACGCTGTACAGGAGATGCAAGGTATGATAGTATATTATTCAGCGAAAACTAACACATACTCATACATTACGGTACAGTCTTTAATCAATGTATAAATAAACATATCTTGCAAAAACATATAAGGTTTTTTACCCTTGGTCTGGCCTTCCATTTATGTCGCATTATTTCACGCAAACCCGGATGGTTACCTGTTGTTTACCTGTGTTGTTTTTAATTGTGCTGTTTCTCTGTAATGTTTTTGTTTGGTGTACAATAAAGTGTTTTGTATTGCATTGTATTGTTACCATGAACCACTGAATTAAAATCTTCGAGTGCCGAGTTTCTGTCACTCGTAACTCGAGACTAAATCGTGAGACAGGGATGGAGCTAACGTAACTTCGAACTTCGATTTTCAAAGTACTTAGGCCCTCAGTGTATGTAAAAGTCGCCCCCAGCGATGCAAGGCGCATTGTTTTAAACAGTTGTAACTTCTGGGCCAAAAAGCGGAGTGGGCAGAGTCCGCTTGTGCTTTTTTTCAAATACTTAGCGCACTACGGACCGACAATGCAATGGATTTTATTGTTTATTGAGCATAATTGAAGTAACCGATAAGTGCGACTTAAATACGCGTGTGTTTTGAGAAATTTCCCAGGCTACTTTAAATACTTCCTAAAGGTTTTCGTGTTATCTATAGGTTAACTAAAATACCTGCATTTTTTTTCCTGTTTTTTCCAGAGATAAGGGGAGGGGAAAAGTAGTCAATTTTTGAAAATTATACAATACCTACATATATATGAGATCATTATTTTCTTTTGTACATAAAAGTACATCTAGTAGTAGTAGCTAGTACTTATTCGTAGTTTCTTTTTAAAAATAATTAATTTACTTCTCACGTCCGTCATTGGTTTTTTTAACGCTATTTTTAAGGGTTACCCTTATATTTGGTTATGCAATAAGCGGGATATCAATTTACTGCTGCTCTTCAGGTTTCCCGGGGAATGGGTGGTAAGTATTTTATTTTGTCTTGTAATTATTTATGTGCAATAAAGAGTTTACATACATACATACATATTTTAAAATAGCAGCAAAAGAAAATGTACGTTCAAAAAACACGGACAGCGCCCAATTGATATATCGGTATCATTAACAAATTAAAATGAATTGCGAATGGAATGGCTTCAGATCAAAAATAATTCAAGCATTTTACCTCTTAATCATTTCATTACAAACGTACGAGTAGGTAGCTAATTTAATTTGCCGTAGAATAATCAAATCAAATCAAATCAAATCATAATCATTTATTTCAGCCATCTTTGGACGCTAATTCACAGACGGCTTAATTTTAAAATTCCTTTATTCCGGATATGATTGTATTGATTTTATTCTCAATGATAAGTTGATAACAAGTGGAAATGTACGTGTGTAATGTGTGGTAGGTATGCTTCATACACTCACCGATATACTTTTTTTAGATACTACAATGTACCGTCGATTATTAAATAGCTGCTCGCTTTTGTACCTTGTCGCTTTAACACGTTTCATAGATAAGTGCAACAATTCAAACATGAATTAAAAGTGACAGCGTTACTTATAAGGCCGGCAGGATTTTACAAAACATGATACTCAAATAAACCTAATGCTTTGTTATTCCTTCACGCTGCATGCGACAATGGCTAGACGGATTTGCATGATATTTGATGAAACTTTAAAGCTTACCTATAGGATTAGCACATAGGCTACTTTTCAGCTGTTCCCGAATAACGATAACGAAAATGTTCACGGACGAAGCCGCGGGCAGAAGCTTGTAAAATAGTTTTTTTTTAAAAGTAAGACTTGTTACTGGGACAGAACATCCGACCTGCGGCACTATAGTACAGTCACGAGATTTAATTTGGTACCCACCTTAGGTCCAAAGTCAATCTGACATTCTACAACAATAAGGTTGAGTTTTTTAAAAGTTACAAATGACTTGAAATCTCTAATGACATAGGTATACGACTTCAAGCATATTTTTATTAAAATGGGTCCCAAATTTACGCTCGTGACCGTACATACTCGTATTACGCCTAGCAAAGCACCATTTCCAGAAGTAACTTAAGCGACGAAACTTTGCATTTTTATCAAGCACGTCCAGATTACTTATGTCAAAATCGAGTTAAAACCCAGTCAGTTAAGAACTATTTTATAAGGGTTAACTATGACTCAGCGTCAGCGTCAGTATTTGGCAAACTAAGCCTTTGCATCATGACAATACCAAGAGTCTAAGTAAAACCGCGGACAGACCAACTATAGTAGTCTCTATATATAAGGGTTCTTTGTTGATTACGGAACCCTAAAAACTACGGTCTTGCACTGTGGGCCGTGGGTAGAGAAAATTGAAAATAGCATTTTAATTATCAATATCGTATCGAACTAATAACTTACTTTGAAAACAAGCTTGATTAAACTTCACTCAGTATCTATTACCTAACTGTGGAGTCTTGTATTTCACTTACAAAATTGTATTATTCTAGTCAGAGTACAAATTCAGCACAAAGTAGTAAAATTTAATAATCGCAAGTTAAGAATTTGGTCACACTATAGACTCCGAAAAAGATATTAATGATAATGCTTATTATATTTCGACACCCAGTGTAACTGAACTCATCGTCAGTGTGTAAAAACTAAGTGTGCGTTCGTGTCAGAATATTGGTAGTATTTTAAATCGGTATACCTCATCGTCGGGGTTAAATATGCTACCCTCGCATTTTTTTTATTTACTATGCCTATTAACTTCTGCTTAGATTAGCGATGAAATCCTGCGCCTGTATCGCGGTGGAAAACGCATCCGTCACTCTCACACTTATATACTTACAGCGCGCCTAGTATGGCTGCGTATATATCGCGCGTCAAATGTTTATAAAGCGTCCGGCGAGTTTAAGTAGTCCCGTCGTCAGAGCGAACAAAACACATTATAGCGCGTGCATTCACAATTAGGCAGCGTTATACGTTCGATCTTATCGACAGAAGCCATGCTGCTAAATTGAAAATGCACGCGCTAAAATATGTTTTTCTCAAACATGCTATGTAATGTCGGCGTTATGTTAGTTATTTTAGGCTTCAAAGTGCCACGTTCCCGACGGAACAACTCGAGAGAACTGTAAAGGAATTTCATACAAAATTGAAGGCCTAGGCCGGGAAGTAATTTTTTTTTAATTTTAATATGGCCATGACAGCTGGTTTTATGAACACACTGAATATCTAAATTATATTTTTAAAAATTTTGAGAAAATGTTATAACGTCAAATACTAGGAGTGCATAAACGTTTGGGAGACATCCGCGCTGTGTCGTGTGCGCCCGCCGCCCGCCCGCCAGTTGCCCGCATCAAAAGGACCCAATATCATCGCTAACAAAATAGTAATCTAACTTTCCAATACTTTCTGACAACTGACTTGTTTGGGATTAGGTTGAAGTTTACATACAAATGCAATGCCAGATGCATATGACATTGTTACTCGTAGGGCACGGAAACACGGGGTGGAACTCAGAATTAGTTTATGTAACCTAACTTTCTTAGGGCTGATTTTCCAATCTCCAGATAACAATATCCGTCAGGTAAATTGTAGCTCTGTCCTTATCCTCGGATCCCTTTGACTGCCATACATATCGTTGGTCATAACATAATGTATTGTTAGTCATACATTTTTTTGTCATAACTTCTTTCAGGCTGAAGTTACAGTTTTTAATAAACGTTTATCGTGTAGATTCGTTAGGTTAGGTTAGGTTTGTTTTATAAAAATCCTGAAAAAATAACTGTGTCCTGAGAAAAATGCATTATGACTTGCGAAAATTATGACTTGAAACAGATTATGACTAAAAATAATTATGGCAGTCAATAGAGACCCCCGTATCCTACTTATGACAAAGAAAAGGACAGAGCTACAATTTACCTGACATATAGTGTTATAATACTAGTATGTATTTGCAATAGAACTCCACTTATACGAGTGCGAGTTGGACTCGCGTACCGAGGGTTCCGTACCTCCCGTTATGTACTTGGCAATATATATCCATACTAATATTATAAATGCGAAAGTGTGTCTGTCTGTCTGTTAGCTCTTCACGCTTAAACCGCTGAACCGATTTAGGTGAAATGTGGTGCAAAGATAGTTTGAATCCTGGGAAAGGACATAGGATAGTTTTTTTAGAGGGTAAAAATTTGTATGGAGCTACGATATAAACGAGTTCCACGCAGACGGAGTCGCGGGCAGAAGCTAGGTTTACTATAATAATTTCAGCCCACATCCACCCACTTCAGGGTAGAAGCCAATTCATTTTCATGCCACATTATAATTACAGTAGAAACCGCTTAATACGATCACGTTTAATACGATTTCCCTCATAATACGCCATTTTCTGCCGGTCCCTGCAACTTAAGGCCTGTTTTCATACATTTTTTCACGGTTAATACGACTCGCGTCCCGCTTAATACGTCTTCTAAAACCATAATACCAAGGATTTTCCTGGATATTCATCCATAGACGATAATGTTGCAACGGACGAAGTGCTTTCAGTCGAAGACCTTATTGAAAGTGCACCATAAATGATGAAGACGCACACCAACAGGAGGAAACTCCTCCAATTTTGTCAAATGCTCAGGCGTTGTCAGTTGGAGAGCAGATTTAAGACGCTATGTTATGTATCGTCTATGGGTAATAGCGAGGAAGCGATCCATAAATTAAATTATATTGAAAATCTTGTTATGAAAAATGCATCCAAATCGTTACGTCAATCTAAAATAAATAATTACTTTAAGTAAAACAATTGATATTAATATACACTTTTACATAAACATATTTTTTTATATCTTCCATTTAAAATAAACAAATTACATGTAAATGTGTGTAAGTACATGAAATATTATTAGTTTTATTTTCACGTTTAATACGATTTCCCGTTTAAGACACTTTTTTTGCTAGGTCCCCTCAGAATCGTCTTAAGCGGGTTCTACTGTAATTACATTCAGTAATATATTTTAATTATGTTCTGTATGAAAACAACCCGATAGCCATTTCATCCTATTTGTTTTGAACCGCAAAAACTCGACTTAAACCATTACGACCAATCTAACCTATCTGTTGTGGTATAAAACATACGACAGGCATAAATATTATCCATTTTGCTCCCTTTGGTTACAGCACCTTAGAAAAAACAATGAACCGTCGATTTAAGTATGTTTTTTGGAGTCAGATGTCATACTTTTTGGTGATTATGTAATAGTTACCTAGTATTAAGTGTGGTAAGGTTCTCCTATGCAGCATTTATAAATGCGCAACCTCATTACTTGATTGAGATAATCGACTTCAGATAGATGGATTTATCTACAAATAGCTTCGTTGTTACGTGCTTTGCGTTCTGATGAAAATGAAAATGAAAAATGAAAAATGTTTATTTTTGTTAGAAATTACGGTTACAAAACTTGAAAGGGTTGAGACCTCCTAGTAAGTATAGTAATACCTGTGACAGAAGGCCTCGCTCTTCTATAATAAGTGAATAGTTATTTAATAACAAAAACAATCATAAGTATTAAAAGTTCTATAAAACCAAAGCTTACATGTGAAATGAAATGAATCTGATGAATGTTATTGAAAATCTTTTAACAGGTTTTCAACCCTTTCAATTGCCTAATAATATGGTAAAAACCATAAAAGTCGCTTTAAGTGTTTAAAAGGTTTAAGAGAATCCTTAAGTAAATTTAAGAACTCTTGCTTTATACTTCGTAAAGATTTACTTAAATGGTACCAAATCGCGGAAAGTTATCATTATTAATTATAGCTTCTGCCCGCGACTCCGTCTGCGTGGAACTCGTTTATATCGTAGCTCCATACAAATTTTAACCCCCCATTTCACCGCCTCAGGGGATGAATTTCGGGAAAAAACTACCCTATGTCCTCTCCCAGGATTTTTAACTATCTTTGCACAAAATTTCACCTAAATCGGTTCCGCGGTTTAAGCATGCAGAGGTAACAGACAGACAGACGGACAGACAGACACACTTTCGCATTTATAATATTAGTATGGATATGGATTATAATTACGTCTCGATTAAGTACAAATGTGTGGACATCGCGAAAGTTCAAGACTAATAATATACTATACTGGCCCGCAAAACTATGTATCACACTTTCTATGAAATTTTCATTAAAAGTGTGAACACAATTGTTTTGTAAGGTCGTTGAAATATTGATTTCGTATGGTTTCAAAAATTGGTCTAATTGCATTTTCAGCTAACCATGCTCGTAAAAATCTACAGATAACTTACTTGTCATCATCGTCGTCAATCATATCACTAGGATCGCCGACCAGAAATACGAAACACACGAAACACAGCTCCTGTAGCTCCGCCGCGGACAACTCACGTATTGCTTCGCTAAGAAGCGCATCGTCTTTGACACCTCGAGGTACGACCTCCATTTTCTATTAGTTATACAGCATGTAACAATTACAGAGAATTTCGTGATTTTTTGAAAAAATGCGTGTTCCTCCTGGCGCGGCTCAGTGATAACTGATACGGACGGGAGATCTCTCGGCGGGCTAGGTTCACCTCTTTAGCGGTCGGGATAAAATCGGGAACGGGTTAAATTTTATTAAAATGCTTAATGAACGGAATTAGTTGCAATAACGCTGACAAAGGCACAATCAAAAACTTTACACGTTTTCTTTTAAAACGTAAACATTATTTAATTTAAAAATATTTTTAAATTTGAGTTAAATTATTTAAAGGAAATTACTAATTATAAAAACTCAAATAAAAAAACAAGCGTTTTAAAAACAATAACCAAACAATAGTTTTATGATCAGCCTGTGTATTCAGCGTAAGTTCATTGTGCAGCGGAGACCCAGTTTTTGCACCAGATTCACCTTCAACACGTAAAAAACATCACAGATGCACCCACGGTTTCGCTTTTCCAGGCTTTCTATGGTAAGAATCGGCCATATATAGCCAAATCACTGTAACCTTGGTTTCTTTACTCATATATAAATAGGTTATAATCGCAACTGACGAGTGTTACTTAGTAAAACAGTTGTCAATGCTCATTGATTTAGTGAAATTAAAATTTATTTAATTCATAACCAGTTTTATCGCATAACATTCATTCATTCATTTATTATGTAACTTATATTTTTACCCTTCATTTGATACTCGTATTAATTAATATAGAATTTCAAACTATCTATATTAAATTCTTACGTAATACAGTCAACGTCAAAAGTTGCTGATCACTTCTCATCATTCATCATCATCGGGTCATTGCTTACCTGTCTCTAAAGCGACAAGGTACAAAAGTTCGTTTCTACTTTTGAAGCTGACTGTACAATACAAACTATGTTTGAAATAGGTCTTTGATCGTTGCTCCATGAAAATATTTTTTACATTTATAATGTACAAAATGCGCTTTCTGAAGCCTTCGTATAGGTATATGTAAAGGCAAAACACATATACAAAAAATTATAGAACACAAATAATTACATTAAAAAAATTATATAACAATATTAACTTAATTCAATAAAGTAGGTAATTTGCTGCTTTTTTTTTTGCATATAGACTGGAGACTTTCCGGATAGTTTTGGAAAGTCAAGCTTCTGCTAACATTTAATTAGTTAAGGTAAATACGAACAACATTCAATAATGAAAACCGTAGAGAAAAAAATAAATCTCAGTAAAAAAACTGAAACAATGTCACCCTACTGAAACCTGGTAGTGCACTAGGACGTATCAGGACTGCAGTAACACAACACAAGTGAGCTAATTTATTTGATTTGGCGGCGGGATTATCGTACATATAGCAACATTGAATTATTTAGCTAGTTAGTGGTGACGCTGTCTACAAAATCAACCGGCCACTTGGCCTTGGGAGTCGAACTAGGGCACCGAGGATTCCGTACCTGCGCACCGTAGAGGTTAAATATAATAACACAGTTTCATAATGTTACATACCTACTCAATAATAATGCAATTCTAATTAGTCAATATTAGCCTTATAGGAATTATGACAATTATTTCGAATCGTATCAGCGCGGACCGAATACTAACACATGTTTTTTTTTATTATTTATATTTGTAACATCAAATCTTATTCTATATTAGTAATTATCGAATATTTAAAATTATAAAAATTGATTATTTTATTCCTATGGCTACTGCCACCCCGCGTCGCACCATGGGGCAGTCAGGCCGTTCAGCAACAATGTTTTAGTACCTACTTATTTGTTGTTTTTCTTCGGGTTTTGTACTAAGATCGTACCAAATTTGATATTTTTATGTTTATCGTTTTTACGACACAACAAAAAAAAAATATGTTGAAAAAGTTTTTGTATAGGGAAGACCATTTCACTTTTTTTTTATATTAGTTACTTTACTTTTAAATCCGCCGTAATAACATATATTCTCAAAAAAAACAACCCACTACATTCAAAATATACAGCTGTTTAAAGTTAGGACGGACGGACGGACGGACCGGTGGACGGACAGACGGACCGGTGGACGGACAGCGAAGCCATATTAATAGGGTCCTGTTGGGCTCCCTTTGGGCACGGAACCCCAGCCAGCGGTTCAGTGTCCCCAATGTACGTCTCAGTAAAAATAAAGCGCGCAATGTAAACTTTGTGTTTGTTATTGTTATAAATAAATAATAAATAATAATTACGACTATAAATGAAGGTTCTATTAAATTTTTAGCGGTAAAATATTTGTTGGAGGACAATATCTTCCATTCACCGAGGATTTAATGCTTTCACTTCCACCAACTACAGATTGTGAGTATCTCCAATTAGCCAGATGTGTCACGGGCACTGAGTTACGGAATAAAGAGTTTTGTCCAGGAAAAATGGGTATGCTTCCAAGAGGAAGTCTTACAAATTGTAAAGGAAAACTAAGAAAGTGCAATGGCATAGAAACAAGCCAAGTCGACTTGAGATGGGAAAACCATAAGGGAATAAAGGCGGTGTAGAGAATATGAGGAAGCCTTTCCCTACCTTCCAGAGATTACTTTCTAGACTCAAACTTACAGTGTTTATAATACTAACAGTGCGGTTGTCGGTGAATAGAGCCACTCCATGTCTTAATTGGAAGTCGTAAGAGGCGACTAAGGGTATAAGGGCTTGTAATATTGTTAGGCCGTGCAACCAGTCACTAATATGCACTGGTATACAACAAGTTTTTAGAGTTGTTGGTAATTCTGTAGCTCTGCCTACCCGACTAAGGGACTGAAGGAGTGAGTGTATGTATTTTGGTATTATTAAGAAGTGGCAAAGGTGGCTTAAACATGTGGTTAAACCAATGTATTGTGCAAAGTTGAAGAAAGGTAGGTTTTTTTTTAGGGCCTACTATTTAAATGCTAGTAAGACGCGAGCAGTAGGATATATACGCATAGGTATCGACGCGTACAAATCATATGTAAGAAATAAGGTCCTATTTTTTTTAATTATATGTCAGCTACTATTTGTATACTTAGATTACTGTCGAAATAAAAGTTATGAAGACTAGTTTTTATGACTAGTTATTATAAGATTTGATCACCTAAAATTATTTTGATTGCTTATGCCTTAGAATAAAAACTTTTGTTTTTTATACAATACAAATTCTGCCAAAAAAACCTTTCACTTACAAAATAACGTAATAGGGTTGTTTTTCCATAATGCATAAATTAGGAAACAATAAATAATAAACTTGGTTGCAGATGTTAGTACATACCTACGTCATTTTACGAATTTTCATTTCGCAATTTTGTTTGCTTGTAAAAAACAGCCTGTACATTCACTCCCATGTCTGCATAAAAGTCTTGAACAGAGCGAAGCCAGAAAAGAGGGGGAGGGGATAAGGCAGAGCAGGAATTAAGAGGATTGAAAAGTTGAAAATTTCCATACAAAATACGGTAATGTTTCTTTCATCCGCGTTCATCGGTTTATTCGTTTTTTTTTTTAAATAATATTAAGTATAGATAATAATCGTATGAAAAACTAGGTTTGTACGATTTCCTTAATCACTACATAGTATAAAACAAAGTCGCTTCCCGCTGTCTGTCCCTATGTATGCTTAGATCTTTAAAATTACGCAACGGATTTTGATGCGATTTTTTTTAGTAGATAGAGTGATTCAAGAGGAAGGTTTTTATCTATAATACATTTTGTTTTATGTACGTGTGTTATAGAAAACTCAAATAAACCGAAGCGAAGCGAGGGCGGGTCGCTAGTCAGACAATATTTCTTGGAATCAGACAATATTTTTTGGAATGGAACAAATGAAAAAATAAACGGAGCCGTACTGAGGGCCCAGACAAGATGCATTACGCTTACTATCGTTCTATTCGTTTAGTTTTTAAACCAATCGCGTCACTGGCAGATCACGTGACTTGTCTCATCACGTCATCTACCAGTGACGCGATTGGTTTAAAAACTAAACGAAGATAAACGCTAGCTAGCGTAGTGCATCTTGTCTGGGCCCTCAGATCTAGTGTTTTATAATAACAGAAATACAGACCTATTTCCCACATTCGTGGAAATCGGACTTGATGTCGGTCGGGGTTAGAATGAGAAACGTTATCGCCCGGAGCTAAATTTGTCTGAATTATTTTTTAGCTACTTCGCTTCATAATCCTCAATGGACACAATGAGATAATAAGTACATAGTTTGTAAAACATTGTCATAATTTAAGTTGCTTATTGTGAGTAAGCACTTATACGAGTAAAAGCGTTGTTTAATAAGATTTCATAGAAGCAACAGAGCACAAATATGTTTTTCACTTCTCACGCTCTTAAAATGTTACTTTAGTCTCTGCACATCGGGCCTAAAGCTCCTTATTAATCTCGAGGGATTAAAGTATTTTACGTATTTTATAATAGTAGATTATACACCGAGGGGATAAAGCACTGTTTAATGTCACGGGGCGATATTGAATCCCGAGCAAATGCCCTCATTTGCTCCATATTGTGGGTAAATCAACCGGATGAGTCTGCGTGTTGATCCTTACCTCTATTGTAGGTTTAAACTGCTGTTTACGTAGGTGTGTGGTAGTATATATTGGTATATTATATTATATCTATGTATGTAACTTATTAAAGAAGATATTTAATTTGCTTCCTGTTTTCTGTTGCATGTACTATTTGTTATTTCCAGAAATTTTGATATTTTTTCTATTCTTCGTCATTGTCCTTGCTTATTCTACTTCAAGGTTAACTAGAAGAGATCCCATGTGGGATAAGTTCGCCTATGTACATTATTTATATTGATGCAAACATGTCTTGAAATTGTTTATGTGCAATAAAGAGTTTACATACATACATAGTTGAGCGACTGTAACGAAGCGCAATTGGTTTAGACTATGACTTTCCCGCAATGCGTTTCTATAGGTTTTGTAGCCGTGTGGTAGCCGGATTACAATAGTGCCACTCCGTATCTTTCCGTGGATGTCGTAAAAGCCGACTAAGGTAATAAAGGCGTGTAGTACTGTTAGGCGATGGGCTTGCAACCTGTCACTAATACACTGGTAAACATCTTCGCCAAAGTGTGCAAAATGTGGTTACAGAATTATCAAAAAGT
This sequence comes from Acleris laterana, assembly GCA_963966035.1. Taxonomy (NCBI): domain Eukaryota; kingdom Metazoa; phylum Arthropoda; class Insecta; order Lepidoptera; family Tortricidae; genus Acleris; species Acleris laterana. Next base: position 10,858,087 of record OZ014438.1, read on the forward strand.
TTTTATAGTTGTTGGAAATTCTGTAGCTCTGCCTACCCCACTCTGGGAATAAAGGCGTGAGTTTATGTATGTATGTGTGTTTATTATTAATTGAGGCGTTGGACTACATAAATGTCCTGCAACAGTTTAAAACAAAAGCCGATCTCATTTTGACTGACTATATTTAAAAAAGAAGTTCCTTTTTGCGATTTGAAAGTGGTGTTTTAGTGGTGAACAAAACATAAACTGTAGAATAAGGGCACTGCTCGAGCATCGCAACAAAGTAGATACGAGTACGTAGTGTACTCGTAAGTTTATAGCGGCCGCTGCGTGTGTGAGTAAATTTTGTTCTCAATTATTGTTCTGTTGCCTCAACTCCCCTGACCACCTCCCTCGTCTGATTTACATCGCACCTTCGGTATAACGAGGGAACAATGTACGATATAACAAAAAGTGCAATTGTGAACTTGTTCTACCGAAGGCGCGCTGTATCGCACAGTGGATCGAAATGGAAAGTAGACAATGTGCTAAAAGTGCGATTAAACCTATTTTGCTTAACAGTGTAGATACATTTTTTCATAACAAGAAAAGCCGTGTAATGCCTAGTTTTGGAGAAAAAAAAAGTTTTTCTTGCGAAGTGTAAATTACTTTTGTCTCGCAATGTTCTATTATGATCGCAAGATACCGAGTTCGACCCCTAGTGCCTGCTCTGTACATTAGCCATATTGGTAGTAAGGCCCTGCCTACGTAGCTAGGCGGTCCAGGGTTCGATTCCCGGAACGGGCATATATATTTGTGATGAGCGCGAGTACTTGTTTGTGTGCCTTAGATGTATTTCTCTGTATACGTTTTTTAATAGCAAGGTGAAGGCAAACGAGAACACAAACCACCGGATGGTGACATCCGAGACTCATGGACAATTGCATTGTCAGGACTACAATCTCCAGAGTGCAATCCTAATACTGCACATGCGTTACCAACCCTGACCAAGTACGTTTTTACAGTTTTTAAGGTTCCTCCAAATGAAAAAATTAAACCCTTTTAGAATCAATACTGCGTTTATCTGGCTGTCCTTCTGTCACATTGTTTCATACATAGCAATGGTGGCCACCGGACCTTCTGTATTTTCTTTTCACGTACAGTTTAGGTTGCTCGAAAAATACTTGATGACTAGACTATGCGAGAAAACAAACTCAAAATATTTTCCAATAATCCTCGTCCATTTTTAAGACAAGTTTTTTTTCTATTGTCAATGTTTTGATAGCTCTTATTTACTCGTACTTCACAGTAATGGCGGCGGAGTTACAAACAATACCATGACAGGTGAAAGATGAAATGGTTATTAACTTATTACCGCGTAGAATCTCCGGGCTGTCGGCCCTTATGTTATTCTCAACGTTACGATAGCTCTTATTTACTTGACAGCCATGGCAGCCGAGTTGAATACAACATGTCAAAGGTAATATTGTTGTTCCCAATAAAATTGAGGCCTTATACACCCCTCTTGATTTGCAGCAATCAAAATTGCATAATTAAGTTTTAGAACGCACAACGCCTCGCGCATAGCTTGATCTATTTGTAGATTGTTATGTAAGTTTTTTTTATGTGGATGGAGAGCCGGACTCGAATCCGCGGTACGTCAATCATAATAAAACAATATTGTTCAGTCCCCGATCCACTAGGATTAAAAGTTTACAGTTTATAGGTTTATCTAGAGATTTGCTCGATCACGAATACTTCAATCATACGTTTTCGAATCGCTTTTACTATTCGAAAATGTATATTTAAACCTATCCGTAGCACCAACTTGTTTCCATGCATTATTTTACGAATACTACTTCACCTTACGTATGTACCTAGAAGTCCAAAGAAAATGTTGATTGAACACTCGTGTGCTTTGTCATTTGTAGGTACTTATACAATATTAGGAAATAATAAGCTGTGTCCATCATTTATATTGCCCGAATGTACTTTATCCAAAACTTATAGCAGTACCTAATGTGTAGGTATTAATAATAACTGTTTTACACGTTTCACGATGGTATCCACAGACAGAGGTATATACCTACACGGTAGGGCCTGTACCTAAAGCAAAAAATTAAAACGTAGATTCTACTCCTCAAACTAGACAACTTTTGTTTAGCAACTTTTTAAAATCATAAATCATAAAGATTTTAGATTGATATTTTTTCAAACAAAGTAAATAGTATTTTCAATGTACTTAAAACTCCGTTCATTGCGTGTTCGAATTAACTTTAAAATGTAATAAAATTCAAATCGCAAGTTTTTTTTCAGTCGTCAAACAAACGTTGCGTAGTTTGAGGAGACGAATGTACATTTTTCATTTTTGCTCTAGTTACAGGCCCCACCGTGTAATATACGAAAATGGAGCGAAGGATTTAAAAATATTCCCACGGTAAAATACATCGTTTTTAGCTGTGAATGAAAATATCATTTTTTACAAAACCATTCCCAATTTTTAACATTTGTTATGAATTTACAATTTATTTTTCGGAGAGTGCATTAAAAAAAATCTATTGATGGTGGGTTACGCGCTACGGGGGGAAGAGGAAGTGCATTGCTGGGCCACGTTCGCGCGCATATTAATCCAATCAGATTTATAACCACTGGGGTCCCAACTCCCAATAGGTACAAGGTCTGTTGTGTTTTTCTCACACTCGCTAAGTTAATAGTTGCATCCTTTAAATTGATCAATTATGCAGAGTAAATACTAGAAATCACTTGTCGCCATTAAAAAGTGGCAGAATTGTCCAACTGGACAGTACAGGGGGTTATTATGACATGGCTTTGCAGTTCATTTTACGGTGAGCGTAAAGGACGGAGCTATAGCAGTTACATAGCTCTGTCCCTTTCTCTCAGCGTAAAATGAATTGCACAGATACGTCATAATAACCCCACAGTTATACAACCATTATAACTGCATACTTTATATCATCATGTTGGAACAGCTACATTCATCTGACAAAGGAGTCGACTAACGTGCTCGTAATAAATATATCATTGACCTCGTCTTCAATATATTGTTTCGCTGTAGTCATTAATGTGCAAAGCGGACCTAGCAAACAAATTGGCAGGGAAGATGGCCGATTGAAAAGTGATCGGTATTTAGGTACTTTTGTTCACTATGGAGGAACCGCAATAAATAAAGGAAATAAAAATAAAAGGAAGCGATGAAAAGCAGATTGCAAATATTAACAATTTCGTTTTCTCCCTCACTCACGCAATAAGGCTTACGTACTTGTGCTATTACTTATTCTGTGCTAATGGGAAGATTTCTGTGACTTTGGCGGAAGCAGATGTTGGTTTCCGAGGCTTGAATGGTTGAATGGGAACTTTATAATTTTAACGTCGGTGTCTATCTGTGGCGATGTAGCTCCTAAGTTTCAACGAACGAATGGCCTGAACTGAATGGGTGCGGCTTTTATTAAACGTAACCGGGTAAGGTTCAAAAAGAGGGGCATGCTAACTCACGCAATTAAATTTAATATTAAACTTTTCCGTTGTGAGACGAAAATTTGCTGTACAATTGTAGAGATAAGAACTTTTCGTCGCAAAACGGTTTTGTTTTTGCCTTTTTTGTTTGTATGGTTAACTACGCTTAACTATGGGTCAACTTTTTGTTCGTCACCTAAGCTTTATTAATCGGGATGACTCTTATCTATATTTAATGGTTGACGTTGGTTTGATAAGAATTTTTCGCACTGTTTGAGAGATATTAAGTCTGAAAGGTAAAGTTATTTAGTAGGTAGGTATTAAGTACAGTGCGATAGCTCTTTACCCTGGAGCTTTTTAGGGTTCCGTAGTCAAACTAGGAACCCTTATAGTTTCGCCATGTCCGTCCGTCCGTCCGTCCGTCCGTCCGTCCGTCCGTCCGTCCGTCCGTCCGTCCGTCCGTCCCCAGTCTAGCTCAGAGACTCATAGTACTAGAAAGCTGTAATTTGGCATGAATGTACATATTAGTCACGCCAACAAAGTGGTAAAATAAAATTTTGAAAAATATTTTTTTTTAATGCACCTCCCCTACACGTAACGTGGGGATGTCTTTTTTTTTCTTGCCTACCCCATAGTGTGGGGTGTCGTTGGATAGGTCTTTCAAAAATATTGCGGGTTTATGAAAACAATTTTTCGATTAAGGGATCCGTTTATGAAATATTAAGCTTTAAAGCGCTATTTTTTGTTAGAGTCAAGTGTCCCCCCCCCCCTACAGCCAAAACTACAAGTACTAAAAATCTGAAAAAAATCTTCAACGAAAGCGCATATAACGAATTTTAAAGGAAAACTATCACGGCTAAGTAGACATGATTAGTTCCTGAGATACAGGCGATTAACGGGTTTATACCTACTAAAAATCATCTAAGACAGCGCCAAATAACTTTAAATAGAAAATTGTTTCATACATGTTGATTTTTGAGATAGTTTTTTGTGTTTGTCGTTACGGCTTCGGAACCCTACACTGAGCATGGTCCGACATGCTCTTGCCCGGTTTTTACCTGTCTTGCAGCCCTTCCAGCTCTTCGTCCTGCTCTCGCAGAGTCGAGTCCAGGTCGAGATAGGGTCCGTAGTCACCATCTTTGAACACCTGCAGCGTAGCGTCGTCCAACTGTAAACATGAAAAACTACATAACTAACTAGTTTTTTAAAACCACCAGGTTTAGCAAGACACTTAATATACTGTGTTTTGACTCTTGGTCAACGGCGTAAGAGCTTTGACACAGGCCATATTAATTGCTGCTATATGTATGTACCTACCTATATGGATTTATGGATACTGCCGATATACACTAATAAGAATAACTTTTGTGCTATTTTATACTTAATCATGACTTCATGAGTAATATTGCATATTTTTCTACGGCCTTAACATAGCCGCACTAGGATAACTTATCCCTAGGTTACGACTATCTAATCAGTGCCATTACAAGGGGATGCACTGAGACCACTAGCTGATTAAGTCCGAACCGAACGTAATGTTATTATAACGTTATTAAACCCTGATCCATAGCGATATAAAGTAAACATCAATGGAATAAAATAACGTTATTGGTCAGTTCTTTTTTGCATTTACGTGACCTTCAAATGCCCCCATCCTATTATCCAATGGACCGGTAGCAGCGCGCAATTAGGTATTACACAGTAAGTATTTTGTTTTGACATGATTTTTATTTCGTTGCCATATAACATGGCGTTATAAAGAATAATGAAAAATTATGGAATTGTAGAAACGCTTCAATGAGATTTTAAACTCTAATGAAACATAGGGACGGCAATCGTTCAAATCTTTCCGGTCATTTGTTTTTATTCTGTAATTGGAAATATCTGAAATCTGTTATATGTCAAACCGAATTATGGTGTCAGCACAGGAGACTTAGAAATTGATTCCCATAACATTTAATCTTTAGATTTGGTTTATCCATACCGTTGTTTTTCATAATCGTTGCTCGTCATGTTGTTTTGTTGTTACAACGCCATCTGTGTTCACCTCACGGTATTTCCAACAAGAAATAAAGCAACGAGCGAAGGTTCCATGTCATTACGGTACATGTCCCAGATTTCTAATAGATGGCGCTAATGCTAGTTACTAAGAAGGCAAAATGTAAATGAAATGTTACTAAGAAATAGAATGACATGTAAAATCATCCGTTACAGTATTATATTATAATTATACAGTGATTCATCCGTATTTCAAGGTAGAACTGAGTAAGACGATATTTTATTCTTACGCTAAATATTAGGTACCCTAAGAATTCCAAGAACTCAAGAGTCGTGCACATAATTATAATATGTCAGTATACGTAAAGGTTTACTCCGGTCAGAAGCCGTATTAAAAATGTTATTATAAGTACTCAAAAAAACTTAAAATAAAGCATAAAAATTGTTATGGTGAATTGGATGCGTTTCGAAGACAGTGGCACGCACTTAATAGGCATTGGGTTGGGAGGAATGGCGGAAATGTACTTACCTAGGGCCTAGCAGTGGGACACCAACTAAAATATTAAAAATACTTTTGGTTTCTGCGCTTGGATAATAATAAGTTAATAACGAATACCTAATAAAATTTTAATGAATGTTTTAAATAACGAAAAAACGTCTTCAAAAACGCATTTTTTTTTAAATAAAGTTTTGCTTTTTGAAGCCGGTTTTGCTGTTTTACAAAAAAATATTTTACACTTTTTGTGATCATATTATGCTTTTGCGTAGTCCCGATTTTCTATTAATAAGAAACTATAAGATATTCCAAGCACGCCGCAATCATAACTGCGGGAAATTAATAGTCATACTTATGTAGTTTAAACCATTTAATCGAGATATCTTATCATTATCACCCTTGAAATAGGTATCGTTGAGGATTTCCGGTGGCAATCACTGGTCTTCATCATCAGTTCCACTTCCGCAACTAAAGATTCTGAATACAAATTTAGAGTCGGTTGGAAATAAAGGAGGCTCAATGCGAAATAAGTGTTTGTTTCGGCATTTCAATTTTAGTATTGTACGATGGTACGGGATCCTTCGTGCTCGAGTCAGACTCTCTCTTGGCCAGTTTTTTCTTGATCTCGTGTCAACAGACACGGGTGCATCGCACGTGTTAGCTTGGCCGTGTGCCAGTGCCGAAATCTGGAGCGACGTGAATAGGTCCCTTATTGCCGAAACCGAGTTATTCGGGAAGTCGGGACCGAATTACCGTTGCATAGTCTGTGCCACAGATACGTCACGGTGAATGGTTTTGATTGAATGAATGACTTCATAGTGTAAGCGTGAAGATAAACTGAGGCCCTACTTTGAAAATTGAAGTATGAAGTTACGTTGGCTCCATTCCTGTCACTCATCATTCGAGACTAAATCGAGAGAAAGAGATGGAGCTAACGTAACTTCGAACTTTGATTTTCAAAGTAGGTAGGGCCTTTGACCTTTCTACAACTCCGTCCTCGTACATATCCATGATTAGATATATTTTTTAATGGTGGTAAAAATAAAATATTATCCAGGACTATTATTGTAACAAATTTAATTTGAACGAACCTATTCAGAAGTTCGAGATATCAAAAAAACTTTAACAACATTTTGGATTATGAAATTATGATATTAGCGCCGTCTTCACATTAACTTAGTTTTTAGGGTTCCGTAACAAAATAACAAAACAGAAATCCTTATGGAGAGACTTCGTAGTCTGTCTGTCTGTATGTCACAACAGTTTTTCTCAGCAACTACAAATGCTCTCAACTTGAAATTTGGCATAGCCATAGTTGTACAGCTTTCATGCCCGCATCTGTTTTTAGTAAAATAAATGAAATTAATTTTATAAAGAGGGTCTAGAATGGGGGGTTGAAAAATGAAAATGATTTGATTATAGCAAATGGGGTGTCATAATAAAAAGGGTCAATCTGCACATTTAAAAACAAAACGTTATTTTTTGTGACGTAATTTTATATTTATAGCTGAAAATGTACAAAAAGTGACCGTTCTCCAAATTTTATGAACCCAAAAATCCGAAAAATCCCCAACATACCTATAGCTAACTATTTGTATTTTATGGGAAAAATAAAATGAAGTGGGCATAATTAACAGTTATTGATAAATAACAAAGAAAGTTTAAGGCCTTATTGCAAAAAAAATAATCTCATCGAAACAGTATTTTCTTTTGGGGTTACCAAGCATATTATCTTAAATCCGGAACCCTCGGTGCGCTAGTCTGACTCGCACTTTACCGGTTTTTTTAATGGCATTGAAAAGGCAAAAGAGCACGACAGGCTATCCGATGGTAAGTGGGGTCCGTGACTCTTGGACATTTGCAACCTCGACCTTGCTAACCCTTAGGGGACGTAATAAAATAATATAATAATAAATAATAAAAATCAGAGACACCCTCACAAAAGATTACGTATTCCCAAACTAAGCTATAGGCAGGGATTGAAAACCGGTTTATTTTCCGTAGCGGTTAAAGCCCTATAGGCTTGTACGCTAACCTCAGCTATAAATAATTAGATAAATAAACACTTAATTACATAGAAAACGCCCAAGAGTCAGGAACAATTACTCGCGCTCATCACATAAATATACAGGGTGTATACGGAGGGGTGGATCAAACGAAGGTCAAAGGTAGGGGACCTCAAGGGGCATCTGAATCACCCCCATGTATGTTCAGCAATTGTTAGTAGTTTCGGAGATATTGATCATTTTAATCGGATTTTTTGTCACTTTTCCTTATGTCCGTGATACGAAAAACCCCTAAATTCATGTATTTATACTTTTTTTTTCCAGTGTTTTCTTACATGATTAGAATCATTGTGAAATAAGGAAGTTTTTAAAGCTAAATGCCATTTTTTGTTCATTACAACTTTTTGAGTAATCGCACAGAGTTACTTTCTCCATACTAAGGAAACCCCGCGTTTGATTTTCACCAAGTATGGAAAAACAAACTTTGTGTGTTTACTCAAAAAGTTGTAATGAAAAAAAATATGTTATGTAGCTTTAGAAACTTCCTTATTTCACAGTGATTCTAATCATGCAAGAAAACACTGAAAAAAAAAGGTATAAATACATGAATTTAGGGGTTTTTCGTATCACGGACATAAGGAAAAGTGACAAAAAATCCGATTAAAATGATCAATATCTCCGAAACTAATAACAATTGCTGAACATACATGGGGGTGATTCAGATGCCCCTTGAGGTCCCCTACCTTTGACCTTCGTTTGATCCACCCCTCCGTATACACCCTGTATTTGCCCATACCGTGCTAACGTGTCGTCAATGTCACACTCAAACCAATCAATGCGAACACTGCTGATTGGAGGTTGGTTAAAGGATAACATGGGGGTAGCGAGGGGACGCACTGCACAAGGTAGTGTAAATCGTCAACCATTGGCCACCTTCAGTAACTGGCCTCTTTGCAATAATATGTGTATAACAAAAGATACGAGTATGTCGATATGATTAAACTAGAATACCTAAATCCAGAGTTAATATCCGGACTACTGTCAAAGTATCTTTACGAACGGGGTCTGTATATAAAATTGGTGGCTAGTAACTAAATGATATTTTCAAAAGTGGCCAGTTATTGACGATTTACCCAATACCACTTTTGCTCAGACGGAAACTTTAGGTAAACCAACAACGCCCTATTGTTCGATCTCTAAACATTGGTCTTACTCATCGTGGCATTCGTCTAAAATTATCTGTCCCAAATAATACGCGCTCAGGTGTTGTAACGGCGACATAATATTCGTAAGGTTATTATTAAATGCAGCACGGAGCGCACGCGCATCCACCGAGTTCGACCCGGAATGTTTTTCTCTCCAGTCGATAGTTTTTTTGGCTACAGGAGACAAACGTGACCGCGGTTCGTCAAGGCCCCTATTCTAAGTCAAAGATGTTATGGCTTTTACCGCCTACTCGTAGAATAGATGCCCAGAATCCAGATGGAATGTGATCACCGCCGCCCATCACTGCATTAGCGAAAGTGGAATCGTAGATGCGTTGCCATGGTAACCAGGGTAACAATAATACACGCAAGAAGTTTTGTTTCTCATGTGTTTAATTTTTCCGAAAATTCATAATCTAGAAATGCATTAACGCGCTTGCATTTATTTCTATTTCTATTGAACCCATATGGGATAGGTTAGTTTTGTTTTATAAGAATCCCAAAAACTATTATTACGATTTACTTATTCGGACGAATGAAATGGCAAGGAAAAATCGGACTTGTCATGGTAGCCATGACCGGCGTTTGAAAAAAGAATGTGTTCTTCTGGTGAAGGTCCATAACTACTATGCAGACCACATGGTGGTAAACGAAGTTTCCGAGGCACGTGGAAAATTCCAATCCTACGATTGCAATGGCGTAGTCAAAGCTCATAACTAGAAGGAATGCCTCAATGCTTGTTGAAATTAGAATGGTCTGATTGAAAATGAATTATGTTAACCCGATGACAATGGAATATTATGGTATCCAAAAGAACTGCTTTGATAATAGTGACGGAAAGTATAGCAACATGATCTCCGATATACCTACCTATTTCACAAAGATCCACTGAGCTTGGATCTGCAAAAACCTACTGTAGATATAAAAAGAAAAACAATATCATTAACCCAGTTTTAACTCTACGCCATCACATAGTAACATTATAACACCTCTCTTCCTGCGTACCCGAGCGTGGATAAACAAACAAAAGGATACCAACTGGTTATGCAGGACAAAACAATTAAAGTCTGACCCTTAAGATAATGTTGACAACCTTACTCCCTTGTCATAGTAGACTTAATACTGAACATAGAATGACCAGCTCGATTTTGTCAATGATATTAAGAACCACAAGTTCCTGAGCACACTTATTTTTCATTGGTCGACTATATTCACAGCCATTTGAAGCGCTAATTAACGATGAGCCCCATTTTAAAAATAAACTTTCAGATGACATAATTCTTTTCTACTGAGTTAATAAATCTGTCCAAAAGTTTTTTAATGGTGCTGAGATGTGATTCTTTCAAAAACGCACAAAACAACAAAACTCTTTGTAGCGCGTGCATTTTGGATTTGGTAGCATGGCTTCTGTCGATGAGATGAATGCACGCGCAAAAATGTGTTTTGTTCGATCTGACAGGACTAGTTAAACACGCCGCTGCGACATTCACTCATTCGTTCGACCGACCGCGTTTTTAAAGGAATCACACCCCCGATAGACTTTGAGCACCTACGCGAGCGTTCGCTAGAATGATCGATGAAATGTGCGTACCGATTGGTTTTTCCGTTACCAAACAAGCGAATGCTCTAGACCATGTTTTGTCTTTATTTTTACAAAGAAAACATAAGAGATAATGCCATAGAATTATTCTTCGTTCGCTTGATCTAAACCCACCGTTAGAAGAACCAATCGCCACGCACATTTAGTCGATCATTCTTGCAAACGTGCTCAAGTCAACAAGCATCATATGGGGTACATTAGGTACATAATTCCGAACGCAATTTTTTGGTAGAAGACTAAACTTTTTGCTATCGCTTAGGCCCTGTTGTTTGATCAGTAGTTAAACTAACTAACTGTTAAAATTCGAAAAAGGAATTGAAAATTTGACACATTTCCTCTGTCAAAAAAATCCTCTTTATAATATTAGTGTAGAAAACAACTAACTACATTACGCAATCATTAAAATTACAGAAATTAAAGTAGTACAAAAGCGTTTTGGTAGTTTGAGTACCCTGATTAACTGGTTCGCTATACAATCAAGGCAAATCATAAGCTTGTTAAATTGCAAAGGTAAGTAATTGACCTTCACCCCATCCACAGTTAGGTTCACGTTTTTCAGAAAACAGGCTGCACTTGCATGCACCGGGGTCGATAGCCGCTAAGGGTCGATTTGCAGGTCGTTTGCATTTCCAAAAAAACAAACGTCTCTTTTAAAGCAAGCATGATCTTTGGTACTTGAATGGCTAGTCTCATAACATAACAGACTATATGTATATAACTACCACAGAGTATATGAAAGGTACTAGTCACTTTTTTTAGATTTTTTAATCTCAAGAGTCTGCACGTTTTTTTAGATTATGTACGAAATCACATGGTTCCTAAATTTCGAATCGCGATGTGTAAAAAAGTCTCTAAGGGTCATCATGTTCTTTCCGAGTATCCTGCATGTACACACAGCAACACATCTAGCTATACACTTCAGAAATCTGAAATATTGCATGAAGGAGAGTCGCACTAGAATCGTATGTTGTTGACATAATACAAATATATACATCTCTTTCTTTTTCTCTCTGCTCTGTCTTTAATGGTTAGTTAGGTGTGATGTTGTGTGTACCTACAAGTACACAGGGCGCTCTGCGATTTGTTAGGTCGAATGTGTGTACTATGTGCTTAACTTTCTATCACATGATTTGTATTTATTCGCACGCCACCCAATTCATACAAAAGTCATCCCCAGACACGGAAACCGAGGAACTTGGAGTTCTTGCCTCGTCGGTTTATACTTATGCGCTTCTGCCCATTACGAGTAGTACTAACGTTTAAAAAAAACATTTCGTCTTAAGCACAGTATAAAATAGTAGTTCATCTTCATACAAAGGCATATTGCACTCGCACGGTGTGCGTGCCTCGATATGTATGCTCCGTGAGCCACCACAAGCTAACTGAACAGGCCGCACGAAGCCGGTTAAGTGGAGGAAGGATGCACCGTCCTAAAGGGCAGAAGACGAACTACTTTTCCATTTATACTATGACTTAAGTCACACTTTATTTTTATTTAGTGTGTTACGATTGTTACGAATTAGTTAGGACATTTGTGAGCTCTGAAAATGATCTTAGAGTTAGTCAAAAACGGTTTATAAGCCAATGGTTTATAAGCGAGAGAGAGAAGCTACCTAGTATGTATGTCCGTACCAACCAAATGTGTAAGCCCTGATTTATTATTCTGGTACTGACCGTGGGTTATTATAAAAAGGGTTAGCACATACCAACGAGACACCTAACCAACTACTGTTTTATTACCATCATTGTATCTTTTTCTATTTAAATAGTGTTTAGAGACCAACTTTGATCTTGACCTTGTTTTGTTGTTGACCTTGTAAAAATATAAACGCAACGACGACGACTGAAGCTTGTCAACGAGCGTGACCTCTGACGATTTTTCAAAGTAAATATTGTTTTGACTAAAACTGACTAAATCATTGCGTCAACTGACGTAAGCCGCCAGCTAGTTTGCTTCATCATTATAAAACTACTTATATCATTGTAAAACTCTTATGATAATGATTCGAATTATAAGAAATTCCTTGGGTGCTATACCTGAAATATCACATTTCCTTTTTTATTGAATAATGAAATAAATAATGTCATTTATATTTACATATATTTATTTATATTATCATATTTATAAGAAATCAATATAATATATCACAAGAGTAGTTTAAATAACCCACGTATTTTGAATATTATGCATAAAACATATCTTTATTTTATTTTATTATTATTGGTTTGCTATTTTTTCTCTTGTTAGCTTTATAGACTCGTATCATTAGTATAATGTTTGAGTCACCGCCGACACCAGCAGCGTTGGTTGGTTCCAAACTTCTGTCTAAGCTAGGACGTGCTGAGCAACATAGGTATTATTGGGGGACCAATGGGACCATCTCACACAAAACTGACCTAGCCCCAAACGTAGCTCGAAGCTTGTACGATGTGTGTAGACACCAATAAACACATTCATATACATACATACATACATACCGTCACGCCTTCATCCCAGAGTGGGGTAGACAGAGTTACAGAAATACCAACAACTCTAACAACTTGTTGTTAATCCTATAACCACATTTTGCACAACAGGCTAAGATGTTTACCATGTGTATATTAGTGACAGGTTGCAAGCCCATCGCCTAATAATACTACACACCTTTAATACATTCATATAGGTCCTAAATATTTGTGAATTACCTAAAGACATTATCATTTTCCAAACATCTGAGCAACGCAAAGCATTTCCATTTTTACTTTATTTCTAGTTGGTTTTGTGCATTTACCATGGGTTGCATCATAACTGTCATTTGCCTTTCAAATACGTATATTTACGGCTGCTGTTTTTCTGAATCAATAAATAAATATACGTACAAATAAATAATTATATACAATAGAAAATACTTAAGACTCAGGAACAAATACGCGCTCGTCAAACAAATATTTGCCCTGACCGGGAATTAACCCCAGGACCGCTAGCTTCGTAGGCATGGACCAATTAGGCTAACTAACCGCATCGACACAAATTGTCACTGACCATGTAATCTCTTATTCCTTTGGGTGTGTGTTGTGTACAAATCTGAAGGCCTCTTTATTTATTTAAGTTCTGTAACCTTACCACGAGATTCTGTGCCACGAGTTGTAATTGCCGTCCTCGCGAGCGAGTCGAATGCTCTGTCCCTTGCACTCTATAAGAATACTGCGAGGTCTGCTAGGGACAGAGCATTCGACTCGCTAGCGAGTATGGTAATTGTAACTCATGGTAAGGGTACTGTATTATTGAAGGATGACATTACACTAACTCATCGACAATACTCGAAGCATTATCTCGTAAAGCTATTTTCGTACACGAAGCACTAAAACCTCTCGAATAGGTATTACCTACTGATTAGCAGCTTTGAAGGAAAACGACGCAGGATTAGGTACCTACATGACATCATTGACTGTTATCACATCATCATGTTTTATTGGAATGACCTCAACTATACTTATATTTTGTTTTTTCAGATGCGACTAATAAGGATCAAATTCGCATACATACGTTGGAAGAATATACAATTCCATTTACTTAATTTCTAGAATGGTTAAGATTTAGTTGCAGGATTATGGTCGTTTATATGATCATCATAAACATAAACAAAGTAGGGTTTGTAACAATTACCAAAAAACCGAATAAAATTATAAAACTTCGGAGATTTTGTTACACCATAAATAATCATGATATTTCTCCAGACTGTAAAGCATACTAAAATAAAATCTTTGGTTCGAGTTCTCGACCTAACCTAAGTAAGCCTAACAAAAATGTAACGCATTGTCATAATAAACTTGAAACTGAACCTGACACGACAGGCATGACAATGAAAATGACATTTACAATGACAAGGTTCTAAGTACGCTTAACTTTTTATTGGGTGAAATACTATGCTTATGTAGAACTAATACTTTTTTCCGTTAAATTACATATTTACGTGTCAAATAACTATCATCAGAATCATTCCAAATTAAAGATCGAAATCTAAGATAAACTGTTTTGGCCGACACGTCAGTGTTAAGGTGATTAAGCTATTATAACATGATGCATCCGAACGATGCAAACAGGTAAAAGAGATGACTAATTGATTAGATATCGTACTAGTGTTACGCACAATGTTAATCCACTATCACCAGTTCCTTCAGTGCCCACTACCTTAATTTATATAAGGAAATACCTCGATATTGAGTCCTTGGTATTGAGTGTGTTTGATTATTTAATCTAACTTTATTTTGCATAACAAGTATAAAAGACAATTGAAGGTTTCAAGTGTACAAATGAAGGAGCTCAACTTATCTAAATAGAAGTCTCGTGTTAGGTCAGGGGGGTTAATATGACGTAGCTATGCACTTCAGTTTACGCTGAGAGAAATGGTCAGAGCTATAGAAACTGTATAGCACTGTCCTGTTCTCTCAGCGTTAACATAACTGCATAGTTATGTCATAATAACCCCCCAGTTCGTATTTATGAAAAGTTCAAGGAAGTTCCTTACTTGGTTTTCTCTATAGAGTAAAAGCAGTAAGAATAACAAGTTGCAATTCTTAGATACTGATTGTAGAAATCAAATATTATGCAATTGACTTTGTCCTTGGTCGAAGGCGTGACACGCAAAACAATGTTATTTACACGCACTGACGGATCAACCAGTGTTGACGACGAACTCATTTTTATGGAATACTAGCTGTACTGTACCCTGCGCGCGTTGGTACGTCGTGCCAACTCAGAAACCTTCGTAGACTCATGCACAACACTTTGCTGAAAGATCATCACATGATCAAATGCATAGTTGACGATTCTATAAAGGACATACAGACAAACATTCATTAATATATATATAAACAAGGAAGATAAACTACGTCCGGCAACAGTAAGGTAACGTTAACCGACAAGCTTCAAAAGCACGGCTAAATTTTTCGACGTTGTCGTCTATAGATATAACATGTATTATGTTAAATCAAATAACCCCTTTCACATTAATATCATTAAAATATTATAGCATATGTCCCCCCCACAATCAAGACAAATAACAAAAGCTCATTTGTTAAAATCCATTTCAATCATTCCAGTTTGTTAGGCTGCCGAGCGTGCCACGGAAATAGACATACAGTCAAGAACTTAGGAAAAAAATTAGGTCCAAAGTCAATCTGACATTCTACAACAATAAGGTTGAGTTTCTATAAGTTACTATGATTTGTTATGTCTAATGACATTGACGACTTCAAACCAATTTTCTTTCAAACATACCCCCCCTTAAAACGCAGTCGAGGAAAAAAAGTAACTCGCTACCCCCAAGGACCAATTGTTTCGAGATTAAATGTGGCCAGGTCATCTTCATTCCCAATTTCAGATAAACCCGTCCAGCCCTTTCAGCGTGAAGAAGTAACACATATTTACCAAGACATTAACTTTCGTATGTATAACGTTGGTGTGATATCCTAATTGTCCTTAATATTAGAAACTAGCGCCCGCCTTCGTTTTCCTTCGGTTTATGTGAGTTTTCTATTATAACACCCGTACTCGTACGAGTACACGAACCAGTATTTATCTATATATCAACGCACAGCCGAAACTACTGTACCGAGAAACTTGAAATTTGGTACCTCAATTGGTTTCCTTTCATGATGTGAGTGAGCAGTGAGCACTAAGAAAGGATTTTTCGAAAGTCGACCCCCAACGGGAAGAAATAAGGGAAGTAGAGGGAAATTAATTCTACACGTACGAAGTCGCGGAGGTCCTCTAGTTAGACGTAAAAACCTTTCTCTTGAATCACTCTATCTATTTATTGATGAAAACTGCATTAAAATCCGTTGCGTAGTTTGAATGTACTCAGAGTAGATACGGAGGCACAGACGCCAGGAAGCGACTTTGTTTTATAATTTATAATGTAGAGACGCAAAAGTTTGTTCGTTTGTTTGACTGAACGAAATAACAAGTCGTCGTTAAATTTGGTTCAGAAAATAGCCCAAACAAAACAAAGAGTATGTTTTATTCTGGAAAATGGGTCAGTTTCCGAGGGACTATCGATAACGCACCAGGGCGAGGATAAAATCAAATCACCTTTGTACGTACTTTGTTAAATTATTTACATTGTTTTTGTTTTTTGTTTTGTCCAAGTCCAGTGTTTACATTCATACGTAAAAGACTTTTACGCGCGTAGGTACTTACAGCTAGTTAGTTTTACGTAATAATAAATAGTACAAGAGCTGTTGGTGTTGAAGAGTCCGCAAATTCCGCACTGTACGCCGCACCTTATCGCTCCCAGGTGTTTTCGATTCGTAACTGATCTGCTCCAGAATTCGTCTATTCCGGGAACATTGTGCCCACCTAAGATGTCTCACCAACTGATTCATCGTTCAGACAACACGTGGCCCAGCGGAAACCAGGGAATTGCCAAGTCTAGTCAAGTTTATGACGTGTGTGTTTAGGGTTCCGTGCTTTGTAGTTCGTCCATTTGTCAAGACCCTTTTTGCTTTAAAGGTTTATCATAAAAAAAGGATTATAGGCAAGAAAAAAACGCGACTAACTGAGCAGGTCCTCGTTTTTTTGTTGTAAGTCGGTTATTAAAAGTTATGGTTATAAAGAAAAAAAATAAAAACAACGCGTAAGTATATTACGGTTGCTAAAACAGTCAGTATAACGATTATATTCTGGTAGTAAATTTCTTTGTCTTAGCTTTGTCAATAATTACATTAAAATAAATCACGATTCCTAACTAATCCAGAATCCTATAAATAGGTGCGTGAGTCCAACCCGTACATGAATGGTTTTTCCGTTAAAAAATTAAAATACACGCAAACATTACGGGGAGCGCATCATTCTACTTAACTCGTATGACGTTGGATTCGACGCTATGCGTTTCTTATCAGAAAACAATGCATACGTGAGGCTTTTACTTGGATAACACAAATGCTACACTGCTGGTGCTTTAACGATTCGGCCACAATTTTTCGCGTAGTCCTTGGCCTGACGGCAGCCTGTGGGAAACTCCATGTATGGAGAATAATTTTTCAAGAAAGTTTAGTGGATATTCGCCATGGTACATTTTTTGTTTTTTTTACCATTTAAATTTATCGAGTAGGATTTTAAATGAAGGGCTTTATGAGCTGTTTCCAAAAATATTGCACTATAGTGTAGTTATAGTGTAGTAACTACACCATTGACAGTAATGGTGGACGAGTTAAAAACGATGCCATAACAGGTCAAATACGATTTGCATTTTACCGCCTAAAACCTTTTTAAAAACACAAACGCTACATGACATTTTCTAAAATATACGCCGATTGACTCGTTATATCCTGATGTGTAACGTAATGAAAATGAAAGAAATTCGGAAAATATTAATCGCCCCATCGCCGCCGGCGGCGCTGCGGATTACACCTCATGTCTATTCGTTTGTTTGTTGCCAAATGGCGCTTGTGAATGCAGGCTTTTACATTGTAATTTAAAACCAAACACTGAAGCGGTGCGGTACGGGGTAGCTGGTTTTGAGCAAAGGGCCACAATTTTTTACCAGCCAGTTTACGCAGCTCGCGGCTGCACGTTAATATTCTTAATTTAAAAATGCTCTCGAACACAATAAACGTAGATATCTATTTCTTTAACTAAATCACGAGTTATATTTGTCGCTACCTCCCAGAGTATTAGGTACTGTTGAATGGACCTTCGGGATTATTACGGTCGCGTTAGGTAATCACTGTCGATAAATCTGAATATAACATCTGTCACATTCTGATTAGTAGGTGCGAAAGTGACGGATGCTGTATCCGCATTATCCTCACAGGGTTTCGGATCCGTATAGAAGTTGACTTCAAATACAAAACATGAACACAGATAAAAATATCAATATAGGTACGCAATTGTATTAAAAACTAGCGACCCACCCACGCTTCGCTTCGGTTCAAGTGAGTTTTCTCTAGCACCCGTAGATTAATCAGATTTTTGATGAATAAAAACCTTCGTAGAAAAATTACCCCACATATGGTGAAAACTGCATCAAAATCCGTTCCATGGTTTAGGAAGAGTTAGCGGATATATAGACAGACAGACGTAGTAAGCGACTTTGTTTTATACTATACTAGCGACCCGCCCTCGCTTCGCTTCGGTTTATATGAGTTTTCTGTAACACCAGTACATAAAATAAAAAAATATTATACATATGAACCTTCCTCTTGAATCCCTCTATTAAAAAAAACCGCATCAAAATCCGTTGCGTAGTTTTAAAGATCTAAGCATACATAGGGACAGACAGCGGGAAGCGACTTTGTTTTATAATATGTAGTGATGTAAAGATAATAACTTCGCAGCGTCGTTAAGTCTATTAAAAGGTAGATAAAGAAATAAGCGTTTATCCGATTGATTTGTAAATGTATTTGCTAAATGCAAATCAATATATTGTTTTTTTTAGTTCACAGCGGCCCACCCCCTTTTCAAATTTATATTGCTTGGTTGCATAAATATACCTAAGTAAAATGTGGTGGGCCGTCGTGAATAAAACAAAACAGCATAGCGCACGTTAATTTTGAAGATACACCCCGTACGTAACTATTAAAGGTTAGCTATTCCGAAGCTTAATTCGAAGCTCTCCTGTCCTCTTTATTTACGACAGGTTAACTTTAAACTTCGAACGTTAAACTTCGAATTTGGAAGTACTTAGAGCAGAGGCTGATATTTTTTAAACTTACCCTATGAGGCGCTTGCAGCAGCCTGTGTACAGCCGCTATCTGGTACGACAGCGGTATTGTAGTGTTGAACGTGTGGTATAAAGGTCTCGGCGGCTCTCTCACATTGTACTCCATAAAAGGGTCCAGATCGTTCAGGTACTGCACCCGGCAAACGAAAGAGTCCACCACTATCTCCCTCATCGCTCCATTCACTCTATCGTTCATTTTGACATGGTCAATCATTTTTAATTTATATTTAAACAGTCTTCGAAATCACAGGCCGATTGTATCACATTGTTTCACTGAAAATGTTTGAATTTGGAATCCGGTGCCGTTTTGTTCGAGTAGTGAAAACCATAAAAAATAATTGACGTTTCGCTTGAATGAAATCGATTATCGTTCCATATTTGAATTTACTGGGATGACGATCGCACGATTTTAAGTTGTATATTTAAAAAAAACACCAGTATCATTGGTAAACTGTTTTTCACAATTGGGGTATTTTCCGGAAACAGAATTGCATTGCTGACTCGCGTCCGCACGTTTGGGCGCTGTCGGGCAGGCTTCGAGACTGGCGTTGGTAACGTTTACGCGCGAGTTCGCCTTCGCGAACGATAACGCGCGTGTTATGATTAGTTTTACGTCTCGGACGTTGCGAAATGATTAGATTTAAATAAACTTGTGAACTGGAGTTTTGATTTTAACGTCTGAATTCTGAGTTGCGCGTCTGAGAATTCAGTAGTTTAATCTGAAAAGGCTGTAGGGCCTACTACCTATTTAATTTTGTATTAAGAAGCGGTTGCATACTTGTCACTAAGGACCATTATCTTACGTATACAAACAAAACACTCGGTGCAAAAGGTGCCTCCCTATCTTCTATATAAGTAATAAAAATGAATCACGAAATGTGTTGCTAAGCGCAAAACTCGAGAAGGGCTGAACCAATTTGGCTGATTTCTTTATTGGTTTGTTCGTTATTGTCAGGATTAAGTATGTAAGAAAAAGAAGTTGAAAATATTTTTACATACTTTAGGTTACACTTGGTTCCGAGGGATCTTATTGCAATTAGCGCTTTGTCTAGCCCTCCGGTTTAACCTACTTTCCTCTTCCTAGAGGATTAACGAGACACTGAGTTAGGTTCGGATGCTTTAATAATACTCCTCGTTATGGATTCCTAGTTTTACTACGGTACCTTACAAACAAAAGAAGAGAAGGTAATTATTGAATTAACCAGTAACGCGTAATAAAAATAATTATGGTGTACCTATCCCAAAATACCTGTTACTTGATTATATTATTTACTCGTACCTTTTTTGCGTTCCCAATAACTGACACGCACACCTAATTTACTTTTAACGAACTAATTTCCGACACACTGCCCTAATTGAAAAAACACACATCTGTTACAGAATTCTTAACGTCTCAACCTAATTACTAATTAATAAAAAAGGTTTAAGTTGGTATAAGTAATAACTGTACATGTGCCCTTTTGTTTTAGGATAGCATAGCTCCGCCGGGCCCAAATCGAAAGGAATCGTAAAAATCGTGCGCAGGGTTGTTGACCTCGCAGTGAGATGACAATAATATGCATAAGTAAATAATTTAAATCAACAATCACAAATAAGGAAAAAAAAAACAATACCAGTTTTTGGGCTTTGAGTCTGAATTTATTTTACTTTGTGGTTTTCCGATACCTACCTATTATGTAAATTCAAAAAATTACTTAAATTTCATATTTAAATATGCACACTACTGCCTTGACCAATTCCGTTTATCTTTTTACACCTAATAAATAACAAAACAGTTCTATTTAAAAAAAAATATATATAAAAGACGGCTTTAGTTTTCACAATAATTACAAGTTCTTTAGACCATTATATGAGCATTTAGCACGCTCAGAACCGAGAACTCACATTGGTTAGTGTATTTTGTATAAAAACCGAGTAGCTGGGCATTGACAGCATTCAGTGCCAGTATCTAGGATTTGTATGTGAGTTAAACACGTCAAGTGTGCCGCGGGCGGGGAACGTGTTAAGTCGTGACGTTCGCTGCCCTCGGCTTGAACTCGGCGACCGATGGCTTGTACGTCACGATCGTGTGGCGATGCCTTAGCGTTGTTTATTATCGCTTTCGTAAGGCTTTAGTTTATGGTAAGTACGTGTTTTTTTATTTTTTTTAAACTAGCGATCCGCCCTGGCTTCGCCTGGGTAGAATATCTCAAACGCTATAAACGGTATCAAAAGGATTGCGTAGTTTGAAAGAACTAACACATCAACACACAGAAACATCGAGTTTGTTTTTTTTAAATTAATTTAAAGAATATTATTTTGAGTTTTAGAAGCCGGAGCCACGATTATTATTTTGAGTTTTAGAAGCCTGAGCCACGATGTTTTGAAATGTTCTATTGTGCAGAGAAGCTATTGAAGGAACCGAATCAAATACATTGTATTGTACTGTACACCTTAGAATAATAACACACTATGTTATTATTGTAACTTGTACACATAAAGTAGTAGGTACCTAACGGAAATTAACAAATAGTCAACGTACATACTACTATTTGATGTTACAACTAGAAATTTGGAATACGTAGGTATATGTATAAGATGCATTAAGATTTTAAACATAAACTTCAAAAGGAAATAAACAGGTGGTCGCTATATTTTTACAAAACACATCATCGCGTTGCAACTTTAGAAATAGTACAAAAGGTAAATTAAATTAGTTTTAAAAATGTTTTATTAATAAATATTCTTTGTTGTAATTCATTTAGAAGCACAAAAAGTCGCAAGCATGACATAGTTTATAATGAATAATTACTTAATTACCTAATGAAATTGTCTATAAATAATATTCGATAGGTACGTGCAAAATGTGTAATTTTAAAGAAAAGATACCTCCATAGGTAAGTACATTAATTTTAGCTCACTGTGAACTGTATCACAGTGACGTGATTTGGGTTATGATTATGACGTTCGCCTTTCATTCACTTATCGAATTGAGTAATTAGTGATAGGTAAGTTGAAACAGCATTCAAATGATTCAAAGGATGAAAGAAAGAGTGAAACAAACTGATAAACCTTCATTCATTCGTGAAATAGATACAGTCTATATTAAAGAATTCGATGCTTGTACGTTCCGTTTTGCCCAAAACTATGACATTCGACGCGACAGGATCCAACACGATCGCGTCATTAGTCCGTTACAGTCTATTCTATTCTAATTTTAAAACGGTTACGTAACCGCGTGGGCCTAGGTTGTGCTTGTGCAATGCGCGAAATGATGTGGATGCGCCAGTGTTATGATGGGTATACTGGCCGCTTATCATTTGAGGTTGAACTAGGGCTAGATTCGAAATAATTTCAAGAATATAAAATTAGTGCTTCGCGTAGGTAGATACTTTTTACAGGCGCATCCTTACAATTAGCCTCAATATTTTGACATGTGTCGAATTGATCGAAAGTCGAACTTCATTTATTTACTACCCGCAGTAAATTGAAATGACTCCCATAAATTTAAAACAAGTTATTTTAATACTTATTTATAATTAATTTAAAATAGGCATAATCATTCCGGCAAATAAACAATAAGATTAGATACAGGGTTACAAAACCACTCAAACAAGATAAGTGTTGTGCCCCAGATGTATATTAATAAGTTTAAATCGTCCCGGTACAAAAATATATGCATTTTTCTTATATCACGTAAGAGTGACAAAATAACAAAAGAGGTCGCCTGCATTCGCCACATACCTACTCGTAAATAAGTCTCTTTTTTGTACAAAAATACAAAAGAAAAAGGCTTGTGTGCCTGCTAACTTTATTAAACTACCAATTGGATAAAAGGTGTAAATACATATATTTATTTAAATTTGTTTAAACATCTAGTTGGCAATATGCATCATAATTATTTACGAATTATATGGAAGTCTGCCTATAAAAATGAAAAAGTAGGTCAAGATACTCGTGCCAGATTGATTTTCTGTTGCGATTGTCATCTATTCAACTACCTCCGTAATTTTTACTACTGAAAACCTTTTTTATTTTTTATTTAATTTAATCTATGTATGTATGTATGTAAACTCTTTATTGCACATAAACAATTACAAGACATGTTTGCGTCAATATAAATAATGTACATAGGGGAAATTATCCCATATAGGTCGCCAATGCCTTCCTATTGGTGTGTGTATTCGCGAGGTCAGAGTGTCCTGGGGTGTGATTCTCTAAAAAAGCAAAGGTGAACGAATGCACGAGTGATGTCCAAGCGGCGAGATTAAGTAGTGTCAAACAAAACACATTGTAGCGCGTGCATTTTCAATTTAGCAGCACGATGGGTCGAACGTATAAGGCTGCTTAATTGAAAATGCACGCGCTACAATGTGTTTTGTTCGCACTGACGGGACTACTTAATCTCGCCGCTTGGATATCACTCGACAGTCCACACGACCGGCGTTGTTTACAGAATCACTACTCTGATGTCAGTGATGTCGCACCGTTGAAGCGTTTGTTTTGTTTTCGTGGCGCGCAAGTGAATGTGGTCAAATCAAAATATTACACTCGTCCAGATGCACTCCATCTGTCATCGAGACAAACGGCGCGTCCGTGAATGCTCAGCTTAAGTCTGTCCCGCCTATAACGAAATGTATGAACCCTGCGTTCTAGAAGGATAGAACATTGAACAGCATGTTTTTTTTTTATTTCATTCTGTTCACATAATCCCGCTCGTACTTCTTATTGTTATACTATAATTTATTTTTATACTTTACATGGAAACGTTATTCTTTATAATGATTTTAATGATAGCCTGGGAAAGTTATGTTATGAAAGTGATTTTAAAATAATGAATTATAACTCTGGAATATGAAATTATTTTCATTTTGTTCTTGAGATATTGACCAGGGGGCTTAAGTTGTCCCGTCAGATCAATATTTATTAACAATTAAGCCAGTGCGTGCGTGTGAGCTTTAATAATAATATTATGGTCGCAGTTGTTGCGACTGTTTCGACGCGGCAGCTTGGTTAAACTGGTAGAACCCTAACTCCGCCTTACGTGGCTACGAATGCGTTAGGCAATTAAAATTTGCCGGTTAATGTTTGAAAAGTGAATATTTTACCTAACCAGAGATGGGCAAAATTTATTCGAATGACGAATAACGATTGAGAATAAAAAAATCATTCGCGAATAACGAATAAATTTTCCGAATGATTATTCTTATTCGTACATATGGCGAATAAATTATTCGCGAATAAATCATTCGATGAATAAATTATTCGCGAATAAATTGTATCACGAATAAATCATTCCCGAATAAAATACTACGAATAAATTATCCTTGTTTAAAAGTCAATCGCTATAAGATCGACAGGGGTATTAAATTAAATAAAGAAATGAAAAATATATAGTGGTTTTGTGTGGTCTTGTGATACCACATCACGGTTTTCACTCAAATCCGTGGAGTTTAACGAGCTATCCTTGCTGGACTGGATATTATCGTCATCGTCATTAACCTCACTCATTTTTTTGTTAAAGTAATACACAGACTTCAGAGATGCGACTGGTTTAGACCAAAGTATGCGAATGACTAATTTTTGTGAAATAATAATGAACACGGGTAAACAAACCGATAAGAAAATTGAGTTACGTGGTTATCTCGTTCATTCATATATCCATCTCTTTCTGGTTGGCTACCTGCGAGACAATCCCTAGACCCTAAAATATGCTCCAGTTGCATTTTAATGGTAAATTTGAAAGTGTACTATAATATTATTCGTGGTATTTATTCGAATAAAATAAAGAATAATTCATTTATTATTCGAAGAAGTGGTAGAATAATTTATTCGCGAATAAATTATTCGCGAATAAATTTATCGCGAATGATTGTTTATTCGAATGATTATTCAAATAAAAATTTATTCGAATAATGCCCATCTCTGTACCTAACTAGTATGGAAACGAGCCGCACCGCGCCGCCTCCGCTTTTATTGCGTGTGCGGCGCTTTAAGTCGAGCGCTTTTATGTTAATTCTATACCTACACTGACAGTTTTCGAAAATCGTTAACAGTAGAGTTAAGCACCCTAGACAAAGGTCTAGGGTCTTTACCACAGACATTAACGTCTCTTGACACTATCCCCGTCAAAACATTTAAACCTACTTATGGAACGTTCTTAAAATTTACGCTTATAGTTTAACTATTCTGTGCTAATGGTTTCGAACTCAACTACATAGATGGCAGGTAAACTTATTCCACAAAATAAGTAAGTCAAAAATATAAGCAGGATTGAAAGTTTCCCTACTTTATTTGATATTTTGCAATATACATTCTTAGAAAAGATTGAAAAGGGCATGCTTCGATGGTTCGGTCATTTGGAAAGGATGGATGAAACAAGATTGACGAAAGAGATATACAGATCGAAAGTGAGTGGACGGGTCGGAAGGGGCCGCCCTAGGCGTACTATTTCGAGTCATATCGGAGAAATACTGGAAAAGGGCCGAGTATGAATGTGGAAGAAGCGAAAGAAATTTGTCAAGATCGTAGCAAGTGGAAAGAAGTGGTCTCTGCCTATCCCTCTGGGAAACAGGCGTGATTTAATGTATGTATGTATGTACATTCTTAGACATTTTTGATGTATGAACCTCGGTTATTATGTTACTCGTATACATACAGTAGGATTAAGAGCTCCCCCGTAAGCCAATCTAGAAATCCTATCCCTGAAGTGATTCCTTGCGTCACGGCCACCACGTGTGACCGTAACAAGATTGGCCGTGAGCGACACGCGGGGATTTAAAAAGAGCTGGATGTAGTCACGTTTCATGAGTTATACGTTTTTTTACAAGATTTTCAGGGTTCCGTACCCGAAGGGTGCCCAACGGGACCTTATTAATAAGCCCTGTCCGTCCGTCCGTCCTAAATTTCAAGAGCGAGAGAAAGAGATCTATAGAATCGTAATAGCGTTTTTTTTCTGAATATTTGTTATTACGGCGAATTTACTATGATTATTTATGTGTATTTAAAGAATATGAAATAATAAAGGAAAGTTCTTTTGTTGTATCGTAAAAACGGTAAACCATACAACATGGACATCTGTGAGTCGGGCTCGCGCTGATTCGTTTCAGATGACAATGAAATATTATGTACCTAAGAGCTGATCTGATGACGGAGTCGGAAGATGGCGACAGGATCTCCGCTATACTTAACATAAACCCAACGTGTTGAGACTTGTTAGTTTTGTCTTAAATAGCAAATTATGGTTGTGCAAAAAAGTTTAGCATACCTAGGCAGCAAAAGGTTGTTCCAAAAACTAATTGTCATAGTTAATAACAATTTACAAGTTACCTTCACGGTGTTTATTTGTGTCAAGTCTTGCTAGTAAATTTTGAGCCACTTCTTGTTATAGTTGTGGAATAAGGAATACATAATATGAAACCCAATGACAATGCAATATACTTACTGGTAAGTATCTAAGATCTGATTAGATGATCGAGTCACAGGTGGTATCATGATATGATCTACCTACTTAACATGGACCTAACCATAAGCAGAAGATGACTGCAAAATAAAGAACAGTCGGTAACATAAGCTTGCCTCATAAAATATTATTTGCACAGAATATAATTTACACTAGGATGCAAAGGAGCCAGTGGGTTACCTCGACCAGCGGGCCTCAGCCTTAGCCTAGGTGCATTACGCTAGCTAGCGTTTCTATTAGATCCTTTTTTAACCTTTTCCACGCCATTGACGATATATCCGCACCACTGGTTCAACGCCAACGACGGATATTTCCGTCATGGTTGACAGCGCAAATTAAACCTGAGTGGCTATGAGGTAAAGTTGACATTATCTTTGGTGTTTAGCTGTCATTGGCGTGTGAGCGACGACTTTGTTTTCGACATAGCGTTGAAAAGGTTAAACCAATCGCGTCACTGGTAGATGACGTGATACGAAGAGTTACCAGTGACGCAATTGGTTTAAAAACGAAACGCATAGAAACGCTAGTTAGCGTAGGTACTTAATGCATTTTGGCTAGGGCCTCTGTTGCAAAGTAAACACCGGTGCTCATTGGGAAGAGAGGAATCGCTGATTCGGTACCGGTCTTTTAAAAGACCTTTATATATTCTATTCTTCGAGTCAAAAATCCGTGGGAAAAGGTTTCCAAAAGATAAAGCTGGATGAAAGCTGGATGGTGTGGATGCGTGGAATCGGAAAAGCCTTACGGTTTACGGTACGGCTCACATACACCAAATTCACCATCGACGAAACGATGCCAACGTCATCAACCGACAAGTCCGAACTTGTGTGGACTCCGTCAGGTTTCCGGCTTCTTAGTACACTATAGCAAGCGTTTGACTCGTAAATCTCTTAATACAAATACTGTTTAATGCACTCCGCACTTCCACAGAGAGTTACATTTAAAACAAATAATAACCATTTTATTTAACATGATTAACAACAGGCGGTCTTATCTCCTCATAGCGATCTATTACAGGTGATCCTAATAAAAGATCATTGTACTCGCCCAGTGGTCTTCTATCCATAAATATCTAATGAATCCATATAAAGCGAGGACGATTTTTCTACGATTTACTTACCATATTTTTATAAATACTTTATTTCTCTGTAGGTATCCAATTACTTATCTAATTGTAAGTCGGGCTACTTGCTACGACCGGCACCGTCCAAGAACGGAAGCAATGTATAAACGACCTAGTCAGCCGAACTACTGGTCAGTGACCCTATATGCATTCTGCGAACTTTATCGTTAACGAACATTTTGGATTGGCGCAAGCTACCGGATAGTCGCGTTGAGCGATTACGTCAATTCCATACATTTTGACAGTTTGAATAATCGTTTACGTTAGGGTTATGAATCTTGTCTAGGGCCCCAGAATCGTTCGATAAATCGGATAAAGTGTACGCGTACCGCTAGTCAAGCATTGGACTCGTGAACTAATGATTTGATATTACAACCGTTCAAATAACTAGCGCAACAAATCTTCGTCCTCAGCTTTCATAACCCATTAGCAATCTTGGGATACAGAACATCTCAAACACAACGAAATTAGAATTTTATCTGGGTCTATTTCCGGATATCTCAGTTAAACAAACAGCCAATTCAGATCAGTGTTCATATACGGTGCCGGTAAACCTAAATTTATAAACTCGATTCTAGTCTAACATATTTATATCGGAGTTTGACGTTTATAAATTTACATTATGTTACAAAATTAGAGAACGGACCCAAATACACCTCATTTTGTAGTAATTAAACCATAACTTTAACGCGTATCCCTGTTAAACTTTCGAGCTTAACTGTTCAAAGTACCAGGAACACATTGAATCAACAGGTAAGTACTCAGTCAATGTCCCGTACGGTGACACGTTTTACACGACCCCTAAGGTTATTCTTCGCTTCCATGAAAATTCTAAAAACTGACACTGGCACATGGGAATCCAAAGACAATACCTTGTGTTCTTCTAATCACTGGGATCGATGCATGTTTAAATGTTTGTACGAAGTGTTGGAAAGGATTTACAGCATACCTACTTTTATGCTGCCAAACTTTTTACGTGTAGGAAGGTATATCATGAGTAAGGCCCGTATTAATAAACTCATCTTGGGTGAGATGCCCGTCTCAAGATACGTCAAAGTAAACGTCAAGCCATAGAACACTGTCATTTTTGACACATCTCGAGACGAGCAATAGAGTTGAGATTAGTTTATTAATACAGGCCTAAGTTTCATTACCCAAACGTGTTTAATTTGTATTTACGATACGTTTTTGAGATACACATCCGGAAACGAACCATAAAATAATAATTATAAGATAAAATAATAAATAATAATTATAACAAATGAATCATCATTACCTACGGAAGTCAACGAACTAACATTCCAAATTCAAAAACGTATTTCGTTATGACAATACATTAACAAGTCTTCGTAATACTGTAATCCTCTTTAGTCCGACCACAGATTAACGACAGGATGCAGCCGTGACATTGTCCTTGGTAATCTGTGATACCGTAATTCAATCGTCTATGTAAGGCGCGTTCACACTTCGCGCCGCATTCGTTTATTAGGATTCCATATCATTATGGTACCAATACTACCAATGGGAACCTATTACCTCCCGTCCGTGTCAGTCAGTCTGTCCTACTAAGAGCTATGCATCTAAGATACGTAACGTATATTTTACATCGTAATAGGTAAGTGGGTGAAAATTCACAAAATATGTTTATTTAAATTACGTACTTACGTACTATACCTAACAATTAATAATAAAAAGAAAAAAGTGTAAAATTAAGGGAGTCTAAATTACGATCAAAAATGTTTTATGAGTATGTCAAAATAAATCATGGCGTTTTATGGTGTTTGGACACCTATCCTGTTTTGCCTGCATTTGTCACGAGATATTATCCCTAGCATCTTTAACATTTCATTAGTACATATTGTAAAATTTGGACTCACACTTTACCGGTTTTTTAACCAATTCAGTGCTGGTGACAGGCGTGGAGGTTTCAAATTAAGAACAATTGCCATTTGCCATTACAATTGTCACAATTGATCGTAAATGGCTTACAAATTTGTAAGTGGCTATTATTATGACAAATTAGTAATAAAATACTAATTTAGTTTTACATTATGATTTCATAAAATTAGGCATACTCTCGAATGTATAACATAACGTATTAAGTAAGTACCTAAGTATCTACTTTTACATGGCTGGTAATTTATACATGTTAATACCTACTAATAGTTTAGAACCTCAAGATTTTGATATTTTTTTTGCGTTACTATTATTAATGTGATTATTTACAAATCTTTACAAACATTAGAAATATTGTACAGCTGTTTCTTTAGTAACAGGCGATGTGAACTTGATTCTTTGTGGTCGTGTTGTGGTACTAAAATGTGGCTTAAAGAAAGATTATATCTTTACCGTTATATTGTCTATCTAGGATTACATACAGGTACAGAGCAGAAACCACTGTAGTGTAAAAATGAGACGGTTTTAGCTTACAAGCTAGTGGGTCGTTGCACTCTTAAGTTTAAATATTGAGTACTTTTTAGAGTTAAGTAGGTACGTTAATGAATATTTCATAACCTTTGCTAAGCACATCCAGCGGGATACAATAGCTTTAAAATTCATATTAGTTGTGGTAGAAGCGATGTTTGCATCGTGGAGGATGTATGTGAAGATAAACGGTTAAAAGGCTAGACCAATTGCATCTTAGTCCTCGGGGTTGGCAACGCATGACTATAGGCTTCAGGTAAGTACCATTAGGTGACCCATCTCTTTGTTTAATTTTTAGTTGCATTTAAAAAAAACTCACTTAACTAATAATCTTTTCGAGCTACAACCGAGGCACTGTAGATAACACTATTATGTGCAATGCATCGTTAAATTTAGTAATTAATATGTTTTTGCAAACGTTATTAACATAATGAGATATGATGCAATAAGGTCTGTACTGTACCGTGTAGGAGTTCCGTACGGCTGTAAGGATTTAGGATTTTGAATGAAAACACGACACTTTACACAGAAATAAAAACATTTCATATAAGTAATTAATGCACGTTTTTGAAATTGTGGGCTTATAAAATTTTTTTTTTTGTTTAAGTAGCTCATGTCACTTGAATATATATTACTTAAGTAAATTAACACGTTAACTGTTAATGCTAACGTCACGCCTGGCAGTTCGAACATGCTTCAAGCAGCCTACAATAGCTCGGCAGTAAATATGTAAAATAATGTTATATTATAAGTATTGGTTTGAACATTTGGAAATAAAGTTATTTGTTTAAAAAAAAACCCTACGGAACCTCCAGCTACTCGTCACATTACTCAACTTGTTACTAAACTCTGTAATTACGCTGCTCTAGTAAGTAAATTGCGTTATGATTTATCGCGCTAATGTGCACTCCCCCTAATTTGTGTAACACGCTTTAAAGGCGAAATAAAAGTAGCGGCAATTCGAATTGTGCAATATAATTGTAAGAAAAAGTTTTTATTCCGAATCTCCTAGCGATGTGACTTGTTGGACCTTAAAAATCTTGTAAATCGTAATGAAATGTGCATTTGAATTCACTTCGAATTTGAGCTTGATTTGTTTTTTAATTATACCCATAACCCAAATAAGCACTGTTATGGCTTACTCACGTCTTTCCTAGTTCCGTCAGGAAACGGCCTGTCACGTTTTCGACTCGTTCGAGTAGCGATTATTACCAGTGAAGTGATTTATAACTATAACGCATTTTTAATTTAACTTAATCCTTATTTACTAATTCCCTAAATGAATAATGCGAAAATTGGGCAGATCCACGATTGCGTTCAACTATATCAACGCGAACCGAGAAGCGGAAAAAATCTAGTGAGGATCAAATAATTTGACTTAATTAGCATTAGTACTTATGTACCCAACCATAATTTTGGGCTTTATGTTAGTCAGGTTAAAAAACCTGTGATGGTAAACAATAGTCTGTCAAAGGCACCCCATTATTTAAAAGAAAAAAAAAACAAATGTTAGCAACACTTTCATACTGCCGATCAAAACTAAAACGTAAGGTTTGTTTCAATAGAACTTGCCAACAATGTAAACAAACATTGTACTCAAAATGTCTTTAATTTCCATTCTACATCATCAAATACTGCTAAATCCATGTGTTATTTAATCAATTCTTTCCAAATCGTTATCCTAAACCATTAAAAGAATAAAATAGTGCTAGAATATGGATATCTCATTGAATGTTTTGTTTGGATTGTTGGCAAGTTCTATTGAAACAAACCATAGTAGCGTATAAATATGTATTTCTTATCTACTCTTAAAAATCTTGAGTACCGGAAAGATTATTTTCAGAAATCTGCACACCTTAAGTGTTTAATCAAAGAGTGAGATGATAAAACAAAAACTTTTTTTTTTTTTAATTTATTGAATATTATAAAGACTACAGTAGCATATTCTAATATTACTCGCCAAACTGTTACGTTTATCGGCGAGATGCGCTCAGTTTAACACTAATTAACTTATCCTAATATCTAATCGACTGTGCACCCCCTTTGTTACAAAAGGCCTTCCACCCTATTAATATGCCTACGCTGCCTGTCCGTCCGTCCTAACTTTAAAGACCACCACACTTATTGCATTACGCACTCGCAATCGCAGTCGGGTTTAAATTAAAGTGGAACAATTGTTTTCATTTTGTATGCGGACAACCCTTCGATTTTAACCCGTAAATTAGTATTACGGCGGATTTACTAACAAATAAACATAATACAAAATGAAATAATAAAGTTCTTAACGTTTTTTAACGTATTAATTTGTTGTTTTATCTTAAAAACTGTAAAACATAGAAGCGTCAAATTTGGAATGATTATAGCACAAACCTTGAAGACAAACAAAAAATCACTACATAGTATAAAACAAAGTCGCTTCCCGCTGTCTGTCCCTATGTATGCTTAGATCTTTAAAACTACGCAACGGATTTTGATGCAAATAAACCGAAGCGAAGCGAGGGCGGGTCGCTAGTACTAAATATAATCAAGTATGAGTCGGACTCGCGTTGATTCGATTCGAAATCGAATTCAAATGGGGATATAATAATACCAACTGTGCGGCGGCGCGGAACCCTCGGTGCGCAAGTCCGACTCGCGCTTCACCGGTTGTTTAATTCTCAAAACACTGGGAACTCGATTGCTCTTCTTCGCATGCTTAACACCTTATAAACCACTAGCGACCCGCCCTCGCTTCGCTTCGGTTTATTTGAGTTTTCTATAACACACGTACATAAAACAAAATTTATTATACATAAAAACCTTCCTCTTGAGTCACTCTATCTACTAAAAAAAACCGCATCAAAATCCGTTGCGTAGTTTTAAAGATCTAAGCATACATAGGGACAGACAGCGGGAAGCGACTTTGTTTTATACTATGTAGTGATGATGCATCTCACATCGCTATGCATACGTTTAGGAATAATAACCACGAAAAATCATTGAAATTATTCGCCATAGACAACTGTTATGAGATTTGTGTTTAAAGAAAGAACTTTATTTTCTCTAAAGAAATATATACATTTCACTTATACAGAGAAAACATAGACGGCTTAAAGTTATGGTTTTGAGTGAACAAAGATTAATAATAACAATGTAGGCAACATTTTGCAACAATGTAAGCAACAAACAACAGGTTAAATAGAAGGTGAGATGAGCTTAGAACAGAATATTTAAAAAAGTGGGCATGCAATTAGTAAATAACATTTGTAGTTCCTGATTAATATTTACTAGCTACGTTAACAAATGGGCATATAGTAGGTACTCTGTTGTAGAATTATGCATTTTATTGCGGGTACGGGGATTTATGACAATGTCACTTTTCTTTTTAACCCCCGACGCAAAAAGAGGGGGGTTATAAGTTTGACGTGTAAGTGTGTGTCTGTGGCCCCGTAACTCTTAAGCGGATGAATCGATTTGGATGTGGTTATTTTTATTTGAAAGCAAGTTTTCTAGCGGTGGTTCTTACACATGTTATGTCAAAATCGGTTCAGCCGTTTTTGAGATATTGTGCTTTTAGGGGGTTCAAAGACCCTGATATAACGGCGGAATGAATGAATGAATGAATGAATGATATTTATTTTCCAAAGTAGGTAAGTCACAGTATACATTGCATGTATTGCGATGGCTGCTTTAAGAGCTAATATCTCGTAAACGGCCCAACCAATTTTCATGTAGTAGCTTTATATAAAAAAACATGCGTCCAAATCCGTTCATCCGTTTGGGAGCTAAGATGCCACAAACAGACACTCAGATACGTAGACATAGAGACAAACGTTATAAAACTTTTAACACCACTCTTTTTAATTATTGATTATATTGCCCAATGTAGATCCAATCACCTTTCTCCCGGCAAGGTAGACTGTGACCGACCAAGGGTGTGATTCTCTCTAAAACGCGGTCGGACGAACGAACGAGTGAATGTCGCAGCGGCAAGTTTAAGTAGTTCCGTCAGAGCGAACAAAACACATTTTAGCGCGTGAATTTCAAATTTGGCAGCATGGCTTCTGTCGATAAGATCAAACGTATAAGGCTGCTTAATTGAGAACGCGCTAAACTATGACGTGTATCGTTCGTCCAACCGCGTTTTTGAGAAAATCGCACTTCATGTATCACAGTTTTATTAAATCAAATGGGATTTATAGATGAATGAAAGGTTATAAGTAGTTCTTTAGCCAGAATGCACGTCTTTATAATCATCTCGTGTACCTCTAAGCTCCATTTTGATTATGGTCAGCGGTCAGACGTAATTTGGCGGTCGATGACTCTGTGCAATTTATTCTAAGCATGAGTTCTAGAGTTCGCATCTCACATATCTGATCGAATGTTTGCACGTTGGAGTTATTATGACTGACGTATTTTACGTGAAATATCGCTCTTAAGGTCAGGTGTTGTATTATAAGGTGCTATTTGTTAGTAGTTTTTTATGTCAAAATAAGTTAAAATGGAATTTTACGGAATCCGTTGAAAGGTTATTATTATTAATATGTCAGTCAAGCGTTATAAATATAGTTATTTTTTATTAATCTGAATATTTTTTGGCACCCATTACGGTGTATTAGATAAGTACTATTAACCCAATGGAACCCTGACCCACCATAGATCGGTGTCACAGTGATATTAAAAAACCAGTTGCTTGACACTTCGTACGACTTGAATCATAACGTCACTGTGACACAGTTCTATGGTGGGTGGATGAAAGGTACCAACTAGTTAGGAATAAAAGTTTTACTTGAATAGGTGGGACGAGTTTTTTTCCGCGATTTTTAACTATTGACAGGACAGTTAATATAAACCTGGCATTCCAGTAAGAATTTCTCCCAGGTTGACTCGACATCCATTGCGTTACGCATCACTCGATAAAACCGCCTTTAACACTATTTTAATAAGACGCTCGATACGCATCAAGAAACACAATAAAAGCAACTCCACCCTAAGATTACAACCTGTCATTGAAGATCCTGAATACAACCTCTACTTACTTAAACCTAATAGTACCACGCCAAAGAAAATTGTACTTTATCACATCTCGTTGAAGTATACGGGCTGTAATCTCGATGGTAAACGTAAATTTGCATTCGGTAACCGTCATTTCGAACTTGGAACACATTGTCCGGCGACCATAGACTCGAAAAGAAGTTTTTATTTGAACAATACAGGCGGTGGTCACGGGAAATGCCCGCGTTAATCGCAGAATCATTCAGGCATAGACCATTTCTCAAGTTGGGAATTTTGTTCCCGTACCGGGTTATAGAGCTCCCTGCATCTTGGGTAGCAACATTTTTCTAAAATGTAATTCTAATTGGTAATGAACATTACAGGCTTTTGTTTTTTTATTGTACGGTTAATTGCGGCAGAATGTTATAGAATTACTTAAGACCGAAAAAAAACGAATCCCAAAAATTCACTAAAAAGCGTTAAATAATAACAGGACCTCATGGAATAGCCAATATGGTACAAATACGCCTCTTTCATATAGCATAAAAGGGTTTTGTAAATAAACTCTCAAAACTCACTCATTTTTAAAGCAAACATCAATCTACATAGTCATCGCTTTTTAACTCCAAACTTGTGATCAACCAAATGCTTTCATCACACAAACACCCACACAATCCATACACTTCTTCGTTGCCCAGACACCTAATTCCGATACGAAAATACTCCCATTTAGAGCGCGTGGCAATTAGCGTGTGAAAACGTTCACTGCCTCTAACCTACAAATAACAAGTAATTCGAACACCCAATGTGTGTCGCTGGCATCAAAGACAAACGCATTCCTAATATTTACAATCGCACTTTAAAACATTCAAAATGACTAGTGTAAAACACAAACTACGGTACATAACACTTTAAAAACCAACACCAGCTCTCTCGTCCAGTTAAGTTAGGAAAGGGACGGGAATATGATATGCATAAATAGTTAACGTGGGAAAAATGACGCTTTGTGTGGGTGTTGCCTAGTGAAGCCTTCTTATAGAAACTTTGAAAGATGTCAAGAGAGGATCAGTCGGCGAAGATTCTTATGCCACCGTGGAATTACTAAACTCTTAATTTTTACAGCATATAGAAATCCGTTTGGTAAGGTAGAAAATTATATATTACGCTTCTCATTATTGGGTTTTATTAATATGCTTTTATTATTTGGTTTTTGCGGACAAATCTAAATAATAGCGATGTCGACATTTTAGCTTATTGACAACTCTTGTTTTGATAAGATAATTCTGTCGATAAGATCGAACGCATAAGGAACTGACTAATTGAGAATGCACGCGCTAAAATATGTTTTGTTCGCTCTGACAGGACTACTGAAACTTGCCGCAGCGACATTCATCCGTTCGTTCGTCCGACTGCATTTTTGAGAGAATCACACCCAAGTAAAATCATCTAACTTAAGGCAGTTCCCTACCAAGGCCCATAATTTTTCTACCCTGTATAAAAAGGGTCTAAAAAGTCAAATTTAACTAGAAAATCAAATTAAGTACGAGCGAAACTCCGTTAGACCCTTTAGGGCGACTTGCACGAAAAGTTTAACCCTGGGTTAAGACACTAACGCCCACTTGCGCGGACCAGAGTTAGCGTCTTAACCCGAGGTTAGGCGGCAAACCACGTACAAAAGTAGACGCTTAACTCTGGGTTAAGGGCTAACTCCGGTCCGCGCAAGTGGGCCTAACTCGAGTTAAGATGACAGTTTTCGTATGAATCTGACGTCTACTAACTCGAGTTAGTGCCTTAACCCAGGGTTAAATTCTGCGTGCAAGTGGCCCTTACCGAGTTATTCGGCATAGAAAGTGCTTTGGATTAACATTCACACAGTAATCCTTTCGTCCTTGGAAATTTCCTAGCCGAGTGAAACCAGTTACTTAACAAAGCTTTCTAGTTTCGTTAATTCATTAGAAAAACACATCTCCATTGCAAATGGCGGTCGCCACACACGGGCTACATTGTTTAAGTTTAATTATTGAAATTAGTTGTTTCGAGCCATAATATACCTTGGCAAATGTAGAAAATATAAAAATAAGTTGTGTTATTTAATAAAATAAGATATTTCAAAGGATTCATTTCGTACCTACTCGTAACATTACTAAGTAACTTATTGACACTAGTGAAGCCAAGCACGTACCTACCTATTTACACCTGAGGTGTTATCCTCTCAAACACGACGTTCGGTCGGTCGAACGAGTGAACGCGGCGCAGCTTATATAATCCGGCGAGTTATGGTAGTCCCGTCAGAGCGTACAAAAAAAATTGTAGGTGCGTCAGTATGGTCAATAAGAGCCAGTTTCGAGGTGGCCTTATTTAAAAAAATATGGCGAACTAGCGACCCGCCCTCGCTTCACTCCGGTTTGTGTGAGTATGATAATAGCCTATAGCCTTCCTCGATAAATGGGCTATCTAAGTTCCTGAGATTAGCGCGTTCCACCAAACGAACAAACAAACAAAATCTTCCGCTTTATAATATTAGTATCTATAGATGAGCCCGAAGCCACCAAGAACTCCATTTGCTAGGCTATTTTGAAACGCGGCGATGAACGATCTACGGCCGAACTAGTTCGCGATTTATTGCTTTTATTTCATTACAAATGCTACCACACCATAAAAAAACAACAGTCTCCATGTATTATCGACCGGTTGTCGCGAAAAAACCAGCTGCGCCACTAGTCGGGCGGTTGTAAGTTTTCGGTTGCAGCGTCGTCGGTTGATTTTTAATTTTTTAATATGTTCCTGGGAATATGGCATTTGTTCTTTCGCATGCCAGTTACTTTTTTAAACAGCCTGGTTGCGTTTCGATTTTGTTAATTAAAGGCTGTTGTTAACAAGGATGAAAAAAATATGCACTTTCATGAGCAGGTGGGTAAAAAAAGGAATGTTTTATTTTGCGGCAGCTGTATTTTAACTCGCCTGCCCGAGGACGGTAATGTTTCTATCTGTATGTATGTAGGTATGTATGTATGGTTCTTTGTTCAATTTTGTAGAGAATGAACGCAGATGAACTGATTTGGGCACACGACACGAGGTGTCGTTATTTATTCAACCTTCAAAGTGAGATTCGTGTTAGCCTATAATTGCTACCTACATACATACATACATTAAATCACGCCTGTTTCCCAGAGGGGTAGGCAGAGACCACTTCGTTCCACTTGCTACGATCTTGACAAATTTATTTAGCTTCTTCCACATTCATACATCGAGTCATGCACGCACGTCGGTTTCGGGTAGGTACTTAAGATTCGGCCCTTTTCCAGTATTTCTCCGATTTGACTCGAAAAAGTACGCCTAGGGCGGCCCCTTCCGACCCGTCCACTCACTTTTCGTTCATTGAATACAAAACGGACACATTCCAAAATGAGTCAATGTTGCATTTTAAAATTAGAATCTATTCGTATAAGATTTTTAATGCAAGAGCAAATTATTTTGGAATGTGTCCGTTTTGCATTCAACGAGCGTTTTGATCTGTATATCTCTTTCGTCAATCTTCTTTCATCCATCCTTTCCAAATGACCGAACCATCGAAGCATGCCCTTTTCAATCTTAGTCACTACATCTTCTTTTATTCCACATTTCTCTCTGACTTTTTCATTCCTTACTCTATCAATCAGTTTCACACCACACATACTACGCAAAGAGCGCATTTCAACTGCATTTACACGACTTTCATGCTTGTCCTGCCACACCCAAAATTCACTACCATACGTCAGGGTAGGGTCCAGCACTCCATTGTGAACAGCCAGTCGGGCTTTTTGTGAAATGCCCTGTCTGCTTACAAAGGAGTAAAGGGCCCCACTAATTTGAGTCCCCGCATTCACCCTCCTCTCGATATCCTTCTCACACTTACCATCTCTTGTAAACACACTTCCCAGGTACACAAATTCGCTCACTTGTTCTACTAATTCACCATTTATATTTATCACGCACTCAGTCATCTCCTTGT
Organism: Acleris laterana; assembly: GCA_963966035.1. Taxonomy (NCBI): domain Eukaryota; kingdom Metazoa; phylum Arthropoda; class Insecta; order Lepidoptera; family Tortricidae; genus Acleris; species Acleris laterana. Next base: position 10,897,482 of record OZ014438.1, read on the forward strand.
CCTTCTCTATCACCATGACCTTGGTCTTGGCAACATTTACTCTCATCCCCTTTTGCTTAAATCCCTCATTCATCACTGTCACCATCTCCTGCAACTCAAGTACCGAATTGCTACCTACTTAGCTTCTAGTTAAGTTGTAACACTTGTAACACAGTTACAAATTGGACTTGTACTTTAAAAAACCTTAGATGAGGGATTTATAAATATACAGTCTGTATTTATAGACAATGCAAAAAAACGGAGTTCAATGCTTGCTGTCAATTTGTTAGACTTTTTAGGTACTCGATTGACCGGGAAGTTAGACAGTGTTTAAGCATTTTGTCCAAAAATTACTTCAGTAAGTCAGTTAAAGAGACATGCACCTACAGAACCTGTAGGTTAGATTAGGTTAAGTTTGTTTTATAATCCCGCAGAGTTGAAAAGTTATTTTCTAATGAATATTCGGTAAGTAGGTATGTAAGCTATGTATTATGTCTGATTCGTTGTGTCTTCCTGAAATCTAAACGACTCATAGGATTTTGGTCGTTGGATTGTTCTTTATCCAAGGAAAGACATAACTTCTTAAGCTGAATTTATTTATATTTACATTGATAGTTTACTAGTAAATAAAATAGTTTACTAGTAAATAGTAAAATAAGTCTTTAAATAGGTACCCGACTGCATGCTTTGTAATATATATTGTCACGTTGTTTATTTTTTAATCCGCCATTTTTATTGTTCCGAAGTCAAATTAGGACCTTTTATAGTTTCACCATGTGTGTCTGTCTGTAAGATACACAGGGTTACATTCGGCAAAATATGAAAATATTCCGAAGCTTTCGCGGTTTTTTTTTATTTTTCACAAAGTTGCGAGTTTTGGCGCTCGAGATCATAAACTTGGATTGTTCATTGGGCCAACATCATAAACAGCATTTCCTCGTTGTATATGCGTTGCCCGAGCAAGCTGCCAGCTCTGTGGTCTCCGGTTGTCTCTTTAGCCTTTTCGAAATGTCCTTAAAAAGGCTATAATAGCACCGAGTCCCCACGGACCAAGGGTCTCGACGCCGAATGGAACAAAGTTATATTCTCCGCCAAGACCCTTGTATTTATTATTTTTCATAGTTTCGACCGCCTCAGCTGCCGCGCCTGGGTTATTTACTGATCCGCGGAGGTGTGACGAGGCTAGGGTGTCTACACAAGTAGCGTCCCACACCAGCACTCGCCCCATACTCCAGGGAATTAATATATGAATTAATGAACAAAAACTTCTACCCAGACAAAACTACAAGTAAAAAGTACTAAACATTTGGAAAACATCTTAAATTAAAGCATGGGTGTGAATTTAAAAGAAAATCTGTTACGACTATTTACGACTAGGTAGGTAAGTAGACTTGGTTTGTTGAGACGGTTAAAGTAGGTATTTAAACCTATCTTATGAAAATCATTACAAAATACCTAACTTTTATTAGAAAATTTAGTTCATAGGTTGTTTTTCAAGATAGTTTTATGGGTTTCTACCTAAGGTCGGATTTTTATTCCCACAGAAAAAATGTAAACAAAGTTACGTCACTGTCAAAGTGAAATTTCAGGGGATCACAAAGTTTGGGCCAGCAAGAAATATAATATTAAGTTATCATTTGAAATTAAAATCGCATAAACTGGAACGTGATTACGACGGGAGCACGAATGGTGAAGCGAAGCGAGTGAAGTAGGTACCTAACGTCTCAAATCTTTCAAGCAACCGTCAACTTGTTAACATGGGTACGTATCGAGTCAATGATACCAGTGCAATAAATAAATTAAACGTACAAAAACGGTTTTCACGTTTTAAATTAACACAACAAAGAGTTTTTATCTAAATGCACTTTCCATCAACAAATTAAATTCTTTAATCTTAATTACAAACTACAATATATTATTATGGTTTTTTATAAAAAGTCAATTTCTTTTAAATGTGGAAAGTAAAAATATTTTGAATACTGCGAATGTTTTTCGTTAACGGCAACACCTTTGTTTTTTTTTTCTGTGGGAATAAAAATCATACCTTAGTATATAACGGCATCGGGACCCTACAGCATGGTCCGACTTGGCCGTTTTTTTAGTAGGTAGGTAGGTACGGTCCCGGATTCAAATTGATGAACCACTATAGAACCTTGTCGCATAAAACGAACGATTAATTCCTATGTCATTTCTATGTTCTCACTTGACGCTGTCAGTATGACAAGGTTCTGTGGTGGATCAACGTTTTAAGTCCTCGATGGCTTACTCAGTAAAAAAATTGTCACGGCACTAAAACGAATCTAACAACACCTTAACGAGGAAACAAATACCTACCATACAACCATACATAAAGTATACATGTCAATAACATTACCCTCCTTGCGCAGTTGGGTAAATAAGAGGCAATCCTTTTATCTTAAAATCATATGACATTGGAATTAAATAACGTTATAGGTAGGTTACCTACCTATAGACGTGAGATGAGAGCAAGACATGTTGGAATTTTGAAGCTTAATTATCGTTTGACTTGTTTAAGTATTTTACTAGCAAAGACAAAAAAATGCGTCAGTATATTGAAAATGCAAACGTGAAAAAAAATGCGCATACTAATGCACCTTAATAAATAATTACAGGAATTTCAACCTTTGCAATAAAATAATAGGGACGCATATGGTACAAGACTTTGATTATACTTACGCCATTCTACTATAAACATTAATTTGTTATCAGTCCCATTAGTAACAATGGAGGTTTTTTAAAACATTTAAAGTGTGAATTGTAACACAAAAGGACTTGATAACCAGCTTATCATACCTACTTAGCGGACCATAAATACTGGAGTTTATAAATTCCATAACCTAGTAAGTAGATAAGTTAGTACATGTAGGTATTCGAGGATATTGTTCTAACCGAATCCGTCATTTCAATAGGTATAAGTTAGGTTACTATTACTACCTACCTAAGTTGATTAATGATTTAGGTATGTAGGTATTTGTTTCGTTACAAGCGCCTGAATCCAGAAAGGTACCTAGGTACTTAAACCGATTTTATTAAAAGGAAAGCATGCCTTAATTCTTTCTGCATTTAAATGTAATTATTTCTGTATTTAAATATGTTCATGAATTAAGTAATAACTTTTTGTTATTATTTATGATTGCCGATTAATGTTGCCGTGTATCGAAATAATTAAAATTGACGAATAGGTCCTAACTTATATTTGATATTGTACCTATATTATATATATTATTTATACTTAGGTACCATGATGGGTAAGAGAATTAACCATCAGTGTGTCGAGAAATAACTTTGTTGTAAAAAATAAGCTATTTTTAAAGAAGCCCCGGTAACCTTGGAACTGTATCAGAAAATCTCGTTGTAACTTGTTATGCGGCTTACAATTTATAAACAACCACGAAAGTTAGAGCTTTTACACTAACTCACTGTACTTTTCGTAAAGTATCAATCGTCCATTTTACTGCATTAAAAACTTAACCTGTCAGTTAAGTCAGCTGTCAAACAAAGACTCGACATACGAAAACTTTTTGAAGCTGGCTGTATGCACAAAAACACAGATCTTCACTCAAACAAAACTCGAAACACCGGTTTCGGATAAAAATAATTATTAACTACCTTTTGAGATCAGAACATGTCCACTTTTAATTTAAAATTGCACTTTTTCATTGTTTGACTTTTCACACGATTCTATGGTCCGACCTGCGCCTAAGCCATATTATGTATAACTGAAGAGCATGACAACATGCCTCAGGTAAAATTTTCACGTCGTATAATACGACAGTTTCAAACAGGCCCAGACGCAGAAGAAGGGCTACCGTTGTATTTGCTCTTTAAATCGACCGCGTTGTCAAGGAAAGAACATTGTATCGTAGGCCGACGCGGAAGAAAGAGATGACTGCGAACGGATAGAAGCCTCCGCAAAGACTAGTGAGTCATAGACGAGACAAACTGTCTATAACGGTATTGTTTTTAGGAATTATATTTAATTGTTGTTTCGTACTTTGGTAATCCCAAAGGTACCTATGTTTTGTGCGAATTATATTGACAGTTATTTTATCCCTTCGTTTCGTCGCACACAGAATGTAAGCGATAAGTGGGTAAAACTTAAATAAAAAAAAACTTCGTATAAAACACAAAAGTTTCCTTTTTTTAAGTTTAAATATAGATAGTTGCGTGTTGGTGAAAGGTACTAGTATGACGTTACATTTTTTTTTATCTCAATCAAATGAATTGCACTGTTTTATTGAAGTAAGTATGTAGTTATGTCAGAATAAAATATATTTAATTTACCAAATAATCGAGACGGACTACTACAGTTTGATGTTAACAAAATATCAAAACCAAGTATGGAGTTTTTATGAAAATAGCATTACTCGTAACGTTTATTATACTTTCTTTTTTATTCAGATCGTCGATCTCATAAATAAAATAACACTATGTTTGTACTGATGGGGTGTTTCTTCGGTAATTGGTTGCGCTAACATCAATGTATCTCGTCTAAGATCAACTACTCTATTTATCGAGTTCAAACAGTTCCTACTCCTATAATTTCTCTCATCTGTGCCCATGACGTCATCTTTCGGAAATGTCAGCAGCGCACACAAAGCTCGCTGTCTCCCTTCCCCCTGCAATTCCCAATGGAGGCCTGATTCAAGGATACAGTGCACTCCCCAGTTCACTGCTCCCGCTCCGCATAGCCAGATCTTTTTAAATTTGGAACTTAACGCTATGAAGTAGGTTGCATTTAAGAATTGTATATGTTTGATGGCCAGTTACAATAAGCCAGTTTTTTTTTACTTGAGTCGGCCTCGCATCATATTTATGTATGGCCGCATGGCCAGAAATGCCTACTAGGCATTAACAAGAAGCATATTGTCGTTTTTGAACTTAACTAACACCATTAGTAGGTATAGCCATTTTAGCATTTTTCTTAAACAGCAAGGCTTTTATTAGGTACCTACAAGGAGAAGTTGTTGTCCTATTAAATTAAAATATTACAAATTATAATTTTATAGTTACCGAGAATGAAAAAATAAATGAAAAGTATCTTTGATACCTAAACGGGACCGTACCTACAACCTTCAATGAGAGCAATTGCAATGTTTAAGCGTGTCTTGGCCCAGTTTTCTTCTTTAATTGCAATCATTATATAGATATCTAGGAATGGCTCTACATAAGGAAAGAATACTTTTTTCTTCGGAACTGCTAGAAGCTTACTTTTGTCTAATTTAGCTAAAGAGCTCACGTTTTTTTAGAATTCGCCTAGTTAGTACAATGTAAGGTGTCTTAATTTTTGCTTTTGTAGTTTAGTAAGTACCAAATTTTTGGCATAATGAACAGTGTATGGAAGGGTTTTTACAACCCAATAACACGTAAGTAAATAACTTTACCACTCGTATGTTTAACCACTAAGTCTTCTATTTTCATTTTAAATTTTTCTTTAGTCATATATGTTTGTATTTTAAAAAATCTAATCATCATACGAAGGTTTAAAAGACGTGTATCAATGATTCCTGTGATCAAAACGGAATAAATAAAAAACCCTAACGACCGTGTTACCTACCCTACCGATATGCTTGTAGCTTATCTCCCTCAGAAAAAAATATTAACCCATTCGGGCCCTAGAATACCGTAGCTTTATACTATGAAAGCGAACATGTGTTTTTTGTTGGTCTTGTCTGAAATGCATTTAGTAAAGTGTCTAATAGCCCGGAAAAGAACCTTTACCGGACGGAATAACAGGCAAATACTAGTTTATAAGTGTCTAGTTTAGTATAGGCGACAATAGGTTTCACGTTCATTTTCGAATAAAAATTTTAAGTGTCCGAATTTTAAAAATCGACCCGCTGTGTTCTATTTTGAATCGCATGCGGCGACTATCACTATCACTACATAGTATAAAACAAAGTCGCTTCCCGCTGTCTGTCCCTATGTATGCTTAGATCTTTAAAACTACGCAACAGATTTTGATGCGGTTTTTTTTAGTAGATAGAGTGATTCAAGAGGAAGGTTTTTATGTATAATAAATTTTGTTTTATGTACGTGTGTTATAGAAAACTCAAATAAACCGAAGCGAAGCGAGGGCGGGTCGCTAGTAGATTATAAAATTAGCAAAATTTAACCGATTTCTAAAAGTTCGTATATTATCTCTGGTGGCTTTCAATCCTTTGATATCAAATACAAGTTTCTCACACGTAAACGAGACATTCGCGTGACTCATTTTTCTTCATTAATAACTAATCATCAGTGAGATTTAAAAATTGACTTCCAGAACCGTCTATACATCCCCATACTAGCCCAAGTTATCGATATCGTAATGTAATTAGATTGTTGACGTTATAACAGCTCTTATTCACTTGTCAATATGAGCTGATATAGCTGCTATAACTCTGGGTAGTGATTCTCTCAACAACGACGGTCGGACGGACGGACGAGTGAATGTCCAAGCGGCGAGTTAAAGTAGTCCCGTCAGTGCGGACAAAACGTATTTTAGCGCGTGTATTTTGGTTTCTGCCGATGGATCCAACGTACAAGGCTGCTTAATTGAAAGTGTAGCTTGTCGGACCATGCTCAGTGTAGGTTTCCAACGCCGTTACTACAAACAAAAACCACACTACCATCTCCAAAAACAACAGTATGAACGATTGTTCTATGAGCATTTAAAGTTATTTGGAGCTATTTTACATGTAAGTATTTTAGAAGTCGTAAACACTTTAGTCTCCTTTATCTCACGAAACTATCAAGTCTACTTACCGAGTGATGACTGATGATGTATACATAACATATTTTTTAATAAAGTACAATGTATCGCATGATTTTCTAAAGTGAAAAGAAATTACCCTTGCTTTACATGTACGGAAGGTACGCTGAACCATTTTTTTACTTATTTAAACATTGATTTTAGTGCGCGATATAAATATCTGTCGTGTTTAGGTTCAACCGTTATTCAGTTTGGTAACACTGACATCTGTCAAACAAGACAAACGGACATGGCGAACCTATAATAAAATAAAATAAATAATAAATAAATATAAGGGGACAATCTCACACCAAGTGACCTAGTCCCAAACTAAGCTCTAGGCTTGTACTATGGGTACTAGACAACGATATAAATACTTATACTTATAGAGAAATATATACTTAAATACATAGAAAACATCCATGACTCAGGAACAAATATTCGAGCTCATCACACAAATATCTGCCCGTACCGGGATTCGAACCCAGAACCACTAGCTTCGTAGGCAGGGTCACTACCCACTAGGCCAGCGCGTCGTCAATGGTTCCTAGTTTGACTTCGGAACCCTAAAAAGGGGTACAACAAGAATGGTATATAACCCTTAGGGCAGATACGCACTATGCGGTTGACCGCAAGCGGCTAGCCGCACAGCTGATCAAAACGTATGAAACCGCAAAATCGGAACCTAAACGCACTAAGCGGTTAGCCGCAACCGCATGCGGCTATAGCCGCTCAGTGCGTACATACCTGCCCTTACCCTCTTACTTATAAACGTGGAAAGTGACAAAGCATGGCATAAACTAAGCTTGGAATAGTTTATGCCATGCTTTGTCACTTTCTGTCAGATGCAAATGTCACAATTACAGATAAGGACAAAGCCTGGCATACACTATTCCAAGCTTATTCCACGTTTATAAGTAAGGGGGTTAGTGTGTGAGTCTGACTCGCACGTGGCCGCTTTTTTACCCGAGTTAACTAAATCTTACTGTGATTTGTTAATGAACATTCAAACTGCCGTCTGTATTGTCTTTTATTATATTTAGTTCGTGTTTGACTGATATATGCTCGTAAGAATTCTGTTTACTTGTATTAAAGCCATTAAAACGAACAGGTACTATGTTTTAAATCGCTAGCGGTTTTGTTTTTTTATCAACTCTGCATTGGCTGGTTTTTATATAGCTACAGGGGCTAGCATGATACGTGGTACCGTCATAACATCTTACTATAGTCTATCCTTTTAAGTATTTAAAAAAATGTAAACAATCCAAACCACGTGACATTGTTAAAACGCCCATCAAAACTGTTTTATCGAACTTTGACGTATCAGTGTTCTGCTTCTATTGGCTGACGAACTATCACATGGTTGTTTTGTTTACATTTTTTTAAATACCTCAAAGTGTAGACCATAGTAACATTGGACCACATTCAGTATTTAACGCCGTCTAGTAAATTAAAAAAAAGCATAACACTAGTGTTAAAAACTTAACTTAAAAACCTTTACGGAACTGTTTTGTAAATACCAGTTTTTTGAATTAATGGCTTCACTCCTTGTTTTGACTGGGTGTATTTCGCCATAGTACAGTCAGCAGCAGCAGTAGCTACGCAACCGAAAAGGTCAAAATGATCTGCACTCGAGTCTATTGACAAGAGAATACGCCGTGTCTATATCATTTTGAGCATGTTATTCTGCTTAGCTAATTTTTATGCTGACTGTACAAGCCTAGAGCTTAGTTTGGGGCTAGGTCAATTTGTGTGACATTGTGCGTGTGTGTGACAATCTCAAGTTGTCTTCGGTGAGTATTTACTTTTGTGGACTAAACAGAAGCACGTGGCGTTAGCTCCTCGTACTTCTGTCAAGTCCCCGTTTAATAATTGCAAACATTTAAAAATAATGTTTTGTTGGTTGTTCGTGTTGTTAAATGTTTGTTGACTGAGTTTTTCATTTTGAATACATGCATTTTGAATGTCATAAGTTAACGCTCAAGATTTTGCAAGAACTTTCGATAATCTTCAAAGAAAATAAAACTGGGAAAAATTTACTGACTGAATATTTTTAAGCTTTTTTTCGACCACTTAATCGTAATGTTTGACGTTTAATTTTTTCTTAGATAAGACATCAACGCGTACTAGAAAAGAAAGGAAAATGAACTAACAACATTAGTACAACAATTATAAAATATCAACCTTAATATTCGGTATTTTTTAGAGTGTGTATACAAATTCTCGAACCCTAACTCTACTTAAGAGATCCATAAATAAAATAAGTATGCCTTAACCACTGGACCATGCTAGCCACTCAGTTGTTAACAGCAATTCATTTTAATAGGCTGTGTAAATATTTGTTCCCATTGGTCTCTCTTTATGGTGCTTAATGAATCCGTCTTGCAACTCGGAAACTTAACGACGCACTTTAAGCAGCGCTGTCAACTTTAACTTCCACAGTATTAGTACGCAGCAACCGTAGTTCTCAATTTGCCCACCCGCAAAAGTAAGTTGGCGGCGAAAACTAGAATTCAGTTGCAACGGACGTTTTGTTTTTGGTACATACGATAGATGGCGTAGTTAGTTGCGAATTACGTTATTTGTAATTTTTTGGGTAATAGTATATTACTGCAGAGACCCGTAAGCGAGTCTTTCTGGACGCGAAAGATTTAACGAGTTCGATGGCCCATAATGGTCGAAGGATGGAACAGTGGAGGAACAGTTCTTTTCTCAAAAATAAAACAAGTAGATTGTACAAAAAAAAGTGTACTTAATAGAAAGTTTCATTAGTAAATTAATCTACATTTTGTATTTTTTTCTAGATTCCTACAAATCAGCACTTAACGATAAATTTATTTATTTTTCGCTTTTTTACCGCATGAATTCTGGCAACACAGACTTCGTTCTGATGAAGTAAAAATTGTGTCCATCTTATTATTATTATCTTTTAAGCGTGTGACCTTCTCGTACTTACCTCTTTAGTCATTTTAAAGATTGTCACAGGTCTGTAGGTACAGATAGTTCCAAATTCAAACAATAAAGTACTTACCTCATGGAATTTCAATACTAAACTTACTTACTGGACACATATAATCGACTCCAAATTCAAAATCACTCTTTACTGGACCCTTTCATAGTTGTACAGGAACTTCAACCCACATACCCTTTATAATCTGTGCTTCAACCTACTGGCTCCTAATTACTGGTGTTATGGCAAGATAACGTACAAAATATTTAGAGAAAAAAAAAAATTGCGAATTTTGTTAGGTCATAATTCATAAATCTGGTCGATATTGTTGGCAGATAGTTTTCATGGAAATCGGTGAGGCTGTTCAACAGTTTACCTATTTACCTATTGTTACAGTAATGTAATGACCATTGGAGACATGCACGAAAGCGCTGTTTATTCACGCTGCTGGATCGAATTGGGGTTGTTGATAGGTTTGCTCAGCGAGGTGTTACTCAAAAGAAAAAAACCCTGGTGGAAAAAGTAGGTATCAAGATCTTAGTATCATATGTAATTACTGCTTTACCAACATGCGTAACGAAATTATAATGCGTGTGCAAGGCTGAACATAAATACTCGTCTCAATCATAATTCTGACGCCGTCCGGCGGTTATGACGCTCTTGTTATAGCAGTTATACGAATTACATAGCACCAATAATCATAGCAGCGTAAACGCCAAACGCAATAAGATCATTTTTAATTTGGACGCGTAATAATCTTGAGAATAGATTGTTCTATTAGAATGTCTAGGTTCCTGTTGTCTAGAGGAAATGCTACCGCTTAAGGGAGGAACTTACAAAATACATATCGATGGCCGTGATCTAAATTAGTTTAAGAAACTTGCTACGGTTGTGTGGTAATGAAAAAACTGGTTAAGTGTGAGTCGGACTCGCGTACCGAGGGTTTCGATTTCGAATCGAATCAGCGCGAGCCCAACCCACACTTGACCATTTTATAGTAAGTACTTGTTATATGTTGAAAAAAGCGTTTCTTGTATGGGGACCTCCTTTAAATTTTTTACTTTTTTTTAGTAGTAGAGGAAGCGTAGCTGTGTTACACTTACACTGTTGAGTACCGGTGTAGGGTATAATGACTAGCAAAGTAGCGTCCATTCTTAGTCCTCAAGGTCAGGAATAGGTTTCCAATTCTTATATTGCATAGCAATAGAACAGTAATGCATGCAATGATTATGTGGTTCAAAGCCCTCTGATACTAATCAGTTAACCTCTGTGCCAGATTTCCTTCTTTAAGTCACAATTTTTTTTAGTGCATTTTCCCTTGCGTCAATTTAGATAAGAACCATTAATGTACTTATTGATTAATTTATCATAATATAATAGGTAATATGTAAACTATTGTTGATTAGTTTTGTTATTATTGTTTGGTAAGTAGGTACATACCTGATCTTCGTCCCGGCAGTCAATGATCTCGCTTCTGAAATGCAAAATACATACTTGTAAATAATAATATTCCATTGAGATCATTCAGGTTGGCCTTTGCAACAGCTAAATTGCATTATGCGTCTTTCTTTTTAACCGACTCCAAACAAAAACAGCAAATAGAAGAAGGTTAAAAATTCGTCACGTTAGTAATTTTTATCATAGTTAGTTTATGTATTTATTACAGGACGAGTGCTTTATAATTATAAGTTACCTGTTACAAAGAAAAGTCGTTTAGAAATAAATTGTCCGTAACATTTGGGTTAGGGGCGTGTTTGAGAATTTCGTCTTCTAAAATTGTAAGTAAGAATTTACGAATAAATATAGTTCCAATAAGATCATTTGCTTACAAACATTTGTAATCAAATCTGCGAGCGGTGAGCACGCTGAACCAAGCATTATAGTAGCTATTCGAGCGAATTTAAATTCAAAATGGACCTAATTTTCTATGCAACTGTGACACTTAGGTATTATTGTAGGGTTATATCGTGTGTAACATTAGCACGGGCCCAAGCGAATATGGCGATATTTTTCTCAATTTTTTTTTTCTAATAGCAACTTTTCCATTCGCAAAATTCACTAGTGTTTATTTATTTCAGTAGCTTATTTTGCCGAAGTTTTTTTCTCAGCAGAATCATAGGTAGTTTTCCTATCTGTTTTTATCTGAATAGTTACGAATAGTCTGATAATCGACTTTGGAAAACAGATTGATACAACTGCGCAAGCACAAACGTTGGTCATTAGAATTTTGTTAGCAAATTAAGGCTTCGTTCGTTAGCTATGAGCTATAAGTATTAGTGTGCTTTTCCGGATTTTTAAAATTTTAATTTTAATACCTGCTAAGAAGCTTCTTGATGACCGGCCGTTGGGCAGTGCTGTCATGGATCCTTACTTGCGTCGGATCGATCTCCTCGCATTCCTCGTCGTCGTACGGCATCACACCGGTCCGACTGGCCAGTATACTGTCCATAAACGGTCTGTATAACTGACCAGACGTACCCAAAATATCGTCAATATCAGTGTACCGGGACACGAATTTATCCGCACTCTTCTGATACGAGGTCCCAGATCCCCTCCGTCTATATTGCTGATGGTTTTCGTACGGAGATGTACGCCCTCGATATTGTTCGGGTTCTTTCGGCGTTTCCAAGCCCTCTGGGCTCCTTCTGTCACCTAAAGGCTCGTCATCTGGTAAATGTAAGGGGAAGGGAGGAACTTGCGCGGAAGGTATGTAGACTTGGACTTCATCAGAGTCTGATGAATCGCTGTCGTCTTGAGGCGGCGGAGTAGGTAACTTCTCTATTCCTTCTGGAATATTCTTGTCACTAGCTAACCACCACGGCCGCTCCCCTGACTCTATATGCCGTATGCGTCGCAACGGAAAACTGAGCTGATTAGAACCAGACTTGCTCAAGTTGTTCTGATTGGAATTTGACTTGCTTAAACTGTTTGGATGGTCAGATTTGGTGTTAGCTGAGTTTTCATTACTTGTCGCCCACCAGTCCTTTTGGTCTCCGGATTCGATGTGACGCACTTTAAAGAAGTTGTATTTCTCACTCTTCTCGCTGTCGCTGGATGATTTGCGTGGGGGAGTCAGTCTTTCTATACCTTCAGGGATGTTAGCACAGCTATCGAGCCACCAGGGTTTCTCGTCTTCCGTGTATTTGTTTTTCTTTGGTATCTTAAACGGTTCGGTACTATCTGAACCATTTGTAAGCGGTTTTTCACTCTTACTTTCACCGTTCGATTCAATCCACCAAGCCCTTTCACCCGACTCTATGTGCCTTATCTTCTTAGGTAAATTTTTCTCCGATGGAGACCTTTGATTCTCATTTACAAGGTTTACACTGCTCTTTTTTTCTGAATCTGACTCCATCCACCACGCTCGTTCCCCAGATTCAATGTGCCGTATAGCTTTCAATTTAACAAAATTATTGTCGTTAGTTGCTACAATATTATCTGTACTTTTGGTTTTATTTGATTTATCACTTTCTGTAGTTAGGTTAGAAACATCTTTGCCGGTGGATTCTGACGTGGAAGTTTCCATCCAACGACTGTTTTCGCTGGTCTCTTGGTGTCGTTTGAATAAACTTGTGACGGGTGCCAGAGCTCTAATCAAAAATGACTTGGCTTCTTCCGTAGCACCATCATTCTTTTGAGAAACAATCGGAGATTGCTGCCTTGCAGATCGATCTGTTGGTATTGAGATTTCATCGGCTGATGTTCTAGAAACCTCATTAGTTTTTGATTTTGATGTCATATCTTCCTCGCTAAGCGAAGACTGTGTTGATAATGTAATACTAGATTCTGGACTGTTACTTTCTCGTGACTTTGAGGTTTTCATTTTTACATGACCATTTGTTAAATTACTACTTGAAGAAGTTTTTTGAACACTTTTTGGTGACGTAACTGATTTTTTATCCTTTCCGTCTCCCGTTTCTGCAGTTTGATCAGAGTCTGACGAGCTGCCAGATTTACTTTTACGCTTAACTATTTTCTTTTTAATTGAACCGTCAGTGGAAGAATCTGAGCTTGTTTTACGTATTTTTACTTTCTTTACTTTAGAAGTACTGTCACTCTTTGGCACTTGAGGCGGTAACTGACAATTAGTAATAGTTATTTCTGGTGAAACTAGTTCTGCAGAAGCTACAGCTAATGGGCTTTTAGCTCTAGTCAATTTGAGATTTACATTGATAATGATTTCAGATGTCTCATCATCTTTGTTTGATCCGTACAACGTGATGTCTTGATTAGATTCAGTGACATTTGTAGGTGACATAAGTTTCTTTTCTAATGACGGGCTGACGGATTCTGTGTCTCTTGGATGGGACTCCGTGCTTAAACTTCTGCTGCTCCTGTCGTTACATGAGTTGCTGGAGTTGTCTCGTACGTTTGAGTACTGTGTAGAATATCTACCAGCATAACCTGTATAATTAGTAGCACTTGGTGTGTAAAGTGACCAATTTGTGATAGTATTTGCACGAGCGGTACTTCCAAATCTACTTGAGCGAGTAGGATCATCTAACCTATCGGACTGGATTTCTTTGTCTATCATTTCTGGTCGTTTTTTTCTTCGCGTTCTGTTCTTTTCTATCGTTTTTGCCATATCTGCTCGCCTTGTTCGCACGTACACTGACGATCCAGGTGGCGTAGGTGATGTGTGCCGAGTTATAACGGACACGGTTTCCATTTCACATACATCGTCATCTTCAATATCCTCTATACCATTTTCAACGATTTCCTTTACTTCTTTGTTTAATTCGTCCTGTTTAGATTCTTCTTCTTTAATCACCGTACATGGTGACACAGATTTTTTCTCCGGCTCGTATTTGGGAACATCGATGTGGTTAACCGGTGATACGGAAGATCTTTTAACCGTCGGTGGACTTTTTAAATAATTTGTCGATAAACGGTTTGCTATTCCGTATCTGTTGACGGTGATTTCGGGTTTAGTTTCCGTTCTTGAAGGGGGTCTCGAATAGCTGGGCTCTGGTTTAGTTTCTGTTCTTGAGGAGGGTCGAGTGTAAGCAGTATCGACTTTAGTCTCACTCCTCGATGAAGGCCGTGTATATGTGGTGTCAGATTTTGTCTCGACCCTGGACGAGGGTCGCGTATATGTAGTATCTTTAGTGTCGGCTCTTGATGACGGCCGCGTATAAGAAGTTTCCGCTTTAGTTTCAGTTCTTGACGAAGGTCGGACGTACGTTTCTGGTTTAGCTTCAGCTCTGGACGACGGTCGTGTATAGGTAGCTTCTGGTTTGGTCTCTGCTCTTGAAGAGGGCCGAGAGTAAGTAGGCGTTGCACGTGGATATAATTTGTAACTCGACAGACTGTTATAGCCTGAAGACTTGTCAGTCTTGCTTGGAATGTCTTTGTCACGATCCGCAGGGCTAGGATCTCTGCTTTTTAAATCTTTGTAGGACTTTTTCCGTTCTGGACTTAAATGTCTGGAGGGTCTTGTGGTGTATTTAGACGTGGGGCTGACATCTCTGCTTCTGGTAGCTGTAACTGATGGCACACTGAGTTTGTAATCTTTTCCATATTTTGTTGTTGGTGTGGGGGTACTCGGTTTTTCTTTATCGGTTTTACTGTAGCTGGCGTATCGATTAGCTATCGTGGATATAGGCGTTTCTTCTCTAAGGGTTCGTTCAGGGCTGAGTATTGGGATGCTAGAGGTTTTGTAAGAGGGAGTTGTGTTGAGATATTTGGCGGTGACGGACGTTGGTCTCTCTGTGGATGTTGTGGTGGCCCTCGAAGCGTCCCGGTTCCGCCCGTATGACGATGAGTCATACGTAGACTGAAATAGAGAAAACATACCATTAGGTTATATGTTTAACTAAATTTATGTAGACTGTCTGTTTGTCTTAAGCTTAAGTACACAACACAAACAATTCGTAAATGTTTATTTTTGTGGCGTAATTTCAAAATATGATTTAAAACTCATAATATGTATTTCTTGAGTTCTAGTTTTAAGTGACTTGAATTTGACCTCTAAGTGCGGCTTATGAAAAGAAGTAATTCATCTTTATCGCAATCGAAATAAATGGGAAACCTAGACACTACCGGTCGGTGTTTTTTTAATTTTATCAAAGACTTGGCAAACACTTATAGCACTGTTTCTGTGATAGTTGCGTATTTCTCGCATCTAAAACGAATGATAATGGCTGAATTTCAAATCATTTGTTTTGGTGCCAACCCGGAACTGTCTAGGAAAGACACACGTGTTTTGCAGTATTTAGACAATTTCGTTAAAAGTTACACGGTGTATTCATTTATTAACCTGTGGCCTTAGACAAGATGCATTGCGAGAATGTTAACGATATCGAATATTTATATTACTTATTAGACGTAAGCTGCCAGTTTTCGAAAATAGTTGACGATAGCGTTTATGCATCATGTCTAGGGCCTCAAGGCCTCTATTGTGGGCGGTCAAACCCATATCGTCTTTAACCTGTTGCGGTATTGTTATTAACTCTGCCGCCATTACTGTGATGTAAATAAGAGCTAGCAGGTCAAATAATACTTATGGCATTTACCGCCTAGAATTTCGGCCTGTGTATTGTTCTTCATATAAATCATGCAAGTAAAGTTTTAAATCATTTCCCATGTTCCTTCATTTTCTTTAATTTAGTAAGTATAGTGTTAGATTTAGTGAACCAAACTCAACGAGATCGTGTTGCCTAGAAACTGATCTGATGATAAGCTGAAAGGTGAACCGAACATCGGGACACCAGTGGAATTTTCTCGTGAGCGTGTTAATTTTTTATGTCATAGGGAAGGCATAGGAACACTCAATTTAAGGCACCTGATGGTAAGTGGGATGTAAGACCCACAAATGTTTGTATTCTCAAGACTACAACTTACGATTGCAATACTAAAGACAATAAGTGCGTTGTCAACTCTAAGGCCTAAGATGGAATGCTTCTATGCAAGTACCTAATTTCACCGGTTGTATTATCCCCATACCGCCGGAACACAGCAATGCGAACACTTTTTTGGCGGTAGGTTAAAGGATAAGAATGGTGGTAGCAATTCGGACGGGTCCTACCATAAATTTTGTGATCTTTAATATTAATTTGACATCCGAATGTATGTTTGTTTGTTTCGGATTTTTTCGGTTTAACGCCTGAATCAATCGGAGTGAAGTTTGCTAGAGGAATATTTGATAGCGCGTAAAGTGTAGACATAATGACACCTAATATTTCAGAAAATAAGATAGTGTTCGAGGAACTAGCGATTAGCTAGTGGTAGACCAAGTTTATTTTAAATTATTGAGCTACAAATCCACCAGTATAAGTAAAACCAT
This sequence comes from Acleris laterana, assembly GCA_963966035.1. Lineage (NCBI taxonomy): Eukaryota > Metazoa > Arthropoda > Insecta > Lepidoptera > Tortricidae > Acleris > Acleris laterana. The sequence goes on from OZ014438.1 coordinate 10,914,450, forward strand.
ATTCTCCATTCAACAACATCACACATAAAGTTGTTCCTTTCACAGGTTTATAAATAGCAAAGGGAATGCGCGTACGCAAGGCGACGCGACAGCTAAATCCTGTAGATTTTAATACCTTGTAATAAGGTTCATATCGATTTAGATAAGTGTGTGGCCTAGTGTATTAGGATAACGTAGAGGGAAGGATTTTATTGAGCCTCGTATAGTATATTTAGGACTAAGAAAGACTGATTAATATCTCTACTGAGGAATGTAACATGTTCGAACTAGAAGGGCATAAGTGTTTACCAGATTAAATAGATTTAAGCTCGTTAGATTGTTAGGAACGGGCGAGTTGGGTTGCATAGTTTTAGTATAGGATCATGTTGCTTCAAGCGAGAAATAGAATTTATTACAGTGATTATTTTTAGGTATAATTATAACGTAAGGCCAATGTTCTTTGCAGTCTTGCATGGAAAGATTACCATTGTGTAAAGAACAATTAGAACCATTTGAAAGTAACTCTTTCAGCAACATTGCCCGCGTAAGTTAGTGCTCGAGTGTTGTTGTCTCCTCTTTTTTTTGGGACAGCAAATCTCATGTCCTTATTTAGAATAGGTACGAACATAATGTGTGCTAATTTAGGGTCGTAACTAGCGACCCGCCCTCGCTTCGCTTCGGTTTATGTGATTTCTCTGTAACATCTGTACATAATCCAGAGTTGATTATGATTGTACATAAAAACCTTCCTCTTGAACCGCTCTATTTATGTATGACTAGCTTCTGCTAGCGACTTCGTCTGTATAGAACTCGGATTTTCACTTGTTACTCAAGGATAATGTTGCATTGTAATGGTATAAGAATTTTACAAAGTTTTTGAGTTTAGCCGTTACTACAAACATACAAAAATAGAAATCTTTCCCCTTTAGCGCCACTTGCACCAATAACTTAACACTGGGTTAACGAAACGTCGGTATCGCGGGAGCAGAAACGATTAAATTACAGTTTTCAAATGAATCTGACGTTTACTATCTCGAGTTACAGTGTTCAAAATCCGTAGCGTAGTTTGAAAGATCTAAGCGTACATACAGAGAGACAGACGACGGCGGGAAGCGACTTTTTTTATGTCTCATACATCTAACATTCACAAATACTATTTATTTTTCAATAATAATTGTCATTGAAATAAAAAAATAATCGAATGAAGGAGTAAGAGTGCGTTATCGCTTTTCCCTCAGAAATACTCATTTACCGGGATATAAAAAAAAAACTATGACCTTAAAAAAATTTACATGGTTCCATTATTGTGTTAACCCTTAATGACAGAACCAACAAACAGACCTTCGTGTAATATTTTGTAAGAATTATGTTAAGAGTGAGTAAGCTAAGTTTGGTTGTCATGAAGTTTGCTAAACAAGAAGTTTACAAATTACTCATCTCATTCTCTTGAATTTGGCATACATGTAGCCTGTGTCATACATACGTATGCTGTAGATAAGTTGAAATACGGAATTATGTCTAAACGAGCTGATTCAACGCGTGTACGAGTATCAAAACAAACAGTCACAATCACAAGGACATGTTTTTAATCTCCAACGCAAAAACGGGGGTTTTGTGTATCAGTGTGTTTTGGTGTATGTGTATGTCTGTGTGTGGTATTGTAGCTCCCAAGCGGATGGACTGATTCGGAAGGGGTTTTTAGGGTTCCGTACGAAAAATTAAAAAACGGGTCCCATAAAGGATTACTCGTGCGTCTGTCTGTCAGTCTGTCTGTACAGTCAATTTTCTTCGAAACTACTGAACCGATTGAGTCTAAATTTGGTGCACATAATGTAAATTGATGACACAGACAGAGGTGCAAAATAAATTGTTCTTTTTTTGAAATAAGGGTCATTTTCGGGGTACAAATAAGGAAATAAAATAAAACGTTTTGCAAACCTTACTGTGTCATACCTATATCAAATGAAAGGGCTCGTTTTGAGGATCTCAAATATATTTTTTTACTATCGTAAAGTAAATGTTTTTGATTTTATTCATGAAAGATGACGAAAATTGACCATTCCACCATGATCTCCGAAACTAATGAGCCAAAAATGTTGAAAAAAAATGTTTGTGATCGCCATTATATCAGGGGCTTAATCTATCCAGTACCTATTTAAGAACCATGTCGTTATCATTATTATTAAGTAGCTCTTATTCACTAGACAGGAAAGACGGCGATATTCTTATGTTCTTTGTTACATCTAAACTGTTCAAAGTAGGTGGGCCAACAGGAAGAGGCTGTAGCCACCAGCAAAAAAAGTCATGTAAGTATTCTTGCTTCTAGTAATACAGGCGTGTCAGATATGTTTGAGCCCTATGTTTGATATTATATGTCTGCTCAGACATTACAATATGGCTTTACCATCGGATTAACCTAATTATGTATATGTAGGTATTTTAGTTTGGTACATACAGCTTTCAGGTCAACCATTACGGGAAGTGGTTCACATGTAATTCCATACTCATAGTAGCAATGCGCAAATGTGTGTTTGGCCTGTTGTATTCATTATCTGATCGATATGAAAATTGGTACAGGAGTTTTATAGCCGTGTGACGAACATAGGGTACTTTGGGTAAATAACTGCGCGAGCGGAATTCTGGGAAAAAGCTAGGTAGTTTAATACAAATGTTTAAATTTGGCTATAAGATACTAAGATAATTCAAAAGGGATTAAATCAGTAACCACGAAAATTTGGCAAAGAACCAGTATAGGTAGCTCAAAGTATTAAATTAGCAAACTAGTGGTAGAGCGTTGGTCATAAGTCATAATTATATTTTGGCAAATAAGTAAAGTTATCGGCGTAGCTCAAACTATTAAATTAGCAAGCTGTATTGGTAGAGCGCTGGTCATAATATATGAAGTAGAATCGAAAACTGTTGTGGTAGATATAATCTTTTCTATAGGGGATATGGTGAATCGGCAAACGAAGTGTCGGGTGCCCCCGTGAATGTAGGAGAGCAGTGACTCTAGACACGATAGATTATTATCGAAAATGTATAGGACATATATATTGACAGTTTTCGAAAATCGCTTACGATAGCTTTAATCATCTTGTACGGGGCGTCGGGACCTCTAGTGAAACGGTTAAACAGTACTTTTGTCACGTGTTATCTTACCCTGACCCACCATAAAACGGTGTCACACTGACATTATAAAAACAATTTGCTTGACATTTCTTACGACTTGAATAATAACGTCACTGTGACACAGTTCTATGGTGGGTAAGGGTTCCATTAGGCTGATAGTAGATAACGCTTTTGGTTGATAATAATAGCCGCTGAGTTAAAAACAATAACGGAACATGTCAAAAGCAATACTGTTTTACCGTGAAGAATAGAGGTCGAGCTCGGGCAGTGACGTATATAATGTATACAATATAAGAGATCTCGGCTTGCATACCTACCTACTCTAAACGACCATCGCCGTCGGCCCGATCATACTTAGACAACGACGGACGGACTCGATCGATCCAAACGTAGGCAAAATAAATCCTGGCAAGATCATGTCGGACCATGCTTACTGTAGGGTTCCGAAGCCATTAAATAGACAAAAACTATCTCATAAACCACCAACTATGAACTAGGTCTCTTTTTAAAGTTATTTGGTTGCTGTCTTAGTTGCTTTTAGTAGATATAAACACTTTAGTCACCTGTATCTGAGGATCCAATCAAGTCTTAGTCGTGATAGTTTTGGCTGTCGGGGGGGTGGGGGTACACGTCACTAACAAAAATTATCACTTTTAATCTTAACATTTCACAAACGGAACCCTTAATTAAAAAAAAAATCATCACAAACCCGCAATATTTTTGAAAAACCTTTTGATTTCAACGTTTTATTTTACCACTTTGTCGGCGTGACTAATATGTAGGTACGAGTATATTCATGCCAAATTACAGCTTTCAAGAACTAAGAATCTCTGAGCTAAGCTGCGGACGGACGAATGGACGGACGGACATAGTGAAACTGTAAGGGTTCCATGTTTGACTACGGAACCCTAAAAAAGGAAGTGGAGACAAACCGTGATGACACTTACGTAATTCCGAAAGGACATGGTGAATCAACCCGGGTCCATGAGTCTCTGATGACGGGGTTGTACGTTCTGAATCCTGGAACCAAAACAGTCGAAATGAATAAATCGATGTTAACTTTAATTGTACTTATATTTAGGTAATGTAACCATTTAGCAAATTTATACTAATATTATAAAGCTGAAGAGTTTGTTTGTTTGTTGGCTTGAACGCGCTGATCTCAGGAACTACTGGTCTGATTTGAAAAAAATCTTTCAGTGTTAGATAACCCATTTATCGAGGAAGGCTATATATTTAGGCTTTATATCATACTCACATAAACCGAAGTGAAGTGAGGGCGGGTCGCTAGTTATTTATAAATTCGTGAAGGACATCAACGGCAGAATGTCCTTTGATTATTTACTGTATCTGTAGGTACCTACTTGACTTTTGGTAAATTATTCGTAGATTAAAACAATAAATTTAGCAATGACAGAATTATTAAATTACTTCTTAACATAATCCGTAACGAATATCTATTTTATTTTAAACTAATTATAAATCGACTACTACAAATAACGGAATGATTCAGGAGATCTATTTCAGCTCGCAGTCACAATAAATAATTTGTGCACTTTCCTAATGTAGTAATGCAAGCCAATTATTTCATAGAACGACACACTTGTAGGAACGATGATGACAATTTGTCTGTAGGCGGTTGGCACCACTCTGGCTGGTTGAGTCACGAGGAAGGTCCAAAACGAAACAAATAATGTTCGGGAAAAATGATGCCCTTGACTATATCGACACCTCAAAGGCCGTTTCAATTCTACGCAAGTTTGGAAAAAACTGGCGTTGTTCGGAGTGTTGTTGGCATCATGGCAAGTCAGTGGCAGTAATGGTGGCTAGCACTAAAACAAAAATTGGATTGGAATGTATAAATTGCTTTACTTATTTGTAGTTTATCAATCAAACAAAGTTAATAAGAAAAAAGGTAGACATTGTTCTGCAGTCAACAAGTCAACACTCCCACCAGTAGATCTTAACAAGGAATTGAACATGCTTCGTGTAACGAACAGTCTGTTGCAAGCTGTTTGTATCTATGTACATTAAACGCAGAGCAAAAATGCCACTAGCGAAAATAGGATCCCGAACTATCAGGGGCAAAGAACCTAACCTCAAATCTATTTTCAGGACAGAACACCGCTACAATCTTATCTAGAGCGGTAACAATGTCGCTGTGATCGCCAGATCCACGTGGAGTTAGTACCCAGTGACGTTTAGTTCCAGATTTGGCCACTGAACCAGTTACGTTGGTCAAATTAACGTATGCGCGTGCATTGGCTTTCTTTTAAACATTCAAAATAGGAACGGATCCAAATAGTTTCCGGACTGACCTATATTTACTATGGATAAAAATTTTTTTTACTCAGCCAGATGCTTTTTCAACCTATTTTCGATCTTGTTTTCTAGGTAATAAAGGTTGATCGCTGTTAATGCTTTATCACTGACGTGTACGAAATTATTGACATCTGTTGCACTCAAATGTTTTATCTATGCTTCTATTTTAATGCACGTTTGTATTTCATAGCCTTATTTTTATAGTGATCACTGATCACCGATCGAGAATACAAAAATCGTAGAGTTTAACTTTCATACTTACAGGGAACCATAGGTATTTTTTGTTGTAAAAAAAATACATATAGTGGAACGTACAACCTCGTCCTTTTTTGGAGTTGGTTAACAAAGACTAACTGCCGTACTCAGAGACGTTAGTTAAATTTAATGCTTGATTAAACTTTTCGCTATTGCTTAGCAAAGAATGTGACAGCGGCAATCACTAGTATATGGAAAAAGCGTCGATAGTTGAGTATATCGATATAGGAACTCCCTACCTGTCATAACATTTTGCCCCCTGGATTAATATGTCTGAATATGACATCCGTGAAACACAATTAATATTTGTTCTAAATTGCAAGAAGTTATTTTATTTTAAATATAATTGTCATTTTGAACAAGAACATTATCCTCCCTTAGCTCAAACTTATTTAAAACTAATTCCTCTGAAGGCGAGTTAGCTGCGGACTCTCTGTTGTGTTTTTTGCATTTTAAATGTTTGTATATTTTATGTGTTTTTCTAACAATAAAAACATCGCAACGGTTGCATTTTATCTTATCACCTTGTAGCAGGAGTTCTGGATGGTTTTTTACGATTTCCTACATTATTTGAAAGAAAATGTAACATACTATCGCAACACGTCTTTTGATAATTGTTTTTTTTTATCTGGCGATCAAACCTGCTTCTTCACAGATATGTTATAACTATGTAGGGTGGACTGTACGTGTTGTCAAAATAAATACAGAAGGGACACTCCGTAGCTTTAGCACGAACAATTTAATCATAAGTTCATAAGTCACGTTTTCGAATCGCCTTTACTAATCGAAAAGGTGTTTTGAATCTCCGTAGCACACACCCCGTGGCGTAGCTATATCTACCAAACGTAAGAGTATTTTTCTGTAGATATGAAGGCATACGTAGGTGATGCTTGAGTAATTTTTGGCGATCTGGATCGTAATAATCATACCGACTATAGGTATCTCGAGTTACTGATCATATATCAAATAACTTTTATTTTAATTGTTAAACGAGAACACCAATATTAACAAAAACCTTTATAAATTTTTTCAAACATTCTTTATTGGTATGTTTTACGATAAATCTTTGAAACTCTATAGTCTTTATCAATGATATTAAATGTATTAGTTGAGTAAGAATACTTTATGAATTCTGATAAACCTTAATTATAAGAGTTTTGGTTTTATTGTAATCGATAACTATTTGACTATGCGCTTATGACGCACAATGCACAACGAGGCGTGAATAAACTACTTATATCCCCATGTCACATCTTGCGCGCGAAAGTAAATAAACCCTCTTACCCTTTTTAACCCCCGATAAAAAAAGCAAAATGCAATGTTTGTGCAAAATGTAGTAACGAATTTTTTTATCAACAAGTTCTTAGGCCCGTATTAATAAACTAATCTCAACTCTAATGCTCGTCTCGAGATGCGTCAAAAATGACAGTGTTCTATGGTTTGACGTTTACTTTGACTTATCTTGTGACGGGCATCTCAGCCAAGATGAGTTTATTAATACGGGCCTTAGAGTTGTAGGTTAGCTCTGCCTACCCCACTCTAAAATTATAGGCTTGAAGGTATATATGTATGTAAAAAAAAAGTGTATCTGTGTGTCTGTCTGTGGCATCGTAGCTCAAAAACGAATTTACCGATTTATATGGAAATCGGTTGAGTCTTATAGGAGATATCAGCTCTCAAAGAAGGTCGTCGTTATCAATTTTTAAATAGCTGTTAATATTTCGATCAGGGCTTCCTTAAATTTATGGTGAAATTTATGTTATGCGTCTCTGTTGCTTCCGACACATAATTACATAATATTTCAACGACGAAGCTGCTATTTTTGTGTCCACCGTTTGTCTGACAAATTCTTTGTTTTGTTATTTGGCGAGATAAGAAAACAGGATCCGAATGAAAAAGTTGGTACGAGACAGGCATCTTTTTAGGCAGAAATATAAAATCCCGTTTCTTTCCGTAAATTTGTTATCATCATACCTCTACATAATCTAAAACCTATTACCCTCCTTCTTGGGCTGTCAGGTAAATACGAGTCATCCACAAATTGCATGCAAATAAACACACAGGTGTCCCAGAACTTGACGTAAATATTAAACATAGATGTAGGAAAAAAATAATCCAGTGTAGCCCAATGACAAGCGTACCACCTTTTTCTTCTGTGTACAACACAACTTTTAGGCAATATTATTGATAAACCCCACATCACTGACTGCAAACTTACGCACACTACTGTAGAGTCACACATTGACACACCTAAAAACTGGTACGCTTTTGAAATTCAATCGAAAGCGGTCATATATAGACGACGCTTTGTAACAGGTGCGAAGAGTACTTTAGAGTACTATTCTATTAGCCGATTTTATACTCCCTCTATGCTTTGCTACTTCTGTCATATTAAAAGATAATAAAGTCCCTTTTACACTGGTCCAAGCCTAATGATTACCTACGTCAAGTTCTGAGACTCCATTTAGGTATATTAAACAAAAAACACCTGGATTACAAAGTGTTTTTTAAAATTGTTTATTATTTCGAATAAACGTTTTTGGGTCTATCTCAAATGTCTAATAAACTTGGTTAAAAACTTAGTTATCTGGTTTTTTTCTCCAGTATTCTTGGTTGATACTTGTAACATGTTCTCAACTGTTTATGACTCTCAAGGATTGTTGCATCAAGCAATTGGTAATTAAAGTCTGATGATTAAGCGGTTTATATTTAGCAGCGGTTCAGTAGGGCGCACTATTTACGTGGGTTTCGCGTTACGTACGCACAAACATACAAAAACAAACGTTTGATAAGCTTTATTATAAAGCATTTACACTAGATTAGGTAAACAAGCACATAGATCGCTCGATAGTTAAGTAGTAGGCCCTGAGGCGAATAGACTGAAAAAAGGATTTTTGAATGAGGGTCAGTAAACTTACTCATACCTATCTCTCGAAGTGGTTTTCGTATGATTTTATACGACAAAAAAAGTGCCAGTTTTTTTTATCGAGTTCTATTAGAATTTTGGGCAATGAGCCCACGTTTTAAAGTTTTCCTTAGTTCTCCACGTCATAGGGTCAAGAAACTTCCGTAACCGATGCCCCGGAAACTATTGGCAAGTTAAAGTTCTTAGATGTTCTCAAGGACCAAAATAGCCGGTCCACTGCGAAGTGTCAAGATTGGTTGTTGCCTCCTAAGAAATGAGGTCGGCCCGCTTCCCGGCAAGGTGTAGCCAACATGAATTGGCACTGGCCAGTTAGAAAAAGTTTTAATTGAGGGAGCATAATGATAGCAGGAGGGATTTTTTAAAACTGCCAAAAAATAGTAGGTACTTTGTTACTATTTTGGTGCTATTTTAGATTATTTTCGGAAGACCCTCAGAACCCAGAACTCACTTGATTTCTGGTGAGCTGCGTGACCGCTTGCCTTCGCCATGACATTAAAAGGAAAGTATTTTATTTCTCGTCACTGAATCTTCTATCTTTACCACTACCACCACATTCAATTTATTTAAGGTATAATGCCTACTGGAAAGGTAAAATATGATTCGTGTTTATATTTAGGTCTAGTTAAGCGTTTGTGCGCGCACGCCGGCGGCCCGACCCCGAATGGCCTAAATCGTGGTCAACCCGAAAGGAAGTCAAAGCCATTTGGGTCGCAGAAAAACATGTTTAGCTGTGATTAAAATTAATTGCTTTTTTTTTGGAAGTTTGTTTATTACTACCACTCGTTCCGAAAATTTTAATCACGCTCGGAAGATTTCTATAATCATTTGTTTTCGAAAAAAAGTAGTAGTTTTTCCTCTTCCATTTTGAATACAATAATTACCGTAAAACGGGGTGAGAAGGGATTAAGGGTTGAGTAGGGACAAAACGTACAATAAGTCATTATCATCACTACATACTCGTAGTATAAAACAAAGTCGCTTCCCGCTGTCTGTCCCTATGTATGCTTAGATCTTTAAAACTACGCAACGGATTTTGATGCGGTTTTTTTTAGTAGATTTTTATGTATAATAAATTAAAAAAATAAATTTTGTTTTATGTACGTTTGTTATAGAAAACTCAAATAAACCGAAGCGAAGCGAGGGCGGGTCGCTAGTCTTGTTATAAATAAGGACAAGCATTAAATGGGCAATAACGTCACGTCTATTGGAAATGATTTTAGTCTTATAATTTGTTACATATGCTTCATTTTAGGTTGTGTCCCTACCCACCCCGTTTTACGGTATATTTTTTATCTGTATTCTTGACATATAAACACTAATTCCAGTAAGTTCATTAAATGTTTGTTCATGGTCCTGTTAGTAGTCATTCAATTAAATTATTTTCGCTTTCTTAATATAATGGTAAATGAAATGATAGTGATGAATATATCGTGGTTAAATAATAAACAACTATCGACTTAGCTATGACAGTCGATCAAATCGATTGTCAACTATTTAAATACTAGCTATATTTACAACTTTGCTTTCATCCCGACGAACAAAATCGTATAGTGAGCAGTACAGTTGTACAACCACAAACTAATTAAAACTCTATACTCAAGATTATAAGAGCGCGTGTAGATAATTTAGACCAACTTATCTGCAACTCCTGCTGCTTTCTGTACGGTACGACACCAAAATAACCTGAGCATTTCACCGCAATGGGAGTTCCTGACAAATTATTTATATATATCCCTCTTTGTCACTATATCCTGTCTGGTGCCCTCTCGGTATCGATAGTTACCACCTTGTCACTCTCACGTTCATCACGTTCGTTTGAAATTTGTTTGAAACTATTCTCCATTTGTTATTCTTTTGGGGTGATATGGTACTTAAATAATTACTGGAGGAATGCCTCAGTTAATGTTGTGATGTTTTGGATCTTTATGTTTGGCTCCTGAGTGATAGTTAAGACGCTTCTGAAGATCTTTTCGGTTGGAGTTATTAATGTGTATTGCCCTAAACAATAATTTTGAATGTCATATTTTGGTCGACGCCGATTACATTTAAATTAATCTCGGGGTGTCATGTCACTATAGTTTTTATTTGTCTGTGTTCTGATGGAATTTGACTTAAGACTTCAAGACGACAGTAGCATCAAAGCAAATATAGCTTGAATAAAATAAATATCTTCATTCGGAAATTGATGGGTAGGAATTTTTACGTCTGATTTTAGTCAAGGAAATATTATTATTAGTACTAGAACCAATTTCATAACGCTAACCTCTTCGAGTGTAAATGTGGAATCTCACGCATATCTACGCACCTCATTTGTGCACCTACACCTATAAGTTGAAATATGTTTTGAACAATCGTACAAAATTATCTACCCTTGCATAATCGAGCTACTATATGAAAATGGTAATATGATGCTAGTGGTGTATTTTTTTATTTAGTTAGGTACTATTTTATAGCCACTTGAATAGTGCAGGAGTGAAATAAAAAAAACTGTAATCACCGTATGAATGTATAGATTGGATACTGTGAATAAGCCACTGTTGTTCTTTCATGGCGTTTGGTTACCTTTATGTGCCAGGACTGTCAAGTAGATAAAATTGATCCGAGGTTGTAGAGCTGCATCGCTGCAAGCAAGCTTTTTCTAGTGTTTTTAAGTCCACTACGTTCAAGGAATTTCAAAATGAATTGTGCGGATATATTTGTCAGTTGAAAAAATGAGAAGTAAAGAAAATATAATATAAATTTGCAATGTGACAGATAAGTATGCTCCTATTAAGTATCTTGTTCAGTTTTCTTGAGTCTATAATAAGCGAGAGCAGAAAGGGTCTAATTCAATATGTTGATGCATGGTGTTGTACGGAGTTCTACGTTATTTAGTGGTTGTTAGAGCATTGTATCGAACTGCACAGGTAGTATTTATTTACAAGCCACTGTTCTACATAACAGAATCCTAGGCGTAAACAAATAAATCCCCAGTTACAGACGTATTTATAGCGAGCCAGGTATGTGGTACATGTGGCCTAGCACGCTTCCTTGCGGAATACCTAGTTAAAAAGTGTTTTAATTAAATCATACTTAATAGATTCCTATGATTATCTTTGCTGTTATTATTTTTGGTAAGAAAGTGTGCTCGAATAGATGACATTAATTAAAAAATCATTAACCGTACAGATTTTTTAATGTCTCTTTAATCAAACGCATAGTTAAGATTTTTCGTTTGTTTGTTTTTAGATGTGTTGTTGTTGAAACGTTTTGAAGAGTAATAATGTTAATGTAGTAAATTAAACTCGAAAGTGGTTCAACAGTTTTTAATTTACAATTTAAAAAAAGGTACAATGCCAAACAGATTTTTATTAAAGGACATTGCCATCTTCAAATAATCTGCATTTTTAGCCTCGTTTCTAATTAAACTTATCATCGTCATGGATTAGAAACAACCCAATTCCAATCAAAACTACCTTTATATACTTTTAAGTAGGTAAATATGATTACTCAAGGTAATCTTTTGTATATTAATTTAACAGTCTTATTATGGGTTAACTCTTACATATTGCAGATACCCATTAAAAACCATAGTAATACTTCCCGTAGTCAACGGAACCTAAACATAATGTTACTTCATAATGAAACAATTACGAACTTGACATACATAGATTCACGTAAATAAACACAGCGATGAACGTGCTACTTTTATATTTAGTACACTGAAAAGTTCCATTCTCTAACCGCGTGGTACAATATTCAGTCTATCTATTATGCACAGGTAAAAGATAAATGGCATGGCGGAAAATGAAAGATATTATATAATTAATTGCATCTATAGTATAAACAAGAGAATTATAGAATATCGGAACTGGCCGTAAGCGAATTTTAAGCGAAAAAAGAATTTTGCATTAAATACAATTTTTGCCGAGATGCGCGAGGAGGGAATTGTTTTTTTTTTAATATTCGTACATTTCTATTCTCGTAGCGTCGTTTTTCTCCTTGCCTCGTAGGTGAAAAATCATATTTAGACCCAGACATTGAAAGTATGGTACGCTCGTAAGTTAAATGTCAGCTGGGACAGTGCGGCATTCATCCTACTAATCGCACCATCCTTCCAATTTTTTTATTACTCCTTTTTAGGGTTCCGTAGTCAAACTAGGAACCCTTATATTTTCGCCATGTCCGTCCGTCCGTCCGTCCCCAGTCTAGCTCAGAGACTCATAGTACTAGAAAGCTGTAATTTGGCATGAATATACATATTAGTCACGCCAACAGTGGTAAAATAAAATTTTGAAAAATATATTTTTTTAATGCACCTCCCCTACACGTAACGTGGGGATGCCTTTTTTTTTTCTTGCCTACCCCATAGTGTGGGGTGTCGTTGGATAGGTCTTTCAAATATATTGCGGGTTTATGAAAACAATTTTTCGATTAAGGGATCCGTTTATGAAATATTAAGCTTTAAAGAGCTATTTTTTGTTAGAGTCAAGTGTCCCCCCCCCCCCCCCCCTACAGCCAAAACTACAAATACTAAAAATCTGAAAAATATCTTCAACGAAAGCGCATATAACGAATTTTAAAGGAAAACTATCACGGCTAAGTAGACATGATTAGTTCCTGAGATACAGGCGACTAAAGTGTAATATAAAATATAATATAAATATATACCTATCAAAATCGCCTATGATAACTTTGATAGAAAAATTGCTAACGGGGGGGGGCCTGCACGCGCGGGGGGAGTCGAACTGTTCAAGTAACAAATCGAGCGACAGCCGTGCTCATAAGCGCGAGCGCCTAAATGCTGTTCGGACGTGCCCCGGAATGCTACCTACAAGTTTGCGATTTGCGATCTGAAAGTTTACAAATAATCGATTAGATTATTAATTTGAGTCGAGTATCGTTTGGAAAACTTAAAATTCTATTTACTCTCTCTTGTTTTTTTTTCAATTTCTATTAATTACTTTATCAAAGATTAAACTTTTATTGTAATTTAAAGTCGGTTTGAAGCAGTTTAGATACCTAACTACCTACATAGGTAGGTATACTGATCTCACACTTAAAAGCTTGGCTCTTGTTTGAGATATTATATACGAATTTATAAGAAAAAGAATAATTACTAAACAACTACTTTGGATAAATTACAAAATGTCTTAATTGTTACTTATTATGTTTCATGTAATATTTGCTCCTATATTTATAATAACTAATATACAATAAACAATAATAATTATAATAATTAATAACTAATGTAAAACCTATTATCTACTTAAAACTAGAATTATTAAATATATTTGTGTACACAACTACAAAAAGAATACCCCCTCTAATAGCTCCGTTCGCGGCATTGTACCCATGATGCTGGCTGCGTTACCTCTCTGGATAGTTAAACCTATCCTTTGGGAGAGGTAAGCGCCCGCTCTGGGATCCCCGGAGGCGTCAATAAGCTTAGTAGACAGGGTCTTTATAAAAAGTTTCATGTCAGCAGACCAAGGTCCCAGAGTCTCCACTGCAAGCGCCGCAAATTCGTAATCATTAATTAATGATGAATATTTACGACGTTTGAGGGTTTGGGCCTGATCAGCTGCTGCGCCGGCCTGATTTCGGGTTGCTTGTAAGTGAGATAGGGCAAAAGTGTCGACACAAGTTGCGTCCCACACCAGAGCCCTACCAAGCTTCCACGGCACCAATGTTGCTCCGTCTGGGCGCTTCCCATCGTCTCTGATCATACCAGCTGGTTCTAAAACAGCAGGTAGAGAGGCGGTGGCAAGCGAACGACGGATCAAATCATTTATGGCGCCGTGGCGGAACATGCGGCCGGCACTCCTTAAACAAGAAAGACCATGTCTACCAAGCTCATCCACCTCCTTGCCGCAGTTGCAAGAATGAGGCACACAGATCTTGGCTCCAAGCCGCAGGCAGATTGATATTCGCAAGCAGCTTGAGTCCAGGACTGTACCTATATTGCGAGAGGGAAGGGCTTGGAGCCAATGGCCCGACTCATTAGCTGTGACAGCGAGAAGACGGGCGCGATCTGAATCGTCCGGACTATTGTCTAAAAGGGCTGCATGAATTGCCATAAGACGAGGGGTATCCCAAGCTCTTTGAATATGTTTATGCGTTGGCATATCCACTCCAGGGCATGACTCACACCAGGCATCCCTGGCCTCCACCAGGTTCGCTATCTCAACGTCAAGTATCTGTGGGAGATTTAATATAATACTGACGAGAGACATCGAACCATAAGCAGAGGACAGGAACGCCGGTAGAGCTACACTTGATGAGCAACGAATACCCAGTCCACCAAAACGTACTGGGAGAACCGCTTGAGTCCAAGAACTTTTGTCAAAATTGATATTTAATAATTTAGATAGAGTTTCCTGAAGGGAATTATCGATAGCAGCCATGATAGAGGGAAATTTCCAAATTGGGCAACTGCGTAGCAAATACATAAATTTTGGAGTAAAAAGACAAAACCGAATGATGAACAAAGCCATGTGGGGGTTCATTTCAAACAAAAGACCTGAAGTATTTTTAAAATGATTTAGTTTACAATTTATTACAGGATTAATGGCTTCGTCGAAAATTGGAGAACCTAAAAGAGTCAGAGAGGTATTAGAGTGGACCGAAATGTTGGGCATGACTGCGTTAAATTTTGTGATGATTTCAATTTTTTTTTCTAATTACTTAGTAGACTTAATTACCTAGTTCCTGAGATACAGGCGACTAACGGGTTTATACCTACTAAAAATCATCTAAGACAGCGCCAAATAACTTAAAATAGAAAATTGGTTCATACATGTTGATTTTTGAGATAGTTTTTTGTGTTTGTCGTTACGGCTTCGGAACCCTACACTGAGCATGGTCCGACATGCTCTTGCCCGGTTTTTTTGTTACTCGTTCAAGCTGCAACGGCTGGACCGATTTGGATGAAATATAAAATGGAGATAGCTTATGTATTGCATTAAAACATAGGCTACTTTATATCCCGGAAAATTTCAAAGTTCCCGAAGGAATAACGATAATTGAAATCTATGCGAACGAAGTCGCGGGAAGCTTCTATGTTCATAAGATTGTTCGACTTGTACGAGTGTGCATTGTTGATTCGATTTGCATTTAATGTTCTGGCACCGTAAATATAGAAAATACATTTCTCATGTTGATTGGGAGTTATGAAGTCAGAATGGAATCCGCGAAGTATGGCTTCATCACTTCAGAGTTGTGCGAGCAGCAACATGTAAACGACAGTCGCTATTGCTAATCAACTTCACAGAAGCACGGTAATGCGGGTGCGTACATTTTAGTGTAACTCATTTATGTGTCTGTTTTACCACTACGCTCAAAAGCTGCAAGCGTCAGATGTGTAACGTAATATATTCACAAACGTTTAGGCCCCGGTCAACGTCTATTGCATACACATTACGCTGCCTTTCCGTCTAACGTATGGGAATTTTCGCAGTTATACCGGTAGGTATGTAGGAAGTAATTGGGCCCGAAAATCAAACAAAAGAACAACAAAAATAAATTCGTAACGGACACATAGGTGACAGGTGGCCATAAAGATCGCATAAAAGCAAGAGGAATTGTCTATGCTATATTTAACTATAAAGCCGCAAACTTATCTATATTGGTGGCGAAATTTGGAACTAACGTCGTTTGATGAAACTTAGTTGGTATTGCGAAGACAGTGGCGCCACAGAAAATGGAACATAGTATGTTCGTGTCACGGTATATTATTTTGAATTTCAAATGCATGCACGGTTTTAGACGGATTTATTTTTAACTGTACGAGTAGTAAATGATTAGTGTTATTACATTAATGTCTAGTCCATAATTTAGTATAGTTATTAAGCCTTGCCTTTGAAGTAATACCTAACAGTAACCACCTCCTTAAAAAGCAGGGATAAGAATAGGGTTACCATATGGTTGCAGTATAACGGAAAACGCCTAACCCATCTCAGGTTCGCGGACGACGTTATCATTTTCTCCGAAAGTATTGAAGAGCTGCAGGCCATGATCGAAGAGCTCTACCGTGTTTCAATAGTAGTTGGACTAAAAATGAATACCTCGAAGACCAAAATACTGTGCAAAAATATCCGCACAAACCACATTGCTGTAAATGGTCAGATCATAGAGAGAGTGGAGGATTATGTCTACTTGGTCACACCTTGTCCCTTAACAAGAACGGGCAGGAGGGCGAAGTCGACCGTCGCATTCGTTTGGCAACATGTCTGATGTGCTCAAGGCTGCCAAGATACCTATCAATCTTAAACGCCAAGTATTTGAGCAGTGCATTCTCCCCGTCATGGTATATGGAGCCGAGACCTGGACGCTCACTAAGCAGACGATAAGCAAGCTTCAAGTCACCCAAAGAGCTATGGAGCCCAGTAGGGCATTTCTCTTCGCGACCGTGTTAGAAATACAGAAATCCGAAGAAGAACGAAGCTGCTAGACATTGCCTTGGTCGTAGCTCAGAGGAAGTGGAGGTGGGCAGGCCACATAAGTCGTGCTACGGATGACAGGTGGGGTACAGGAGTGCTCGAGTGGAGATCTCGTACCGGCCGAAGAAACGTTGGGAGGCAACCAATGAGATGGACTGACGACCTTGTTAGGATAGGGGGGAAGGACTGGAGGAGGAAAGCTCAAGATCGAAAGAGATGGCGTGCATTAGAAGAGACCTACACTCAGCATTGGGTGGCGACAGGTTGAAGAAGAGAAGAGAGAGAGATGGTTGCAGTTGCAACACTGACAAGATTAATTGAAGAAATAAATTAAATAATGTACCTTTTGATAAAGTTTAGAATTATTGTAGGCATATCTTTTACTTACTCGATCTTTGCAGGTCCTAAAGGAGTTTGTCACGCGTTTCACGGAATATTACAAATAATGGTAGTGTAATTCACTTTTATTAATACAAATATAAGGAGACACTGAAATGAGGAATTCATTTTTGCAAATGTATAATCCAACATATAAATTATAAAACTATAATAACTAAATATCTATTAAACTGCAGCAGTTCAAAACCTTTTCTTATTCATGTCATTTATTTTACTTACAGGTTTATTGTTAAGGTTCGATTTTGGTTTACCGCATAGTACTGGCTAGAATGAACCAAGTATATCTACTGCCCAGTTTTTGGCTTAGTAGCTGTTTGTTGCATTTGTTTCGGAGAATTTGCACCTTTGTTCGTTTCGAAATACGGAAATGGTATATAACAACATCCTCTCCGTCTGTTTGTCTGTTTGGTTATAGTTTTCAATCCAAGGAATCGCGCATCGATACTTAATAATACCTAAACGAAGTTACTGCGCAACGTCAACTTGAGGAGCAGTGACTATGCATTTCGAGATCGTTATCGTTATAGAAAAATATACTTACAGGATTGACGTGAGCTGCCGATCTATTACAGATTTTTCGAACATCATTTATGTTAGCTGTTTGCACCTTGCCTAAGGCCTCTGGGCGCCTTTGTTGTTTAAAAACACTACCTACATTTTAGTTGAAAGGCCACAACCAAGGCATACCATGAATTTAATTGTGAGTGTGATATATAGGACGTTATAAAGTGAAAAAGTTACTTTAAGCTCGTTGAGGCTTTTTATGTATCATCTTTTTACAAAAACAATCAAAATATATTATAATAAAATTTATAAACGCAGTGTATTCTGGCATTTATTGTTCATTTATGTTAAGTATCTATTTGCATTTTGGTTGAAACTAGTGACGTGCCTTAATAAATCTGGTACGGTTGACGACAAAAACAAACAAAAGTGTTTTAAGAAACAAAACATTTGGTGGATTTAAAGGCGCACTTGAAAAAACGAAGCCGCAAAGCGCAAGTTAGTCTGCGTGTTATGTGTGTTAATTATTATTTAACCTTTATTTTAATTAATTAAAGTACGTGTTCCATTCGTTGGGTTTGATTTACTACCGCCCTTGAGTAGTAAATAGTTAGTTATATTTAGTTTACTTTTACAGTTATTAATTTAATTCTTCGGATTGTAGTTATTTTTGTTTATACATATTAGTTTGTATACCATCGCTTAGTACCCCATAGTACAAGCCCTCAGCTTAGTTTGGGACTAGTGGGCCTATTGACTAACTCACTCGCAACCGCAATCGACTTCAAAGTGGAACAATTGTTTTCATTTTGTATGCAGACAAGCCTTCGATTTTCAAAATGAAAACGATTGCGATCGCGAGTGCGTAAGGCAATAGCCCCTTAGGTCAATTTGTGTAGGATTGTTACTTGACATTTATAACAGAAGAGGTTTATTTATTTATTAAGAACAGGACTTTTCAAAGCAACGTTGTTCGCATACAATTCGTTTTCCACACATCCCCCTATTCCTTTCCGTAGGAGGCTAGGAAATCGATTTTCGAATCTTACGTGTAGGTAACTTTGTGATCACGTTCTCGAAAACGGCTCCAACTATACTTTGGAATAATCGATTTATCATCTTCAGAAAAAAATAGTTTTCAACCCGAGCGACGCTCGGTCTTCCAGAAACTTTGTAGTAATCGAGGTCGGGGTCGAGCTAAACTACAATGTTTATTTTACGCGACTACGTCCCGGTTATCTACAGTAAAAGTTTTATACACTACAAACTTCTAAAAAACTAATTCCTTACCCTAACCCTAATCAAAAAACATTGACTGGTATAGTATTCCGAGAACATTCACGCGTATTTTTGCATTTCTTGTTATTCTTAAAAACATCGGGAGTGGAAACGTTACAAATCAGTAAATAAACTCCGTTGTTATTTTCTTAAAACGGATTCTTGTCGAATGGTCCACGAGCGATCGATATCAGTATAAGGTACTTAATAGAGAATGCTCGCTCTAAATTTGTACGCTTTGACGGGGTAATTAAAGTCGCTGGTTTATAAATCCTTTAAACAATGAAGTAGGTGTACAAAAGTCATTTATTTATATCATTTATGTTTTAGCATGCTTCTGTTGATCTTTTATATGCTTCTGCTCAGGTAACTTTACAAAATCTTTGATGCCCTTACTGCTGTTACTCTAACATATATTAATAGAACTTGCTCAAATGAGTTTACCTTGTTTACGTTTTGTTTCATTTACACTGTCGTCCAGTCCAGTACACTATTTAAAATTTCGTTCTTCTGTTTCTTTAAACTATTTTATAATATTTAAGTTAATATTTGTTCTTCAAGCTTCCTCTTCTACATATAGAATTCTTCGTTGTATCTATCTATCGTATGCGTTCTCCCGTGATATTTATATACAACCGAGCTCTATTTAACTCGGTAAAACAGTATTGATTTTCGCGTGTGGTATTGTTTTTAACTAGGCTACGAACACGAGCTTTCGCAACGTTGACAATATGAGAGCAATGCAAAAGAAATATGAGTTTACCGCGTAGAATAAAAGCCCTGAACGAGTATTTTCTCAATTAGTTCTGCGGGTTAGTAAGCAACTCCCAGCTTATATATTTAATGATTTTGGCTTTGGTCTGTCTACTTGAGAGTTAGTTTTACTTTTTTGGATGTTTTCTTATTGACCAATTTTGTCTATGAAAATTGTATCTTTACTATTGGGATCTTTGGGGACATTGGCCTTGATTAGGTGTAAGACTAGTAGGGTAACGGAGTGACATAGGGAGGACTTCCCGAGTTCTCTGTTCGGGGCAAATACTACTTAGTCTTCCACGAGTATAATGTATAAAAGAAGAAACTGACAGACTGATAGACCAACGCACAGCAGAAACCGCTAGACCTAGTGACATGAAATCTGGAGTGAATATTCCTTGGATATCCTAGGGGTTCCTTAAGAAGGGATTTTTAAAAATCATACCTTAAAGCACCCCTTCGTGGATGAATTTCCGATAAATAGGGGGTGGTGAGGGGGGGAGAAACGCATTGAAATATATATATACATATATAATATTCTAAATCATTCCTGGGCGACGAAGAGAGAGAGAGAGCCAATAATTCTACTCTTATGACTTATGACATTACAGGCAGCCCTATTTGCTGTCAATACTTAGTCTGCCGAAGCGTAGTCAAAACGACAATTAAAATAACTTGGTATGATTATTTGTTTGTTTGACAATCACTTGAAAATTGTTTACGTGTTCTTCATTTAAGGTAAAATAATTGAGTCAACAATATTTTCAGAGTTCCGTATCCAAAGGGGAAAAACGGGACCCTATAACTGACTCCACTGTCCGTCTGTCATTAGGCTATATCTCATGAACCGTGATAGCTAGACAGTTGAAATTTTCACACATGATGTATTTCTGTTGCCGCTATAACAACAAATACTAAAAATGCTAACATATGACTTTTATATTAATGGTACGGAACCATTCGTGCGCGAGTCTGACTCGTACTAAGCCGGTTTTTAATTTTAGTTTGTTAGGGGGAATTAAAAGAGCCCGACATATTTAATGTGACAAAATATGTAAGTACCTGTTATTTTCCCTTAATTCGTCAAAAAATATTGAAATCAAGATAGTGTTATTATTTTGTGGGATGTTTATGTAAATATATTTAACAGAAAAATCACCAAAAAGTCTTTTATAGTTGGTTTTTAAACGCATGTCATGTAACGATTACAAATATTTGTTTACTGTCTAATTTTAAAATAAAATACATTTTGCTATCACTAGCACTATTGAGTGTAGTGAGTATGTTACTGAGAAATCACGAGTATTTTGTTCCGTAATGATCTCAGTTAATATCAAAAATACTATCTTTGACTAACCGTAAGTAAAATTGAAACTTGAACCATTAAAATTAAATATGATCACGTCCCGGGCTGTCATCGCGGATGCACCGAAATAAATACACATTTTAATATAAGATAGATAAACGGCATCCGGCATTTTATATCTTTGATAGACGTTGCTACGAGAACCACATATTAACTTTGAAATAAAACACAAATTCCATCTACACTTAGAAACACTAGTGCTATTAAGCGTATATTATTAACCTGCAAACTCAACTAGGTGGTAACCGCACATTCAATACAAAAGTCACACCGAGCAGAAATTTAAACGCGCACGTTTCCGAAATGTCAATGTAAACGTTAATGCTCGGTGTATTTTAGTATGGGATTTTGAGACTAACCTGTGGTGCGATGTTCGTCGTAGGGCGGGCGGCTGGCGACTGGGCGGGCCGCGTAAGCGCAGAGCCGACGACGTCGGAGCGACTTACGGGCGCGGGGACGGGTACGACACGATTCCCGTGCATTGTAAAATCTTTCATAGCTTAGTTTGATTTTACTTCATGCTCTTAAAATGTTAATTTAATCTCTGCACACCATCGGGACTAAAGCGCCTTAGTATTTTTTTAATTTACTTTGGTACCTACCCTTAAACAACCAATCACGGTGTCAATCACGGTGTTTGGAGGATTATCCCCATTTTTAGTGATTGTGTTCAGACAATTTTTAGGGCGTGGAAATAACCTCAAAATGACAACTGTGCAAAAATATTCAAAAAACGATTTAATATCGTGAAAACATGAGTAATGATAAAAAATAAAACTATTTAATTATATTAAGGATGAATTCATTTTCTTATGCATGGTCCAATTAGTTTCAAATCTGTTGGCTAAATATGTAAGCATTTAAAGCGTCACTTTACAAAAAAAGCAACCGCGGAACTAGTTTGTAAGAAACTTTGTTATAATAAATATTGTAATTTGTATTGATCTCGTATTCAAAGTGAATAGTAGATTGTTCAACAAGGGACAAAAACAAGCCATAATGACACTCGAACTATAGCCACCCTAAATAATTGTTTTTGTCCCTTCTTGAACAATCTAATATTGTTTAGGCGGACTAAAGTGATACATTTGTCTCTAGGGACCAAAGTATTTTTTGACGTAGTACATGATGCTGGGGTCGTAGTAAAGGGCGGTGGCTGTGAAGGTAGGGCCTGATTCGTCCACGACCATACTCCACTCTCCTTGACATGAGCATGTTTTCTGACGCACCACAGCCTAACTAGTTATAGGTAGAAAAGTTGTCAATGTACCGTAAAACAGGGTGAGTAGGGATTAAGGGGTGAGTGACACAACTTAAAATGAAGCATATGCTGCTAAATATAAGACTGAAATTATTTCCAATAGACGTAACGTTATTGTCCATTTAATATTTTTTCTTACTTGCAACAAGTTATGACTTATTTTAGATAGTGTTCCTACTCACCCCGCTTTACGGTACCATTGTTGTGAGGTTACCTAGCAGGTAACAAAAAACAACTGTCTCTCTTTCTGCATTTGTGTGACGGAAGGTTAGAGAGAGCTAAAGGTTTTTCAAATTTAAGATTTAAGAGAAGAATCGAATTTAAATGTAGGGAGAGTGTTTAATTCCATCTGGACTAAAATGCCATAATAAGAATAACCCTCTAACTACGCACCCTTGCTTTACTCTAGTGGTTGTTCTGGTCATTATGGTCTATTTTAGTTCCCTGATAAACAATCTACCTACTACTAACGGCTTGCACAGTAAACAGCAATTATATGTTAAGTACAATAAGATTGTGCTATAAAAACTTCCTTCTAGCATAAAATTAAAATAGTCTTCAGGGCTTTACATTAGAATTAATAATTTCTAAAATAGCGGGAATCCCACTTTGTTATAATTATAACCCATGTTTTTAAACTAAGAATATGGATATAATAGAATAGTTTGAGATAAATTGGATTGGTGATTATCTTAACATCGTCGTGATATAAACTTGTCTGCGAGTTATTAACCAACCGATGAACTTAAGTTATCTAGTGTAGTGTAAACATAAGAAGAATATAAGTATCAATCAGCTTTGGATGCATGTTTCGCCATTAACTTAAATGTCCTAGTTTAGATTTATGTATAATAACTTCTGAGCAGCGCGGGATTGTGGTTGACCATTCCCTAATTCTAGAGCATTGAGAATTTATTTTTCTATGCAAAGCATAAATAATACCGAGATATTCAATAGGAAATTAGAAAACTTTGAGAAGTTTTTGGCCATTATGCTAATGCTATTCGACCGTGGCATTATAACTTTAAACGAACTGTGGTTCCGAAAACAAATTTACAACACATGTTTTTAAATCAAATATTTTATTTTTTTATATACTATATTACTTTAAGTACATATTATATTGATGTTGTGCCATAGTCATAACGTACTTGCTCACCCGAAAACTGATCTTACCATAATAATAGAGTGAAAATAGGGTTTTGGCAGTATAGAGTAGAATCAGTTTAACGATTTAAAATGAAAGAAATATTTTTACACACGCTTATCCTCAATGGAAACGTTTCAATTCATACTGAATTTGTTATTATTGATGTGTTATGTTGGGTATCAATACTTTAAATACTTAGTTAAACATTGTTTTTAAAGCCTTTAGAAATATTAGCGAATTTAATTTCTCATTGCAATATAATTATATTTCAATGCAGATTTAGTTGGATTGAAGAGGAAGGATATGAAAGGAAACGGTTTTCTATTAATTAAGCCTAACTACCTAATTAAACACAATCGAATTACTTCAAATGTTATATTTATCTATCCGAGCTTACTTCTATAGTTTTTCAATAAAAACGACGAGTAACCTCCAAACAAAAATAAAAATCCAAGCCGTTTTGAACTTTTATTGCTTTTTTTGTTTCTATAACATAAATAGCGTTTATTTTTAAATATTATAAGTTACAGTTACAAACGTACAGTATGCATTGCACCATTAATAAATAGTAATATAAAATAATTCATTTATTTTTTATCTACGTAATGTAGCGCCGGTGTCCTTATATTAGAAAAATAGTGAAAAAAAGCTTATAAATTGATAATTTGGTTCCTTTATTAGCAAAAAATTTAGGTCAGGACGCGTGGTCTGCGATTGGCTGATGTGTTGAGACACTAGGGCGAGCGCTATTGCCGAGCGCGCGTCCTGTTAATGCAAGAGATGGCGCTAGTAGTTTGGGTTTGCTAGCGCCATCTGTTGCTGGTATCAAACATTACTTAACGAACGACTAGGCTTAACCCGACCGGATTGGTTGGTTTCACTCTGAGCTGAGAGCGCGGGACTCCTGCACAAGGTAGACTTGGGAGCCGGGCACAGTGGAGGTGGTGACAAAGGTGCGGTGCTTGGCGCGGATGAGCGAGAGGTTGCTCTCGGCGACGTCGGCGCGGTCCTCGGCGGCCTCCAACTCGCGCTGGAATCGTCGTACCCGCGTCACGGTCTGCTGGGACATGCCCTCCTGCGGAATCAAACGATGAGTTAAAGGTAAGTATTATTTTGTCGGGAAATATTACTTTTAGGTCTAGGCAAGTTGCATTATGTCAACAACTGTAGATATCAAGGAAAAGTGATGGGATAAATGTCGTCGCGTCGGTCGCCTAAGTTAATTAATACGAGCGTTTACAAAATGGAAATTAGCTAAGGTACGCAGGTTGATTTATCTATTTGGACCTACAAATACGAGTATTATTTTCCTGGTTTAGGTTAGATAAGTTTTGCAAGTATTAACCTATGTAGAAATTAACGATTACGTAGAGGATTGACGTAAGCTGCAATGTCTTCCTTTTGGCTATTTCCATACACTTTGAAAAATTCACCTAGGTACACAATAAGTAATCAAATTAGGTGAATTTTATTTTGCCACGTTTCTACAGAAGTCCAACTTCATAGAACAAAGGATAAAGGTTTCATAGAACATATTTAACTGGCAAGTATCTTTTTTCTGAAATCTCAAGAACCAACGTAGGATATACTAGACCCACTCTTCAATTGTAATGTTATGTACCTGTTCCGTCAGCTGCCTCTTGTAAATGTTGACCTTTTGGGTGACCTTCTCCAACGAGTCTTGGAGCAGAGAAATGTTCTTCTGGTCCTCCTCGCACTGTATGATGACCTCCTTGAGCGTACGTTCCTTCTTGCGCAAGATCTTGATGGTCTCAGCGTGTCTCCTCTTCTCCTCATCCATTTCCAGTTCCATGTCCTTGATGCGGGCTTCAAGCTTGCTGATGATGCGCTTGCCTCCGACGATGGCGTTGGCTTCAACCTCTTCCAGACGGACGGAAACGTTCTGGAAAAGTTAGAATGGTATAAATTACATCATCTAGTTACAGGATTTCAAGGATTAAAAGAAAAGGGGTTATGAAGACCAATCACAGTAAGATTATAATAGTCCTGGTCGTTGTCGTTTTTGTAATTTAGGAATTGATGCAGGAAAAAGTGTGACAAAGTAGCGATTTCCTTCATTGGGTAGATCACATTTATTGAAAAGCGCAATAAAAATTGACAAAATGCTGTGTCATTTTTGTTCAAAGTAGTGAATTTTCTATAAGCAGTATCCAGTTTTTTCAGAGCAGCAATCTTGCATATTTTTGTTAATTGCTCAGTAGGTATGTCATAATCGTTACAGACTGGGGGAATAAAAAGGGAAATCCTCGTTGCTCTAGCCACTCTTGTCATCTTTACCCTCACCGAGAGATGTAGATGTAGAGTAACGCGAAGATCTAGGAAGATTGTCATTTGTTACCTTGACTTCGATTTCGAGAGACTTCTTGACGGCCTCAATCTTGACAATCCTCTCCTGCTCCTCGTGCAGGATCTCGACGGTGTGCTTCAGCTCGGTCTTCAAACATACAACAATAAATTCGTTAGTTCCGGCTAATGTACTCTTATATTTAGAAGACATTTTGTTTGTGTGGGAAGGGGATAAACAGGAAACAGATTACATTTTCACTCACCATACCTGAATTGTATTAACAAATGCGATGAAATTATACGCTTGTACTACTTTGTACGGGTAAAACTTTAATGTTTATACTTATAATCCACTTGCCACTTGGCAACCACCATATTCTTCTAAGAGATTAAGTGAAAATTGGATAATGTGACAATTAGTTACGCTGTGACCAGCGCCTTAATTTTTTCGAAAGGCGTTTTGGCCAAGCTCGTTATAATTTTACGGTTAGAGTAGCTGTCATCTCGTATAATAGGTACATACAATGATTGAAATTAAGACTGCACCGAGCAAACGACGAGCGTCCACTGGCGCCCTCATTACTATTATTGTGTTTTGTAATTAACTAAATAATTTCCTTGCAAACAGACGATACGTTTTTGTAACGCAAGTAAACACACAATTTATGGGATAAGTAACAAACTTTAATAACAATTACCCTTTGAGTAGTCAGCTTAACGGGAAAAGGTGGCCACTTTTTTCCGTTAAGTTGATAACTCGAAGCTGAATTGTTATTAAACTAAGTATATGATATGATATACCCTATAAGTTGTGTTTTCATTTGTAGTACAAAAACCTACCGACTAATTTCAAGAAAATAGTTTAGTTTATTAGAAAACAATAATAGTAATGAGGGCCACTGTACATCCGGCGTACGCTCGGCACAGTCTTAAATACCACTGGATAAAAGCAATTAAGGAAGACATCTCATTGAGCATACCCCGAAAAGAACCCTGCTCTTAAAGAAAACGCACGTCTCACTCGGTCTCATGGCCTTACCTGGACACGCTGGTATCTCTCGTCCGCCACACGCAGTTCGCGGGTGATCTCATCATAGTCAGAAGCGACGGCAGCCAGTTCCTGCTCAATCTTGGCCTTGCTGCTGGACAGGTTGACGTTGATGACGGTCAGCTCGTTGATGCGGAGGGTGGCTTCCTCGTACGACTGCTCAACGATGCGCTTGGCGCGAAGGGCCTGGTGAAACAAGTTTGGTTCGATCAGATTTTGATGTTGGCATTAAACAATTCTATATAAAATAAGACACATTCCGTGAATAATAAGAGAGTAGAGACTGCTCGATCCCACAGTCAAACTGTGCAAACGGTTTTGTGGGACGTATGTTCCTATATATGATGTAATTTCATCTTATTTTCATAATAAGTAAATAAAAAAATTATCGTTATCAAAAATTTATAGGATTGACGTAAACTGTCGGACAGTAGCTTTGAGCTTCTTTGTGAATTCAATACATTTGGATAGTTTACGAAAATCGTTTACGTTAGGGATTGGCATAATTATTGTCTAGACACCATTTTTACCCTTATTATTTATTATGCAACTAAGACTTGCTTAATACGTCATGATTTTAGTTTAAATTGTTTTGGGGTGAGTGACGTGCGGGGAGCCAACGCGACTACCAAATAGTAATAGTGGTGCAGTTGTACGCTTTTTTTCCCTGCTACACTGTCTGCCTCTACCTACTACGTCTAGATGCTTCGTCCTCACCGTATGTCACCCCGCAGGACAGTGACGCATAATATAGTCACGGTCTAAAATTTTGTTTTTAGTATTTGCAAGGATTTATACGTAGATGACATGCTTACCTGCTCGTAGTTGCCACGGATCTCCTCGACCTCGCCGGTCAGCGACTGTATTCTGCGCTGCGCCACTCCGTACTGGTCAAGAGTGACCTGCAGCTGCCTCTGGACCTCGTCATAGTGGGTCTGGATCTCGGTGAGCTGCGAATTCGTGAATAGAGTTAAAATTATTGTCAAAATCATAAGCTATTAATAATACTTTATTTTTATATGGCATGGAGAAGGCAAGCAATAAACACAAGCCGCGGTAAATGAGCTCTGGACATTTGCTATATTAACATTGCAAAAACGTTGTTAACCGTGAGAACTGAGATATGAAACTACGGTAGGCTTAATTAAGAGATTAAATAACTTCTCTAGTAACATAAGGGAAAGCTTATTATTAGTGAGAGATAATTGGCAGCAGGAATTAAAGGCAATGCAATCACTAAAAGTAAACGGAGATGGGCCATTAAAACTCTACAGTAGTTGAGTTGAACATTTATGTCATTACCTGAAGCGACTGCTTCTTGATGGTCTTCTGCAGATCGATGTTGGTCTTGTTGGCCACGTCAAGAGAGAGCTCAAGCTCGGTGATATGGATCTGAAGCTTCTTCTTGATGCGGGTCACTTCAGTCTTCAACTTCGTCTCCGCTTCCACGACGCGGGCGTTCAGCTGTTCGATCTCAATGCTGGTCTGCTTACTGTACAAGATTGCAATGATTACTAATAGTTTTGTTCGTGTATTTTCCCTTGCAGCACTGATCAAAGAGTATTTTTTTTATTTATCATAACTTTTTTTATGCTTTGTAATAAGTAACTTGACTCTACGTTTTAAATAAGTCATTGTATCTAATACATTTATTGTTGATTATAAATAATAAAATCGCGTGAAAATAATACTGTAAGCTGTGCTGTAATAATTATGTAACAAAAACAATTATGTAATATAGTGGCCACCTGATTGAAGTTAATACAAATTATAAGTAGAGTTCGTTTTCGTCCTCTATTCCCATCAAAAATACTTTACGTATTATTATTTTACCTTGGGAACAAATTTCGTATTAGTTTTTGTAAAAAAAAATTAACGGAGCCAACTTCAATGTTTTGCGAAAATTGTTCACCTTGTGTCAATCATGATGCTCGTGTTCAAGTGCTCAAACTGCCTCAACGTTTCCTTCAATTCACTTAGCGGTTGTAAATACGAGTCATCGATTATAGGGATAGCTTGTTGGATCCTCACAATGTGAGTTTTAGGAGTAGGGGACATTTCTCGATAACTTCTTACTGTCTCCTCACACTCCGTGAAACGCTTTTGACATGTAGAAGACGATGAAACATGACTTTCTGACATGATGTTCTTGGAAACTCTAGAAAAATTTCGATCAATTTGATCCTTTCTCGATTGCGTATCCATTTTCCTGACGTAACCCTGGGCCACGTTTTTCCTACTCTCATCCAGCAAAGTTTGAGCGATAGCCTTAGCAGATTTTCCACGATACATTAGCGCTTTACTTTTTAATTCAGCACCAACATTTGCTTGTTTCTCGTAAAGTTCCAGCTCCCTATCGATTTCATCCATTCTTTTCTTCTGCCTTTCCGCCTTTATTTTCTCCCTGTTCACTTTGCACCTTTTCGCTTTTACACTAACACTTTCAACTCCTACGTGTTTGGTTACGTTAGCCGCTTGAGCCGTAGCAACTGCTGTGATAGGTGCACGTTTGATTATTTGAAATTTATCGAGATCTCGTTTAGCTTGTTCTGATATGTCTCGGGAGATCCGTGACACGTCTTCTTCGGAGTACGCACGGATTGGTTTGTCGAAGCGGTATCTCTCAAGTCCTCGCTCGTTGTTCCACGGCAAGTGAGGTGGTTTGGCGGTGGAGCCGTGTTCTTTGGCAGAGATATAGTCGATCATCGGCTGGTAGAAATTGATACCGTAGCCATAATTGTCTTCGTAGACGGCAGTGGGCGGACGATTCCATTTGTAAGTGGCTACTTTGACGGGGGGCATGATTGAGCAATCCTGAGATTTACGCGTTCGATCGTTTCGATATATCGGCCCGTGCGTCGCCTAGGGCCGAGGTCGGATGATTAGGCCTGCGACCAGCAAGTCCACGTCTTTTGTACATTTTAACAAGCGCTGATGTGCCAAAATACTAATGTGATCACCTAAATTATGCACCAATAGGAGGACTGGTTAAATATAAATGGTTTTCGTGCCAATAATTAAAGATAAATTGTAAGGGTGACGCTATTCTAGATTGGTACCGGAAATGTCCCTATAATTTGTGGTGGAATCATGACTGTTCCAGTCAGTTGCTGATACTTTATAGTTTTGTTTGTCCGAAGTGGGTTCACGTAGATTTTCGCGTGTGATATTGAAATCAGTGTAATTAATTGGTGATTGGCGTTGATCCAGCGTAATAAGTGTGTCATGGATGACCGTTGAGGCTTATCGGCCGCGTGTTTTGGTGACAGGCGTCACTCATTAGGGGGGAGTGGAGAGGGTGATGAGAGACGCGGCTCTTAGTTCCGAGTTGGCTCTCGTCTGGTGCAGTGTGGCTCTTAGTGTTCCGTGTTAACTGTTCCAATTGGTAAGAACATTGTGTTTTGATAAGTTGTGTCAATAAGTTAGAATAGTAGTTTTTTGTCTTGATAAAATTATATCCTAGTAATTTGCAGTAGGTATTTTAAAAATTACTGTAAAATTAGAATTGAATGTTCAGAATATCTGCTTTTTTAAAGTTTCATGTTTTGTTTATGATTTAACATACAATATTTTAACTAAGTAAGTACTTATAACTACTGCCTATATCTGTTATATAATTTTGGTTTTAATATAATCATAGGTTATTGTAGTTGTGATCTGGGATTATTAGGCACAGGACAGGATCCTTATATTACATGAGGCTTTTGTAATGAACGGTTTAACCGAGCTAAAGACATTTTTTCTTAAGAGAATCTCTTATAAAGCTGACCTGACCAAATATTGTCATCCCTCTTTGTTCCAGCACTTACCGGATGGACTCGATTTCCTCGTCCTTCTCTTGCAGACGGCGCTCAGCCTCATGGCGGAACTGGCCGAGTTCAGCAGTCAGCCTCTGGCCACGCTGCTCCTCGGCTTTACGGCCCTGTTGAAGAAAAACAGTTGGTAAAGGTACCAGGGTAAGGTCAACTGAAGTGGAAGAAACGTATGAACTTGGTCAGAGTCTGACTGTGTCGCTAGTTGCTACAAGCCGTATTTATGAAATGATATTGAGTGAGGCGCCAGTCTCAAGACATTCAAATTAAACACTAAGTCATAAAGAACTGTGTCTTTGACGCGTCTTGCTCCAGATGAGATTCCTTTACAAGATCAGTTTATAAATACGACTTGAGATTTCTTGTTATGGTGAGGAGTTGTGAATGTGATTGAAAATTACGTTCATTTAACTGCATTTTTAACCTCAAAATTTAATTCGTAGGTGCAACTTGGAATTTGATTGTATTTGCTGGAGCCTGCATTGCGAATTGAAACCAGTGTTAGATTATCATCATAATCTTACAAATAAATTATAATTAGGCCTAAGTTTTGAAACAACAGATGTTTATTTTTGCCTGCGCTATACAGAGTGCATTTCTAAAAAAGATGGTGTAGGTTAGGTACGTGTATGATGTAGCAGTTCAATATTTTTACCCCTAATGTTACATTATGTCAACCTTCTATCTGTCATGTAATAAAGAAACCTATACCTCCCCTAGTTTTCTCCATTAATTCCTAAATTCAATCTCTCTACTTCACTTCATGCCAGTTATTAACAAAAAAACGATATAGATTACCGGTATATCGATTACCGGTCAATCCTATCATACACTGGGTACTGTTATATCGTCGATGTATTATAAATAAGATTCTAAATAAAGAACAAGGTAGGAAATCTGGCAGCGACGAGTGATTTAGCAATTTGTGTTCGAGAACTGCCAACGGGTCGTTAACTATAGGGCTTAGTCCAAGACATTTAACGAGCTGTCAATTGGCCTTTGTATTGTAGGGATTTATTAGGCGTTTACTTCGATTGGTTAAAGCTTAAATAGAAACTGTCAAAGTGTCGAAAGTTTGTTGGATGTCAAAAGTACTAAAATACCGGCAGAACTTATGTGAAGTATAGTGCTTTATACTTTCAAATTGTCTATTTTTATGTCGATGTCTGTGTTTAATTGTTAACATCTTTTTAGACACGGATGCAAAAAATGGTTTCTGTAGGTTGCTGCAACATATTTATTGACAATTGTTGTTTTTGTATCTTTGCCAATGTCTTTGGTGTTTAGTATAAAACTTTCTTTTTACCTAGCATTGCACTAAGTAAATGGTATTTTACCTTCTGTTGTAAGTTCATACGAGCATAGGATGTGCTACCCTTTTAGCTACATTCAGAACGTTGTTCTTTTATTGATAATGATATTGAGTGAGGCGCCAGTCTCAAGACATTCAAATTAAAACTGTTACAAACGAGCTCAATGTATGTATTTTATAAGCCAATGTGCAGCATTTTGAATCTACAACAACCAAGTCCAGCACTTAATATTACATTGTGCGATTGCGTACTTAAAGTTAGGTTGTGACGTGCATCGTAATAGATTAAAAGTAATATCCCACTAATCAGACAGAGACAAATATTATAACTGTGAGTATGAATATGATAATATTTGGAGGAAAGGCAGAAATTAATTCCATAGGCTAATTCCCATTCTAATCATTCCATTTCCTATGGGGATTCCGATTGTGAGTTTAAACAGTATACTTACGGCTTCGGCCTCCTTGTAGGCGGCGGTGAGTTCCTCACGCTCATTCTCGAGACGGCGCAGCTCGATTTCGAGCTCGTGGAGACGGCGGGTCAACTCCGTAATGTTGGCGCGGGAGTCTTGCAGGTCATCTGCGAACAAACCTCTGATAAAGCAAGGAAACGGACAACAGGCCAACTAATAGTACATGGGCTCTGATGCCTATCATAAAGACATTTGTAACGTTAAGACATCAAACCAAAACAATTTTAATACTGCAAATGTGTTGCTAACAGCTATCTTATTCCCAACCCAGAGTAGCAAAAAGCGAACAGTTAAAAGAACGCCTTTGAGTTCTTAAAATGGATCCTACGTGCCTAGCAAGATTAGCAAAAGGGTCACTCATCCCTCATGCATCTCAAGACGTTAAACAGCTATAACACGATGACGAGACCCTGACAAATTCCCCTCCCGCGTCCCAAATATCATTGTAGGTTATGGGAAAAAATGCTCTTAAACCTAGCACCAATGCTCTGTTAAGATCTAGTCGCTTGAATGATTGAAAACCAGAGCAACAAAACAGAGGCCGTATTATGAATTTAAGACCTTTCCATTTCTAGTAATTTTAAGAGATTTGTGATGAGTATAATATCTTTTCCTTGCACTGCCTGGAACTTGTCAGGTAGCAACAAGTCATTAGATTATGACGTCAGTCAAGATTAAAGACAACAGCCATCGAACAATGTTATTGTTGCTTGTATAATTAATCGTATTGTCATAGTTCGAGAATAGTATCTAGATATTGATAGATCGCGGATGAGTTATACTGCCGCGTGACGATGTCGTGTAATATTGATTGCCGTTTGCTCATCTCCTATTTGAGTACAAGTGATTTATTTGTTTTGTGACCCATCGCATCGATAGATTAACCTAGATCGATTTGGTCGATATCCAAATGAACAGGAAAACTGTTTCTAATCTAGAGGGTCTACCTACTTGCAGCAGTGATAAAATCTTCGAGGTTATAGCAAAGCTGCAGCTTGTTTGGGGTTGAAATGTATTTGAGGATCTGAACCAACATATTGTAGAACATAGTAGATAATAAAGTGTAGGATTCGTTTTCTAACTGTAAAAGTTTTTTAGTTGGCAAAAGTAAGAGTACCTAAAGCAGAAGTAAACTGTGTGGTAATTAGTGTCTTTCCGTAGAATTTAACGGAAAGAGATTACATTGTAGCCTATATATTTTTCACTTTCATGCTCTCAAAATGGTACTTTAGTCCCTGCACATCAGGACTAAAGCTCCTTATTTCGTCTCTAGGGGATAAAGTATTTTTTAATTTACTTTGGAAACCCCTAAACAACCACCCACGGTGGTCACCAATGGAGGATTATCGCCATTTTCAGTTATTGTGTATATCTAGACAATTTTTGGATTGTGGAAATAACCTCAAAATGACAACTGAGCAAAAATATAAAAAAAACACCATTAAATTTCGTGAAACCCGATTAATGATCACAAATATGAATCTATTAAGAATAAATTCATTTTCTTCCAATTATTTTTAAAATAGTTTTCATGTTTGAATCAGTTGACTAATTATTACAAGAATTATAAAGCGTTACTTAGGAAAAAAACACAGCGAAACAAATTTGTAAGAACTTTGTCATAATGAATATTGTATTTATGTATAGAAGGTCTTTTTATTCCTGGCATTAAAAAAATGAAATATAGAATGTTTAACGTGAGACTAAACGACCATAATAACACTCGAACTATAGCCACCCTCGCTCAGCTCGGGTGGCTAAGCATCTCGTGTCATAATGGCTTGTTTTAGTCCCTTGTTGAAAAACTCACATTACACACTGATAACAACTGTTGGTGTTTGAGTGGATTTAGATTTTCAATATGTAGATAATAATTAGACGTTTAGTGGTTAAGTGCGGTGTAACTGATGTAGAATTTTCTTTGGGACTTTTATTACCACTTTTGTAAAAATGAAATGATATTAATAGAAATCGAAGTTTGACCGGACGGATTTGGTTTTCTGTTTAACCAGATCCAGTCTAAGATCCATTTTTTTTAAAAGTATTAATAAGGCATGTTGGGAAAATCTCCTACGCTTACCACTGAGTTTCTTGTTCTCGCGCGCAAGTCCGTCCTTCTGCTCGCGCGTCTTGTCCAGCTCATGAGACACACGTTGCAGTTCAACCTGCTTGTTCCTCAGATCACGTTGAGACACCTCGTACAACTGGACGGTCTCCTCCAGGCGCGACTTGATCTCGATGTTGACACGCTCCAGCTGATCGGTGCGCTTCTGCAGCTCCCGAGCAGTTCCATTGGCCTTCTCCAGGTCGATGATGAGAACTTCCACCTGAGGAATACACCTTTTTTCTTAAATATTTGTCTAGATGTTTAAGCCTAGGACGAGCACAAATTGTCTGGGAGTTTTTGCATCTTTATTTAACTAATAATCCAGAGAGACACGCGTAGTGACAAGCGAGATTGTTAAGAAGATGGATATAAGATAGAATGCTGTGCTAGCCTACTTATCATCCTCGTAGCGACCTTCTCTATTTTCACATATTGGCTATGACAGTGTTGATGACCCTTTAATACTTTCGGGAAAATACTTTAGTTCGAATTGAATTAGAAAAATTGTAGATAAGCTTAAAGTTATCTTTGTGCCCAGTATGGGTTTTATACTTTTTTTATTGGACTGACTTGAAAATATAAAAATGGTCGTTATGTCGATGATTATACTCAGATATCACGGAATCAACCTTTACATACAAAGTCGAAGTAAATCATGTAAATTTGACTTAATTAGTATCGTCATCATTAGTCAAAAGACCTCCACTGCTGGACCGAGGCCTTCCCTATAAACGCCAGTTTGAGCGTGACCGATCTACCGTACCCTACTTCATCAAGTCGTCAGTTACCTCAAGGAGGAAGAAATTGTGTATGTACTACTTCTAGTTTTTAGTCACTGTTGTTTCTCACCTCAGACTGAAGACGAGACTTCTGCTTCTCAATGTTGTTAATCTTGACGATGAGGGTCTCGATTTGCTCCTCCTGTTCCTGGATTCGGATGGTGTATTTGCGGCGAATCTCTTCGATCTCCTCAGCGCGGGCGGAGGACTCAGCCTCGAACTTAGATTTCCAGTGCAGAATCTCGCCGTTAGCCTTTACGATCTGGCGTTCCAGGTCCAGACGGGCCTCGGATTCCTCTTCCAGCTGGACGCGGACAGACTCCAGGTCGATTTCAACCTGTAGTATTGTTGTATTAATATATTGTAGATTTAATTTGTTTTAATTTAATTTATTAAATGGTTTATTTTAGTTTTGAGGAACATGGACAATATATAGTTACTACGTTAGGTACGTTATCTTCAACAACTAATAATTTTAGAACCAGTAGTAAAAATACATTCCCTTCTTTTATCATGTCTATATCTTTTATCAAAAGACAATTTGGTATTCATCCTTTTATCCATTCTTATTCATTCAGACCTCTTAAGACTAAACCTAAACCATTAGGAGGCACTTCCAATTATTCTCCAACATTGAAGCGATCAGAGATATAAAGGCTGTCCAACATGTATTAACTACCCAACCGATTAGGCTTAGATAGTGTTAAATATTGGTTGGTTGAATACGACATACCACGTAATTCCAGTGCTTACTCTTAAATTATTAAAATAGAAACCAATGAACTCATGTAAATATCTACACAATTAACTACCTATTTTGGATGCGTTTGATTGAATCACATATTTAAGGACAGAACGGAATTGTAGGATGTACTCGAAGAGTAATATCCATTCCAAAATGTCTGTAATTGTTCACAGCGTTTAATAGAATGTTGATAAGTTGCTACGACTACAATGGGGAAGTCTATCATACCTGGTGCAGGGTAGCCTCAAGCAGAGAGCGCCTCCTGTCCTCATCCTCCAGACGGCGGCGAGAGTCCTCGAGCTGGCTGATCAGCTGGCTCTTCAGGTAAACCACGTTCTCGATGTTCACCTGAAACCCAAACCAGTTTCGCTGATGATACATTCAGCGCCAAAAAGGTTATGTGCGATACATTTTGTATGGAAATTGAGAGCCTGGCAAATAGGATTCGAGCGTCAGAGACTTGAACTTTTACTCTGATGATCATGAAAG
Source organism: Acleris laterana (assembly GCA_963966035.1). Taxonomy (NCBI): domain Eukaryota; kingdom Metazoa; phylum Arthropoda; class Insecta; order Lepidoptera; family Tortricidae; genus Acleris; species Acleris laterana. Next base: position 10,951,267 of record OZ014438.1, read on the forward strand.
CGGTATAATTTGATATTTTTTTACCAATTACATGGAAAGTTCTTGTAAGTAATTGAATAGAAAGATTGCTGACCTTTATTATCGTCAAAAATTTACTTATTCGATTAATTTAAAAGATCCTTTGCTTGTTTTGAACACCATTTAGTGCATCGTTTTAGTTGCACACTCATCACAATCTACTCAATTAATCTGCTACACATTACACACCTTAAGGTCCTGAACTTCCTTGATGAGCTCAACATTCTCCTGGGACAGGCGCTGCTTGTGGGAGGTGATGTCCACAATGGTGCGGTTCAGCTCCTCGATCTTGATGTGGAGCTCGCTGATGTTCACCTCCAGGCGCTCACAGGTCTTCACGATGGTGATCTTCTCCTTGCTCACGTTCTCCACTTGGGCCAGCAGCTCGTACACTTCAGCTTGGAACTTGGACTTCTCCTTCTCGCTCCTGGAGACAAGATTAGGTTCCAATTGCCGTTTTTACCACGAGGTCAGCACAATCAGTAACATTCATATTATCGACTATATTTCGGCCCTGCCATCCGGATTCATCTCCTTAGTTATTGGCCAAATTACATTATTCACACCTCTCGTAACACGCAAGACGAATCAGGATCAAGCCTTATAATTTACTTTTACAATGTTATTGTTATTACTGATAGTGCTTCCCATTCCAAGGAGATTCGGAGAATCATGCGTAACCAGTACTTATTTGTGCTAGCTTAGAAGAACGTATCGTTAATTGAAACGCCACACCATATAAGTACATTCTTCTCAGATAGTCATCAACGTAATCGTGCACATGTCGAAAGTTACGTGTGTAAAATGTGTTCAAGGATGATTTCAATATGTTAAAAAGTCGCTTTGCTCGCAATTCGCATGGCAATACTTAACAAAAATGGAATCATGCAGTTAATTTACAGTGATGTCGGGATGAATTGTGAGATTAAGTAACATTAAAATTAATACGCGTATTTACAGAATCTGTAAAACTGATGGTATTTATTGTAATATACATCGTTTTTAAGATTGATGTCTACTGTAATATAGACGTCAATCTTACATTTTACATTTTAACCGATGCTGAGGTCTACAGACTCTTATAAAAACGCCAGACTTTTCAATATCTTGTGACACCAAATTATGACGATTGTAATTACCTGGCTTTGCTTTTGGTAAGCTGGTCGATTTGCTCCTGGAAGTCGTTGACGATCTCCTGGTGCTTCCTCTTGAGGAGGTGGGCCGTCTCCTCGGACTCCAGGTGGACATCTTCCAATAGTTTGCGCAGCTTGGTCAGCTCAGTATCGCGTTTCCGGTTGATCTCAAACTGAAAATTTAAATTTTACTTACTAATAGGTTTTCACTTATTGGATTCGAGGTTTGGAGGGTCCAAGTTTATTTGTGATGATCCAAGTTTGTTTTATATTATATTTTATATGCCTAACAGTTTTCAGAAACATATTTTGTCACAAAGTAGATCTAGGAAGTCGGGATGCTTTGACGTTTATGATTCAAACAGTACACGGTATAATATATTAGCTGTAAGTAGCTTAAAAAAATTCAATGGACGGATTGTAAAATTGAGAATTGAACTTGAAGTGCTTACAAGTTATTGGACCAAGCAAACAATTATTAATTTTGAACAATTACTGGTTTTTGGTGACATGATTTTAACTTTAACTAGGGAAAAATCCCGTCAGCAAATTTTTTGTCATGAAATCCACAAAAGGAAAACATTTGTCTAATAGAAATACCGACAACCCAAGTAACTCAAGATATAATTTACTATAAGGAGGCTCAGTTTATTATTCACGACAGAATGTAGAATAAAATAGGTTAATTTAAAAAAAAAAATATAATTATGAAAACATTTCGGTTATTCTTATTAAGTTTTCCAAATAAATTGGTTTACATAATTATTATTATTTTCAGTTATCTCGGTGAATCAACTTCCAATGTGACCTAAAACAAAAAAAAACAAATATTGTCGCCCAGCCATAAAACATAATCGCTATAGCAAAATAGAAAAAGTGTCGCACTGCAGTAAACAAAATGTAATGAAATTATTAGTATAAGAAACATGTATACTAATGATTTCTTATCGTAGTTTCAAATAAATATTTCGGCAATATCTTCTTTTAATGTTTTCTGTAATTCTGCCTAGTATTTTCAATATGTTGTCTGACCAATATTATTGCATTCTCGAAAACTGTTATAATTTCTTCGATAGTCTGCACAACATCTTGTCTCTTGTTGTTGCATTATTTTCTTCAGGTATTAATTAACAATTTCTTTCTTAATATTTTAGGAATTTCTTAATTTCATCATCTTTCTTTATTTTAAACTTCGTTGTTTCTCGTTCAATAATCTTCTCTTGACGTTTCAATTCTTCAGACTAATAAGTCTTCGGTGTTTTGTTTCTCATCATGTTGGATATTTTAATTACTACAAACATTGAACTTGTATTTTTTTCAAAGACCCTTACCTGACTCTCAGCTCCGCCTTCAGCTTCCTCCAGCCTTTCGGACAGTTGGATGACTTGCACGCTCAAATCTGCCTTCTCCCTCTCGATCTAAACACAAAAAAGACACAATAAATTCCTATCTTTAATTTCAAAAGTATTAGTAGCGAAAATTAAAATTTTAGAACATTTAAGCATAAAAAGAAAAGTCTTGAGATTACTTTTAAAAATGTTTTGCTTCATAGTTTATTTCTTATAAAACCTAAAATTTAAATGTAGCCCGTAAGTACGTAAATAAAATTATTGTTTGAATACAAAACACATGAGACATTTACAAGCATAGTTTAATACGTTAATTATTAGTCGAGCATTACATAATAGCGTACAGATGACGCTCTTCATAGTGGTCTCTAAATAAGTGTGGGTCCGCAGTGACTAACTGAGATATTTTTGCCAGGTCTATTATTACATTTCAATATTGTAGCATTCTCGGAGCATCATTTGGCCCAGTTTCAAAACTGTCTCGAGCGAGAAGTCGAGATTTGTGAGAATGCTTTCGCTACATCTATATTTATCTTCGGTTCGGCAGCGCAGTTACGCGAGCGGTTCCGACTGCAGCATTCAAAAATAGAACCCGCAAACCGATCCGATGACGCGACCCACGGCTGCTGATGATATTGAACTCCGAACACTTGGGAAGGCACTTGGGATGTTAAAGTTGAGGCACTTTTGGGAGCACTTTTTTTTTAATACACTCAAAGTTTTAGTCAAGTTAAAAAAGCACCGAATCCGCAAGTTAAAAAAGCTGGGCGGGGCGGCGCTGAGGGTGTCCCGGCGCCCCAAGGGTGCGCGCGGGCGGCGTATTAATAGCGGCGCCCCGCCCAGTGCGCGCGCGCCAAAGCGGGCGCGCGCGCTCGTATCACATTTCGACCGCTTACCCTCTGACGCAGCTCCCTTTCGGATTCCAGATCATCATGGAGGAGACGGATCTTGTCCTGAAAAATACAACATTAGAGTTATAGGCACTAGACACTGTCACGGCACTGCACTGGTAGCGGGCTGTACCTCCAGCCTGGAGAGAGCACTCAGGTCGGCGGTATACTCGATGTTGACGTCGGTGGTGCCGCCACCGCTGCTGCGGTAGGTGTACTTGGAGGTCTTCGCCACGGCGGACATTGTCGCTGGTCGGGATCGGTCGGCAGTCGGCGCTACGTTACCGGTCGGGCACCGTTCGACTAGTGAGAGCGGGCGGGCGCCGCGCGGCGCGAGCGCAGTTCCCCCCCCCCGGCTCCAGGGCAGCCAGCGGGCTGGAGCGCGCGGATCGTGTTACCACCCCCGCGCTCCCCCCCCTCTCGGCCTTTTATAGACACGCCCGCCTTCCCGTCCGCTCTTTTATTTGTTTTGACCAAAAAGTTTTTGGCGAAACCCTTTCCACACGAGCGAAGAAGCTGGCGCGGGATATTGTTCCTTCTTTAATACTCCATTTTTTCTGGGGGCAAACGCACCACATAGATCATTTGGAAAGCAAAACAACATTAAGAATTTGTTGTTCAAGGTCGCGAGATTCTGGTAGCGAGTAGCGGTCGCATGGTAAACAAACCCGTCCAGCTCCCGAGTTCTTTTCACTCTCTGGCACCAGCTAAATGCCACCAACCTTCTGAACTTAGCAATGAACTTATCTTTGATTGTCCTATATGTTTACAAACATCAGTCTCGTCTGAAATAACCGGATGATCATAATCTGAATTTATGGCTTGCCTGTGATTGAGACAAGATGTTTGGACGGTTTTAAGTTTTAAGATTACTTATGACTGTAATGTATATGTTCTAATAGTTGACCTATGGGGTAGTTAAACAAAAATTGGCACCTAAAACCCGTATCCCTTCGAGTTGTAAACGACTGTATAAAATTCAAGTCCATCAGGAACAATAAAGATTTTTATGTCAACACAAAATCATTTATTTGAACTAAATATCCTTATAGCTTTTTTGCTAGAAGAAACCTCAACGTTTACTAAAAAAAATAGTTAAAAATTAGTAATTTTTTAAACGTAGTTAAGTGGTAGTGGTATTGGGCTCCTTTTTCCGCACTTAGTCTGTATATGCCGGGCCATTGTGCGTTGGGTTTACCAGCTAGTAGTGTTATCCAGCGTAACTCCGACCAGAAGCGCAGGATCTTCCTGGTAAGTATCTCCGCAGGCTTTCCGGAGTGACCTCGGTGTTTTGAGGATTTTGGCCCGTTTAGTAGCTACGCTCGCGCATTCCAGGATTACGTGGGGAGCTGTTTCGTCGGCCGACAGGCATCCCCTGCATAGGGGGCTGTCGGTTGCACCTAGAACATGTAAATGTTTGCTAAGCAAGCAATGACCAGTAATGCTTCCTACGATTGTTCGTAGCGCTACTCTGTCTAGCGATAGCAGGCGCTTTGTCAAGCGCGCGTCCGGGTGTGGCACCGTTTCCCTGAATTGTCTGCATGTACTGGTATTTGCCCATTGATTAGCATGTTGTTTTAATGTTCTCTGACCCAGCCAGGATCTTAGTTGGTTAAATGCTAATGGGAGCATTGGGGCGGGGCCGATCGCTGAGCGATCCGATCCTCTCCTAGCCAGCTGGTCGGCCGCATCGTTGCCTAGAGACCCACTGTGCCCCTTTATCCATTGTAATGTGACTTGGTTGTTTAGGCCTATCACTTCCAATGCTGAGTGGCACTCTAGTATGAGCCCGGATTGAATTATTTTGCTGTCTAGGGCTCGTAGTACTGCAACGATATCGGGAACTATTCGTATTCTTTGTTCTTTGATACCCCTCAGTCACTGCCCTGGCAGCCTGTGTTATGGCAATACATTCACATTGGTAGATGGAACTATTCACCTAAGGCTATTGATATATTAATGTTTAAACTGGGTAAGTACACTCCTGCACCTGTTCCCGTTTTAGTTTTTGACCGGTCAGTAATGTCGTGGTAAATTGAAACTATCTAAATTGGCCCAATTTTATGGATGACCAACTCATTCAATTATAAAAGATTGCATTTCTTTAAAAGATTTAAGTAAGTACCTAATTGTTCCAATTTTGTGGTTATTCGTAGAAATCGTAACGCAAGAAGCTACATACGTGATTACTTGTTTATAGCCCGTAAAATAAATTTTAAATTATTAGTTATGCGTTTCAGCATAAAAATTAACAGCTAAAAATAGCGTACAAATATTTTTTTATTTTATTAGGAGGAGGGGTTATACAGCATGTTCCATAGTCAAATGCAAAAACTTTCAGCAAGATTGTGTTTTTTTTATTAATTTTACAGGTACAATGTTTTGGTTTCGGCGACTGTGGCCAGTCGCCGAAACCAAAACATTGTACCGTATATTTATTTATTTAGCTTACCTACGATTATTTAGCGTGTTTTGTGTTTTGTTTCGTGTACTTAGTACTTAATACCTTCATGTTTATTTATGGTTCTATGATTGGTTAGTTTTAGTTTACCACTTCGGCTGCATATAACTTGCCCATATTTTGTTTCAAAATAAAGTTTAAAATATAGTTTGTCATTTAATTTTGCGTCTGTCTGTGAAAATATTTGTTTTCTTACCAACCCAAAAAATAACCTATACAGTTGCTCAAAAAGTTGTACTTTTTCTAGCTGCGTTTCGTGCGGAAAGTTGGATTTTTCACAATAGTGCGTTATACTTTCTCCATATAAATGGCCCATAATTAAAAATACCATGAAAAGGACCATAAAGTGACAAACTTTTCCATCAAAGTAAATGTTTTAAGTAATAGAAAACTGTGATCTTTGTCACGTTTTGATACGGGAATCTCATTCAAGATCAGAGGCAGTTTTTGAACAATCAAAACCTGCCAAGTTACCGTTTACGCTGCGAGAAAAGGACATAGCTATAGGTGTTATATAGCGCTGTCCTTAACACTCGCTATAAAATGTCATTATACAACATAGCTATATCATAATAACACCCCTGTGGGGTTATTATGACATATCTGTGCAATTCATTTTACGCTGTGAGAAAAGGACAGAGTTATGTAACTGCTATAGCTCCGTCCTTTTCGCTCACCGTAAAATAAACTGCATAGTTATGTCATAAATTATGACTCATAATAACCCCCCAGGTCGAAGATAATACAAAGATATAAAGACTTTTGATATTGTGTCAGTCATGTTAGCGCCAATTACGCCGTATTATAGCTGTTAATATATGTCACATTTCAAACAAACCTCGGCTATCCCAATGGGGTAATCCGACGGATGGTAGAACTGAATTTCTTACAACAACCGCTTGAACCATCAATCAATCTAATGGATGGGTTGATGGTGCCTAAGAATGGGTGGTAAAAGAAGTAAGGGAGGAGAAGGCAGGCAGTAAAAGGTATACTTAGAGCAATAAGAATAATTTACTTTTAATTACCTGGGCTCTATTCTACAACGTTAAACAATAGGGCGGTGGTCACAGGTACATTTGTGTCCTGCCAGTGACCAGCGTTTTGGTTTTGATTTTGATTTTAATTTTTGTATCTTTCACCCAACTAACATAGAATAGGCATGTTACTAACAATAATATGGATGTATATCTGAAATAAATGGTTTTTATTTTAATTTAATTTAATTTAATATTGCTTTTGACCTGTTACGGTATTGTTTTAAAGTCAGCCGACACTTCTGTCAATTAATTAAAAGCTATAAAACGTTGACGATACGATAACAGGTCGAAAGCAATATGGCTCGAGGTAGATGATTAGATAGAAAGAAAGAAAATTAGTAAGTTTTGTTGTCCAAACAATAGTCAGTCTGAACGTGAAAACTTGGCTCTGATGATCTTTCCGACCGTTTTCGGCCATGGCGACCACTTCCGACTACTAGTGAGTCGGGCGCTGGTGCACCCATTAAACTTGACTCTATCCAAGATGCAAACGTTTTTGTTTTCTACCACTCAAAACGCATGGGATGACATTCTCGAACGGTGCGATAAACCACGTGGTCATATGTCATCCCATACGAGTACTTACATTACTAATAGCTTTTGCATCTTGGCTTACGGTCGCAGTTATAGCTAACTATATTATATTCCTTTTTAACCGACTTCAAAAAAGAAGGAGGTTCTATGTTCCACTGTGTTTTTTTTTTATGTAGGTACGTTAACCAATTTCTCCGTCAATAGGTGGACCGATTTAAAAAATATTTTTTGCTTTGATGGTGTAGGTATACTTCCGTGGTGGTCCCATTGATGGTTGATCGGTGAAGAACTGAGGGAACTCCTCAAATATTATAGGCAAACATATAGTATTATTAGTAACAAGCCCAGCATTTGCATTCAGAAAGTACCTACCGTTCGGTAAAGTGGATCTGATGACGACCACAGATGGCTACTGGAACTCTTCAACGGTTGGTACCTATTTCAAGATATCTCGATGAAGATAGTAGAGAGTCTTTAACGAAGAACGTTTAATTGTTTAAATATGACTATTACTTTCCAGCGGTGTTGCTTGCTGCGAGCTTGCAAGGTCTTAAAGTTTTATATCAGCTAAGAAGTGGGACTACATGTCTGCTTATAATCATCACTAGCAAGTCCAAAACAAAAAAACCGCATTTAAAAACGCAAAAAATCATTTCATTTAAAACCGTAGGTAGATTCGACTTTAGGTTAAAAATATTGTTAGTCGCCAACTTCGGTTAGACTGTTAGACTGGGTTTTGTTTTTTTCATTCCACTTTTCGCAAAGATCAAGGACATCTTACTGACTTCTTATTTAGGGCAACTTGTACGAAAAAGATAATCTGGTATAGTATGTGTTAAACCCGATCATGTCTAACAGTTTCATAAAATTCTCCACTGATCTAGCTGGGTGTGTCAACATTTCCACAGCAACCAATGCACGCACACCCTAGAGGCGGTGCCCACTTTCGTTGATCTAGCTGCGTGTGTCAACATTTTCCACTGCGGCGAACGTGGACCACGCTACGCTCGAACCGGGCCGGGTGGGCCGTGTGCGCCGCAGTGGGCTTAATCGGCATTCGTGCGTAGTGTGGACAGCGCGCGCCGTACTGGAGTTTCGCCATACGCGCTGGCGTGTGCATGGGTGACACTTCGGCACAGGCCACGCATGTATCAGTGACGTCATTTCGTGCGTAGTATACTTACTCTTGTGCCGCTGTATAAATATCTGCCAACAGTTTGATACGTAATAAATTTGTACCCACGTGCGGAGCGTGTGCTTGCGCCGAAGTGGGGTCCAGCTTGCGTCATTTCAGAACTCACTGCTGAGTTTTAAATCATGTATTTAATCCAAAATGACGCGAAGAATCGATAAGTAAAAAGGAGAAAAAGAGTTCGAATGACACCGCCCAAGACATCACAGCCCCGCCAGCTCCGGCATTGAGCGAGTTAAAGGCCATAAACTAGTAAACTATATGAGAAGGAAATCATAATAAAATGAACATAATAAGATTAATTAGAAAAGCCTGACTTCTTTCACTCCAGTAGGTAGGTACTTATAAATTTTAACCTCAAACCCAAGAATAGGTTGTCAGTAGTACTGCGATGACAGGTGTCAGGGGATTGACTTCTTACCTTCCTTTCACTTTAGCAAATTATCGTCTATTTAGGGAACAGAATCATGTTTTATGAGTAGGTGGAGTGAATTTATATTTTCCTAGCGATCTGTCACGGATGCAATTAATGCGAGTGAAATGTCAGCGGCTGCAGTCGCGTCGTCATATCAGGTGAACCCTTCATATATCATCGTTCTATTTATAAATCCGGACAATTACATAGACAAGTGCTTAGAAAAAATATTGATAGACACATAACATTTATTATTATAAGCTGAAACCAAAACATTTTTAGTGTTCTTAAAAACGGAAATAATGATACTCGTAATCCAGCACAATTTTTAACCCTCGGTAAAGTGACATGAGTTGTTAGTCTTGTCTTCCAACCACGATAACCACGAATCGATAGCAAGTATTCCAACTAGCCTGTTTTCCGAAATTATTATAATTGCAAAGCGTCCATCCTTTATTTTCGCTGCGGGAATTCTTGTTCTTATTAACGTTTAACAAATATATAATTTTTTTCCGAGTGCTACCCCGTTTTCCCATACTAATATTAATATTATATGACATAACACTTACGCGCACGCCGCTACCGTGTCCCGTTTGCGCTTACGCAGGTGGCAAAATATTCGGTTATATTCGTACCTGGCCGAAGTGGGCCGAGCGCCGTCTCCCGTGACTCACGCCTGACTCACAGCGATGCCAACGCGGCTTGCGGCTTTTCAGAAAATGGCGGAAAATAACAACGGATTCAGCGAAGGCTATACATACAGTATGTTTTTAAGTATGTAGATAAAGTAAACGGACGCTTTCTGGGTTTGTGATGAAAAAATATTTTGTGTTGTTAAAAATGCTCTTTGTGCCATTAATACATCTCTATTAATTTATTCCAATTTTATTTTTACACTATACAATACGACTCAAATACCTGGCTTAAGGGATGTATTTCTAGGGTTTGTATTTGGTATGGTGATATTTTAATGATGATCAGTTATAATTTTGATTGGTATTATACAAAGGAGGATATTATTAGACTATCAGTCATTCCTCCTTCGGGGTTGAAATTTACTCATTAAAAGTTAAAAAAAAAATAATGCACTTCATATTTTCAGTCTAAAGCTCTGGTTTCCTAGGATAGCAGTGTCGTCTTATAGCGGCCGTAATATGACGGCCGCTATAATATTATTTGACATAACGGTGTCAATCACCGCCCTATAGGAAACCGCGCCATTTTGTTTACATAGACAACGTTCTTTGTGACGTCATTGACTATCCTAGGAAACTAGAGCTTAAGCGGCGTAGGCAGTGCGTTATCAGTGTCGTAAAAAACGTTATTTACCTACCCACTGCATAGGAATATTAGGATGAACTTTTGCGTCTGACGAAGTATTTTTTTTTAGAACAAAAATCGCCTTACCTTTTCATTTTGGGAACGGTGACGGAATACAACGTCCGACATGCTCTTGCCTGGTTTTGGTGGTTGTAATGTATGGAAATTATGTTTTTTATTCTAAAGCACTACGAACAGTCGAGAGATGTTTCAAAACAATCTAAGCCTGCTTCCTCAATTCCGTCTATCTGGAAATTCGTTTCTAAAACAAGGATTAGGCTGCCAGTAAAAAATGCAGAAGATGAATACTGCACAGAAATTAGAGTAACGCAACAGTCAACACCTGCATTTTATTATAAATCCACATGAAATATTTATCTTTACTGTGTTAATGATTCCAGTGTGTATATTATATGAAAATAAAGAAAGATTCAAAAAGGAAGCGTCGTCGGCTTGCCTGCATCTGTTTTTTGCAAAAACCATATGTTTTTTTTTTATATATTTGAAAATGGTTCTAGATGGGGGGTTGAAAAAAGAAAGTAATTTGATTACTTACATATAGCAAACGGGGTGTCATGTGAAAGAGCTTTATATGCAAAAAAAAACCTTGTCGTACTGTTGGATTTGTAGCCAAAAATGTACAAAAAATGACCGCCCCCGCCCCCGCCCCCCTACCTCCTAAATGTATGGACCGAAATATCGGAAAAATTCATGATTTAAAGATACTTATTATTTATATTTTACCCGAAAAATACAACGAAATAGTAAAATTTTACAGTTTTGGAAAAATTTAAAAAACGCTTTTAAAATAAAAACTCTTCGCAGCCGTGGTCGACTTTTCGAAATTCTCGTAAATACCAGTTCTACATATAGCCAAGCGATTTAAAGAAAATATTTAGAATTCTCTCTAGATGGTCCACGTGGACTTGATACTGTGGCGTCCATATTTCGCGGCCAAATTCAAAGACACTCATATCAAAAGATGTAAGTAAGTAGGTATATTTATAGGTTCCTGGTCGCATGGCAAATGCAAATGGACCTTATCGCTCTAGTCTCCTTATCATATATCCCTCAGATGTAACGGGTGAAGACAGAATTAAACACTAATAAATAAATGTTATGATTTCCTTTTTATTGATTCACAACTCACAACACACAAATATCTGAAAACCATTGATTATATTGGGTATTTAGTTATTTAAAATACTTGAAACAGTGACAAGGAAAGGTACAGTACAGATATGGACCACGAATATCACAATTAATACAATAGTAAGTTGTTTGATTTAAAAACACCTGCGGGCATAGTATGGTTGCGTTTACAGCGTGATAAAATTGTGGCTAATGCATCCGTCACCCTCGTACTAACTTACGTGTCAGAAAGTGACGGATGTATTATTTACATTTTGACACGCGTTAAACGCAGCCATATTAGGTTCCCTGGGGGGTTATGATGGCATAACTTTTCAGTTCAGTTTACACTGAAACAGAAGGATAGAGCTATATAACTGCCATAGCTCTGCCGTCTACGCTCGCCGTAAAATCAACTGCATACCCATGCCATAATAACCCCCTAGATGTTGATTTCCGGTGGCGACTGATTTTTGAGCAAAAATTTTGGTTCTAAAAATATGTGGTCAGCTTGTAGGTATTTTTAATTTTATTAAAAATACACAGCGTCTGTACTGCGAGACGCAGGCAGGCAACTACACCGGCGTGTGCGCCACGCGGCATCTAAGGGCAAAAAGGAGCGCAATTGCGCATGATATGACTTCCTTGTGTAGTAACGCCACTACGCCCGAACCGAATAGAAATAGTGTACTTATATAAAATAACTTGTATAAAAAATACTTTAAATGTATATAATACTCAGGCGGAATAACATCTTAACTAGAGCGTAACATTAAGTGTGAAGCGCAAGCCTTAACTTTTTAAACGGACGAATAAGTACGATATATGGATAATGATAGAGCACACACGTTGAGTACAGGGCTCCGCCGAGCTGAGTATAGTCGCGGGCTACTAGCGGGCGGGCGGGTGACTAGAGGAGCCTAGAAGACAACGAGTACAACGACCCTCGCAACATAGTCCGTTGACAGTGAAATTACGACTAATTTAATCATCAAGATAAAGAAAAAATGAGATCAATATTGAAATGCCTTAAGTGAAGGAATGCTTGGGAATGCGGAAATATAAACTAAAAACTTTAAGTCATTGGATATAGTCGATAGAGCTGCGGCGTTGAAACTTAAATTTAAAAAACTACACTACAATTTGACACCTATGAGTATCTACATTAGACAAAAACTAAGTCTAACCTTATGGAGTATTAATAAATATGTTGGTGCTACATTAACAATACCTACATCAAACTAAACTCAATAATACGACTGACTGCAAGTAACATCTTTACAGCTTTATCGTAACATCAACTCAAAAAACAGAAGAGTAGTGAAATTCTCTTGAAAAATCAAGTATTTAGATGTAATTAAAGTTTACTTTACAAACGTTGTAAGAACTCGATTGGATGAGTGCATTTTCCTGCCACTGGGTGTACATTTATTCTATAAATAATGAAAGGTTAAGATTTGAAGTGACGGATAAATTACTCTGTATTAGGGAAAATTAGCACACGCCACAACTAATTGGGACAACGATGAAACACACATAACCTTGCAACGCTTAGATTCCATTTTAAAAGCTCATAAGACCTTTTAATAATAAATGTGTCAGTGTGACAGATCATACTCATAAAAAACAGTCATTTTTCTAATTAAACTACAGTTTTGTTAACACTGCCAAACACCATCTTACCATTATCTTTTAAAACTAATCAATTCGAATACAAGGTGATTAACCCAGTGGTTGGACGCTCTCTACAATATCTCTGGACGCGTCCATAATTTGCCAAGTTGTTAACGAACTACTTAAAAAGGGTATACGAATCTATACATTTAGATGACAATATTGAATAAACACCATAAATACTTTAAAAATGTCTAAAGTTAGTGATTGAGACAGTAATGGCCCGCAATCCAATTTCCATTTTCTTTACATCAGCAAGATTAGTCCCGTTGACAGTAATTCTGTTCAGCAGTAATAACTCGCAATAAAGTCTAGTCCAAGTGTACCATAGAGCTGGGATCCTAGTAGCCGTTTATTTGTATGTTGGCAACGAGCTGCTCCACCTGAAGGAACAGAAGTAGCTGTGGTCAGTTATATTGTGCTGGGCTGGTGTGATCAGGAATGTTTGTAGGTGTTAGTTTTCTGAGTTCATTAGGCCGCGAGTACGAGAAATCCTCAAGAAGATAAAGGACATGGCCCGTTTGTGCCCCAATTTGTACACGAATGAGACATATGTGAAAAATCATTAAATAATTATTAATTACACGTGTGATTAATTAAATCTCTGTACAAGCAGCGGAAAAAAAGTCAATATAAAAAAGATATTGTGTGCCGGAAACCACCCACTTGACAGTTTGGCATGTACACATACGCGTGCCGGCGTGTTATTGAAAAAGGTGAATCCCTGGAGGCCGTATTACAAATTCTTAAAACTGACAAGTTCTAGGCAACGAAAGGGACAGAGCCATATGACATCACTCTGTACCTTTCACTAGAGGACGTTTAACTTGGCATGCCGCCTTTTTGGATTAAAGACTCGGGATGCAAAATAAAAAAAAATATTAAGGTGGTTCGCCTAAGGTTCGCGCCCTTTTCGCGCTATAGCAGTTTTTTTTTTTTTCTATTTTCTGACAAAAATAACAGTAAGGACTAGAAAAACAACAAAGTTTTACTATTGATATTATTGCACGTAACATATATTTTTCCAAAGCAATTTGAACAATCCGTTTAGGAGCAGTAGGACTTTAAAGAGAGATCATTATTGCAGTTTGAGGTGACAGCGCCTTGCACGTTATGATGTGTTTTGAGGTTATGTAAAAAACTAAGTATCGAATTACTTTAAAACCGCTGCTTTATATGTAAAATGACAAATACATATTGAAAGCACATAATTTTCGCTTTAATTTGAGATATAAATGATTGCTGTACATTCTGGGGCACAGGGCCATAGTAAAACGGGCCATGTCCTTTTGTTATCAGTTGCTCTGTGACGTAAGTTGAGTGGGGCACCAACCTGCACGTACCCCAGCGGCCGCGTGTTGCCGCTGGCAACCCGACGATCACGGCGGCAGCGCAGGCGGCGGCGGCGCATGGCACCGCCCACGCACAGCGCAGGGTACGGCGCGGTGCGCACCTTGTAGCCCTGTGACACAAATAACGACGAATTTCTAAGTTTGTTTCATGCCATGTCAAAGGTAATAAGCAGACAGCCTATCAACCTGACCATAATGGGCGATCAGTGACAGCTTAGCGTAACTTAGCATAACTTATATAACGCCCAGTGGCAAGCCACTTGCTAATTTTTACACCGTTGGGTCTAATAGTAAGTGCGTTCTTGCAATTTATAACCGATTTATTTATAATATAACTCATGGCCTCAGTGTGCTCATACATTTTAAAAGATGTGCATTGGTTTGAAGAACTTTGTCAAAATAAAACTTGAACTTACACGCAGTGAGTGTGCCGGTTCGTGCATAAGCGGATATACAAACGGCGGCGGCGCGCGTTCCTCAGCGTACTCCCGAGCCGCGCGCAGACCCTCGCCCTCCCTCTGTAAACCACCGATGTAAGGGTCAAAATAGTTGGATTAGCTTGTCCTTGATAGGTCGTTGCTCTTGAGGTTAAGGTAGGAAGTAAGTAGCGAGCCTTCAAGCAACCATACACTATTGCGACCCAATGTCGAACACCCTGATTCGACTATGTCTTCCTACAAGTGTATTTGAGGTTTTGCGTTTCTGTAAGTAATTTTATTCGGATCCCTTTGACTGCCATACATATGGTTGGTCATAATGTATTGTTAGTCATATATTTTTTTTGTCATAATTTCTTTCAGGCTGAAGTTACAGCTTTTAATAAACGTTTATCGTGTAGATTAGTTAGGTTAGGTTAGTTTTATACAAAATCTGATAAAATAACCGTGTCCTGAGAAAAATGCATTATGACTTGCGAAAATTATGACTTAAAACACATTATGACTAAAAATAATTGTGGCAGTCAATAGAGACCCAATTTTATTAATGTCAACGACATGAAATGGCGTGTAACAAGTATCTACACATGAAAATACAGAAGAATTGACAAGTACATGGTAGTAGTAAGGCGCCTCGGTCAGCGTCTTGGTTATGTTCTCCTGTAACTGCATGATCATGGGGTTTCTAAAGCAAGCCTAATGGTTATACGAGTTCGGGAAGATCATTAGGTATATATACAGGGTTATTGGTAATTCGAGGTATTCCCGTTAGGAGGTGATAGGGGTTACAATTTGCGATAATTTTAACCGCCATATGCATTGTGCAAAACTGAACACTTTTTGAGTTATCATTATCATGTTTTTTTTTTTTTTCCAAAATGAGTCAAAAATGCAACATCAAAAATTTATTTAAACAAAAGTATTTATTCACATCAATTTTTTTCTTCCGATTTATAAAAACGATGTAACACTTGCTATTTATCAATATTAAAACAACAATTCTCGGTTCAAATTTTAAAATGCGAGACGAAAAACTATATTATTTCAATATCTTTTCGAGAATTTTTCCACTAAAATGCCTTAAAAAAAAAACGTTATGAAACTTGTCTTGCAGATTATTTTAAAAACATATCCGTTTTCTTAGTTCTCCAACAATGCATAACAACTAGGAAGTTATTTCAAAGAAACTGGAAAAACAAACTATCACAAACGAAGCAGGCGGCAATTTGTATTCGAACTAAACTTAAGGTCGTTCTTTAAAATTCAAATGGTGCCAAAATAACTCTGTCACTAAGTCTCAGTAGGTAGACGGTAAAAAATAATAATTAATGTGTTTCACATACCGCGTTAATAAGTTCTGGTTTTTATGTACTGGTGTTACAGAAAACTCACATAAACCGAAACGAAGCGAGGGCGGGTCGCTAGTAAACTTTTAAATTTTCCTTCGCACACGAAGGGTTAAGGGTTCCGTGCGACTCCAACTTGCACATGGCCGTTTTTTTAACAACGTATTTTCTATCATTATTAATATTTTTGTTTGTGACAATTATTTGACCTTAAATTTTGAACTGAAAACTACATAGCGTCAGTGCGCCTGCAATACCGCGTAACTAACAAATTAAATAAGTTGCAAAGTACACCTTAGCACCTAAGTCAGTAAGGTACATTTTGCAACTACATGATTTTTTTACTTACGCGGTATTGCAGGCGCACTGACGATAGGTGTTTGCCCATATTGCTTCGATATCGCAACCGTATGAATACCAGGGAACAATCTCACACATATAGGCCTAGTCCCAAACTAAGGTCTAGGCTTGTACTATGGGTATTAGACAGCGATATAAATGCTTCTCTGGGCGCGCCTATGTTGTATAAAAACACTATATTCTAGTCGAAAGGCCACAACAAAGGCATACCATGAATTTAATTGGGAGTGAGATAAGACATTTTAAAGAGAAAAGTTACTTTAAGCTCGTTTAGGCTTTTGTATATCAACTTTTTACGAAAACAATAAAAATATATTTTAGTAAAATAATCAACAAAAATCTTTTCTTTTCAAATAGATATTTAAGTAATATAATATAAACACTTAAACATTTAGAAAACATCCACGACTTACAAACAAATACTTGTGCTCGTCATACAAATCGTTCATTCAATACAAAACGGACACATTCCAAAATGAGTCAGTGTTGCATTTTAAAATTAGAATCTATTCGTATAAGATTTTTAATGCAAGAGCAAATTATTTTGGAATGTGTCTGTTTTGCATTCAATGAGCGAAATATTGGCCCATACCGGGAATCGAACCCGGGACCGCTAGCTTCATAGGAAGGGGCACTACCAACTAGACCAACGCGTCGGCAATATTATATTGTTGATAGCGTCAGCAATATAATATCGCCGGTTTTATTCACTTGACAGCGAACTCTACTATACAGACAATAATCTGATTACGACACAGAGCCAGACTGAGATAAGACATTTTAAAGAGAAAAGTTAAGCTCGTTTAGGCTTTTGTATATCAACTTTTTACAAAAAGTCAAAAACAATCAAAATATGTTTTAGTAAAATATTCAAATAAGGCTCAATCAAGTAGGAATGGTATTTTTCAATCACTTCCTTAATTTAAAAACAAAATTATTAAATAAATCTGTTATGATCAGACTCTTAATTACCTACTTAGGTTACTTTTAAGTAAGGTTTTTTTCAGTTTTTTTTGTCCATTATCTTCGGAGATAAGACCGAGGTGGTGGGATTTTTTGTACATTATTGGCTATAAATCAAAAACTAACGTTACGAAAATCTCTAAAATATAATAACTTAATGTGCAGAATTATCCCTTTACTATGACACCCCGTATGCTGTAATCAAATCACTTTATATACAGGTGGAAAGCTAAGTCGGGCCCTGGAGGGAAACTACCTTAAATCCTTAAGTTGTTTCATTTTACTTAAAGGAGACATTCTTTTATTATTAAATAGAAAAAATCTGCATTCAAAGACTTTCTTACATTTACTTGTCTCTCCCGGGAATCGAACCAACACAAAATTTCCATTTTTTTACCCAAAAACTACTGCTTAATTTAATTACTGCATGAGAAATACTCCGACCTATCACCGCCCCAAAGAGTTTTTATAAGAGCTGATGGTAAATGACTTACAGTAATGGTTATCATCTGTGTGTGGAGTATGGCGAGAATGGGGCAGTCGTGCAGCTCGCTCTCATTGTCGTCTGTATCCTCGGCAACCACCTCACTCTCCTCGTCGTCTGTCTCCGAGACGACCACTTCGCTCTCGTCGTCGACTGTCTCCTCGGTGACCACCTCGCTCTCCTCGTCGCTTGTTTCCTCGTCGCTTGTCCCCTCGTCGCTTGTATCCTCGTCGCTTGTCTCTTCGTCTGGTGTGTAGAGGCCGGCGATTCTGCGGTCGGACAGCTCGCTGTCCTCGTCGTATGTCCGATCGTCTGGGTTGTAGAGGCTGAGGATGGTGCGGTCGGGCTCGCACTGTTCGTCGTCTATCTCCGGGACGACCTGCTCGCTCTCCTCATAGTTTGTCTCCTCGCGTCGACGTAAGAAGAGGGCGATGATGGAGCGGTTGATCAGCTCGCTCTCGTCGTCGCTTGTCCTCTCGCCTATCATTTCGAACTCCTTGTCGTCTGTCTTCAGGATGACCACCTTACTCTCCTCCTCGTCTGTCTCGTTGGTCTTTTCAACGCCGTTCGAAGACTGGAAACGATACAATGATTGATATTTTTCAAAAATCTTTACTAACTTAGTAACTATTAACGTTTTTATTTATAAAACTTAAATGAAAACAACTTCTGAAATACTACATAGACGCATCGTTTTTAGGGTTCAGTACTCAAATGGTGCCAACAGAACGCTGTCACTAAGTCTCAGTAGGTAGACGGTAAAAAAATATAATTAATGTGTTTCACATACCGCTTTAACGACAAATAATAATTTTCTTCTTTATATAAAATCAAGTCACTACCACTGTCTGTTCGCTTAGATCTTTTAAACTAGGTACACAATGGATTTTAATGAACATTTCAGAAGTTCTGGTTTATGTACTGGTGTTACAGACAACTCACATAAACCGAAGCGAAGCGAGGGCGGGTCGCTAGTAAACTTTTAAATTTTCCTTCGCACACGAAGGGTTCCGTACCGTACAGAAGAGTTCTACGGAACCCTTCGTGTGCAACTCCAACTTGCACATGGCGTTTTTTTTAACAATGTATTTTCTATCATTATTAATATTTTTGTTTGTGACAACTATTTGACCTTAAATTTTGAACTGAAAACTACATAGGTGTTTGCCCATATTGCTTCGATATCGCAACCGTATGAATACCAGGGAACAATCTCACACATATAGGCCTAGTCCCAAACTAAGGTCTAGGCTTGTACTATGGGTATTAGACAGCGATATAAATGCTTCTCTGGGCGCGCCTATGTTGTACAAAAACACTATATTCTAGTCGAAAGGCCACAACAAAGGCATACCATGAATTTAATTGGGAGTGAGATAAGACATTTTAAACAGAAAAGTTTAAGCTCGTTTAGGCTTTTGTATGTCAACTTTTTACAAAAACAATAAAAATATATTTTAGTAAAATATTCAAATAAAAAATTTCTTTTCAATTAGACATTTAAGAAATATAATATAAACACTTAAACATGTAGAAAACATCCACGACTTACAAACAAATACTTGTGCTCATCAAACAAATACTTGTGCTCATCAAACAAATACTTGTGCTCATCAAACAAATATTTGTGCTCATCAAACAAATATTTGCCCATACCGGGAATCGGACCCGGGACCGCTAGCTTCATAGGAAGGGGCACTACCAACTAGACCAACGCGTCGGCAATATTATATTGTTGATACCGTCAGCAATATAATATCGCCGGTTTTATTCACTTGACAGCGAACTCTACTATACAGACAATAATCTGATTACGACACAGAGCCAGGATAGGCTCAATCAAGTAGGAATGGTATTTTTCAATCACTTCCTTAATTTAAAAACAAAATTATTAAATAAATCTGTTAGGGTCAGACTCTTAATTACCTACTTAGGTTACTTTTAAGTGAGGTTTTGTTCAGTTCTTTTTGTCGATTATCTTCGGAGATAAGACCAAGGTGGTGCGCATTTTTGTACATTATTGGCTATAAATCAAAAACTACGTTACGAAAATCTCTAAAATATAATAACTTAAAGTGCTGATTGATCCCTTTACTATGACACCCCGTATGCTGTAATCAAATTACTTTAATATACAGGTGGAAAGCTAAGTCGGGCCCTGGAGGGAAACTACCTTAAATCCTTATTAAGTTGTTTCATTTTACTTCAAGGAGACATTCCTTTTTTTTTTATTAAGATACATCTGCATTTAAAGATTTTCTTACATTTTCTTGTGTCTCCCGGGAATCGAACCAGCTAAAAAATTTAAAAACAAACACTCGCTACTATGATTAATGTTAAATTTCACGTTTTTATATTTTTAAGACTAAGTTTCTCTTAGATACATTTAATCCCGAACAATAATCCTATCGATTAGAAGAATAAAATAGCGAGTTCTCATTTTTGAAATCTTTAGCTGGTTCGATTCCCGGTTGAGACAAGAAAATTTAACAAAATCTTTAATGCAGTTTTGTTTCTTTTTAAAAATAATGGAATATCTCCTTCAAGTAAAATGAGCCAACTTAAGGATTTAAGGTAAGTAGTTTCACTCCAGGGCCCGACTTATCTTTCCACCCTGGATGATATTCTGGCCGCACAAGACGTGGGAAAAGGAACATTGCTGTTATTACTCGATTTTTCTCGCGCCTTTGAGACAATCTATACTTCTCTTCTTCTATCAAAGCTTACGTAGGTATTGGGGTTTGATAGCCTTATGTGTTAAATGGAAGTAAAACTAAATTTATGGTATTGGGTAATCGGAAGAAAATTAGTGACATTTCAACCTCGGATATGTCGTAATAGGGGACGCTAGGTTGGAGCGAGTAACAGAAGCGCGTAACTTATGTCTTATCTTTGACGAAAGGCTACGATTTGAGAGTCATGTTTTAGAGATGTTGCGAAATTGCTTTTATAGGGTTAAAGGTATTGTACCGAATTTGTGAGTGCCTAACGGTGGAGATGCATTAGGCTTTCTTCTTCTTCAAATTCCTCTCCACTACTGGAGGTTGGCAGTCAGCTCTGCATTCAACTTCCTATCTCTCGCCAAACGGAACAGCTCTTCAACCGTGGCGACACCTGTCCAGGTCTTTATGTTCCCGAGCCATGACATCTTGGGTCTGCCAACGCTTCTCTTCCCCTCTACCTTGCCCATGACAATAGTTTGAAGCAGTTGGTATCGCTTGTTACGCAGAATATGGCCCAGGTAGGCTACTTTTCTCCTACGAATGGTTTGCAGTAGTTCACGGGGTTTTTTAACTCTGCGTAGCACCTCTACATTTGTAACTCGTTGAACCCAACTAATTCTCAGCATTCTGCGGTACAACCACATCTCTAAAGCTTCAAGTCGTCGGCGAGTGTCCTCCTTAATAGTCCACGCCTCGGAGCCGTAAAAAACTATTGGCCATATGTAACACTGGAGCATTCTGACACGTAGACGTATATCTAGCTGTCTATTCCTGAGCACCTTCTGCATTTTCATAAATGACGCACGGGCTATTTCGATCCGGGTTTTAATCTCCTGATCTGATTCCCATGTTTCAGTGACCCATGTGCCCAGGTACTTGTAGCGGGAAACACGTTCTATTGCTGTGCCAGCGACGATTAGGCTTTGCGATTCGCTTATTCTTTCTAAATTGAGTTAAGCTGATGTAGTGATTGGTGGATGCTTGCTAGCAAGGACGAAGAGAGTAATACAGCGTATTCAAATGCCAGTGCGCGGTTCTGATTTCGTGTTCCTCGTTCCTCCAGGCCCCTATACCACAAAACTTTACAAGCCTACAATTTAACAAATTTGTCAACTTATTGTATGGAGATCCGTACAAATTTGTCAAATTATACGCTTGTAAAGTTTTGTGGGATAGGGGCCAGGTCTCACTAAAAACCAGCGTCGCGGAATATTGAAATATTAGAAATAATATACCGTGGCATAAAAAGCTGAGTGGAGACGGAGACCATTTTGGGCTTGATGCAATTAAAATATAATTATCTAGAATAAGTTGATTTAATTGAGAAAATTTAAGCGCTTAAAGTGCCAAATTAATTGATAAAACGGGAAACCTTTTTACTTTATTTTAGTATCATTTTATAAAAAGAAAAACAAGTTATTGAGATCTTAAACCTTGAAAACGGAATATTTTTTAAAAACCTAATTAAAATATTTAAAAAAAATCAAAGGCCCGAGGTGTTTGTTTTTTAGTGGACCGCGTTGCAGATGGCCCCACCTATCCCTTATACAGTGTGTTACCGGCATGCGGGCATTTATTAAAACTGCCGATAATATGTTTGCAAGTATTATCAATTAATAAATAATTAAAATAACTTCACAATTAATTTTCTTTTATAATGACCATTTTTAATGTAGTGCATGTGCTGCGTGTTTATCGTTATCAGTATCGCTGGTGCTTGGTACAAGGCATGTCGTGGTACGGGGGCAGATCATAATAATCAAAGTATCCGTCGACTGTCATTTACACTTGTCAAATTGCTGAGCCTTACATTGCTGGCAATTAAAATTTTGTTAGAAAGTTAACAAAGCCTGAAAATGTGTTTATTAATTAAATTAATGTCATAGTTACGTTACAGATATACGTTATTTTAACCTACTTTAAAAAAAGACAGGGTGCTGGTAACACACTGTATACGTATGTACATCCATCAGCCCAACACCCTGTATATATATTTAACTTAAAACAGATGCGGCCAAACAAGTTAGGTATACAACTATGCCTTTTAAGTTGAAGAGAATGATAAAACTAAAAAAATATATAATTTACATTACCATTCAAACTTCCACCTAAAATTGGTTTGAACGAGATCTAGTAAGTCGTTTTTTTTTAAATATGTTTGTCAAAAGCTAACTACAAGAACTTTTATAATTATGTTACTTGCTGCTACGGAACCCTTCATGGGCGAGTCCGACTCGCTCTTGGCCGCTTTTTTTTTTTATGGGAGGGAATTTAATCTTATCTGTGTGAGCTAAAAAATATCCAATTACATAAATGTCCCTGTTGGTAAAATGGCGGGCCTCACGAGGATATTTTTAGTAATTGACTGATACATATTTTTTTTCAATAAGACTTGAATATCCAATCCAACGTTGATCCTTGTCGATTACTAGTCCATTACTGGCTTGTTGTTACATACTCTATCTGTTTGTTATGCTTTCTCGGCCAATCCACCAAACCGATTTCAATAAAGTTAGGAATCAAGATAGCTTGATTCCCGGTGAACAACATAGAGTATTTTTATCCTGGAAAATAGTACAGTTTCGGAGCGATAAATAAGTCAAATGGAGCTATCGGGCAATAGCTAGTACATACATAAATATATACTTAGTACAGGTCGAGACATTACCCTGCTTCTTTAACAGTTGGGTAAAAAGGTAATGTCTCCTTTGTTTTGAATTTTGAGGGTACCATTTCGTAAACCTTGTATTCGTGAGCTATATCGATCAGGTCAGGTGTTTAAATATAAAGCGTCCACAGGAATGCTCCTCGGTTCCGAGATTCGGGTTAAATGTGTTTTGCTCGAAACTTGGCAGCGTGGTAACAGTTAAAATGGTTTTACTGCCCGTACTCTGGGCAGTCTTTGTTACCTGAGTACCGGCTGTAACCAGAATCTCTAATCCTTAAAACATATTGTCTGTTCATATACCATATCTATTCCTTAATTATATCATGTTCGATCGTTTGTAATGCTTCTATTTTCCTTCATTGGAAAAGCAAGAGTAGGATAAAACAGATACTGTTATTAACAATAGAACATAAATAACCCCTTTTTTCTGAAATAAAGGTATGTATTTCTGTTGTTACAGGTAAAGAAGCGCCTAGAGAAATGACCTAGAGAACATATTGAGAGTTTGTAGAAAAACATAAGATATATATACACAGTAAGTTAGCAAAACAAAATCGAAAGTGTCTCTCTCTTCCGCTGCCCGCATTGGCAACCATATTGATTTGAATAACTCAAATAATTTTGGCACTCTCCCCGCAAGTGCCAAGCCAATCGGAAATAATCAAACAAATTACGGTCCAGTTATCCAATTAATATAACGTTGAGATGTTTACTACAAGACAACAAATTTTGCAAAATGTATACCAGCCTGTAAAATACTTTAAATAATGTCAGCAACATCTAGGGGCCAACAATGTTGCCCTGAGGCACACCTGTCGCCCATTACAAGTTACAGCGGCCATTGATATAGCCATATAGCTTCTTGGAGACAAGTTAAACCGGAATAATATTCATACACACAGTTTGCAGAAATACTTACATATTTTGCAATTGGAAAAGATACGAGCCAGGAAGCAAAACAATTTGTTACTGTTAGAGCATCCGCCGAAATGATGAAACATGGAGTCAGATCTTTAAAATTATTAAAAAAATCAACATGAAAGGGGCCTACTATACCATTGTTTTTACACCTATTGTTACAGTTTCATTTTGAACTAGCCCGCCTTAACTTTCAAGTTAATAAGAACTGTCATAACGGGGTGAGTAGGGACACAACCTAATAATGACGTATATGGTACTAATTATAACACTGAAATTATTTCCAATAGACGTAACGTTATTGTCTATTTAATAATTGTTCTAATATGTAACAAGTTATGACTTATTTTGGGTTGTCACCCCCCTAAATCCCTATTCACACACGGTACATGATAACTAATTAATAAATAAAAATTAATAAAAACATTTTTTTTTTTTTTTCTATGTTTCATTTTGATATCCTGCAGGGATCACTATAGTTATACATATATGAATATAAATATTTGTAAACCTATTACTGCCATACCGAAGCTAAGAGAGCGCGAGTCGCTTTTGTATAACATAATAAGAGAAGGCATAGGTATAAAAAAAATGTAATTCGAATATCAACCACAATAGCAGCTTAAGTCTCAGCTATTAATTTAAGTGTTCAGAATATACAGGATACTTGGATTAGATTCAAATGTGGGTCAGAATTATAAATAATAGTTTTACAAATCGCTGTCGGTGTGTCCCGATATATTATTGTAAATATCTCGGTGCGCAAGAGCTCTCGTCCGTGTCGTTATTAATTAGGGTCTAAAGGCTGTGCCAATAGTTGTTACTGTCACTAGGGCTGACTCGATGTTATCCCTAATTTAACATATGTCAAAAAGTACATTTATTAACATTAAATAGATTTATATCTATCAAGAATAAGACCTTTCGTTTATTAATCAAATATATAGACATGCCCTCTATTCTACTCTAGTAAATATACATACATACATACATTAAATCACGCCTTAATCATAAGGGGTAGGCAGAGACCATTTCTTTCCATTAGGTACGATCTTGACAAATTTCTTTCGCTTCTTCCACATTCATACATCGAGTCATGCACGCACGTCGGTTTCGGGTACTTAAGATTCGGCCCTTTTCCAGTATTTCTCCGATTTGACTCGAATAAGTACGCCTAGGGCGGCCCCTTCCGACCCGTCCACTCACTTTCGATCTGTATATCTCTTTCGTCAATTTTCTTTCATCCATCCTTTCCTTTCTAGTAAATATGAGATATCATAACGCTAAAAATACTATAACACGTCAAAGGCAACATGGTTTTACCCTGTAGAATAGAACCCGAGATAAGCGAACCAATATGTATGTATTGTATGTAAACACTTTATCATACAAACAAAAGAGATAACCATTACAAAAATAAATGTAAATCAAGAATGTACCAAGGCGAACCTAACCCTTTAAAGGATCTCTTTTAGTTAAGCTTTGAGCGATTCAGAAGTAATGAAGAACATCGAATAGCCAAATAAGTAGGTAGGTACAACACTAGAAAAAAAAACTAATTAATACTGCAGTAAAAATGAATAAGAAAATAGATATATAAAGAAGACTAATATAAACAGTCAATGTCCATAATAAACTTTAAAAAAAATAAGAACAAGAGTCAAGCCAGTATTCTTCAGTATAGTTTGGAGCGAAATACTGACTATCTAATGCCAAAAGGTTACACATTCCACAACCGCACATGATGAACCGAAAACGATTTAGAATATGTTTTAGATTTGTTAGCAGAGAAAGCAAGGGATAGATTACAAGTAAGAAGGACAGTCACTGAAGGTTAAGTCAGCAGTGGTCAGCCAGAGACCTGTAGTCTGTAGTCGGCCTCTGCCTATACTTTGTATGAATGGGAAGAATACGAATTATATATTCCCCACTCTTGGCACTCATATAAGGTCGACTACTGGTCTCTGGCTGACCTCTGGTGACTTTACCCTAACAGAACTGCCACTTTAAATCGGGGTTTATAAATTACAAAACTGACCAGCTGGGCACCACAGAGTAACAATAAACCTGCAGTTCCAAGTTTGTCAGGCCGCCTAAAATTCCTAAATCTTTGAAGCCGTTACTACTATGACACTTTCAAA
Source organism: Acleris laterana (assembly GCA_963966035.1). Lineage (NCBI taxonomy): Eukaryota > Metazoa > Arthropoda > Insecta > Lepidoptera > Tortricidae > Acleris > Acleris laterana. The sequence goes on from OZ014438.1 coordinate 10,977,816, forward strand.
GCGACATAGTATGTGATCTACCCCCTATTTCACCATCTTGATAATGACACGCGAAGGTGACAATTCGTTATACATTGTAAAGTTAACACGCTGATACATCACTGGGTATCATAACATAATAAGCTACGCCATGTACACTGAAATCTGACACCTGTCATCTGTCATTGTCGGGATGGTGAAATAGAGGGCTGATTTAATACGATGGACGGTGGAAACATCAACCGTTCGACTATTGTTAGTCTGCGGTGTTCTTTAGTCATCACGAAGCTCGATCTAAATTTCCGAAGCTCGCCGTTTAGTACAGTTTTCCAAATAGCAGAGGTAATGGCGCGCCCACACGCGGCTATTCCTGGCCGGAATGCTACACCTTGTAGGTGACGAGCGCTTTGTTGACTCCACCACCGTAAATATATAATCGGAGATTATACTCAGGACTTAATAAAGTTAAATGTTAATCTGACTAAACCCTAGGGCTGTATTATACAGTAAAACCATATTGTTTCACGCTCACTAGACCTAATATCATAAAAGCTAATTTAATTAGGCATACCAACGTTTGATACAATTTTCATTAGCCCTAATGTCATGACAGTTAAACTTGTATGTCCTAATTGATGACTAGACCTAAAGTTCTATACCCTAATGTTTACTTGTACTAAACGTTAAACGCTCTAATATACTAAAACTAATAATGATTATTCTTAATGATTAATAAACCTAATAGTCGTTCTAATTAATTTTTGAAATAATCATTATTTGAACGAAATATAAATTTATATTTATAATAAAAAAATACTCAATTAGGTTAATATTACCCACATAGTTTAGGTTAGGTTGGAGTTGCGTAGCGACCTTTATTGCGGTCGTTTAAGTCCCTAAGGAAAATATATAATTAATAAGGTTTAATAAACGTTAGGTTTTAAACATAATTATGAGGCATAGTAATAATCGGTGTTCAGAGAAATCGGATAAGTAAACCAAGAGCTATTAAGAATCTAAGAATAACAGTAGTTTTTTATTGACCAATGAATTTCATGTGACCATATAAATATTTAACATCAGGTTAATTTATTCCGCTGTTGCAGGAAATCGTTGTATTATCTGTGACTTAGGTCTATTGAAATTAGTTGAGATTTTTGATATGTATATGAGTTTGGCAGCCGACGTCTGTATAAAATTGAGCTGTAACAGATAATGACCTAGATATACTCATAACAAAGCAATTTTAAAATCGTAATCGTTACTGAAGGTGACGCAAAAATAGAATTCCATGAACACTTTCGAAAGGTTTGTATATTTTAGTGTTTGAGACGCTAATTATAATTAATCCACTCATTTAATTAGTACAACGCTATCATAACATCTAAGGTACCATGAAGACATAGTAAATGTTATCATAGACAACTTACTAGTGTCACACGTTTTAGTTGACAGTAATTAGACAGAAATGGCGGCCGAATCAAAAACAATAAAACATGTCAAAAGAAATTAGGTGTTACCTAGTAGGATAGAGCCCCCGATTTTCTGTTTCAAACAGATTTATAGAAATTCAGCGATTAAGTAAGAATGGTGATTAAAAGAATAATAATAATAATTCCATGCGTGAGATGTGGCAGCCGTCATGATTCACCCAGTATTTCTATAAGTGAATCACCGCCACGTCAACATTGACGAAAATCTCAAATTAAAGAGGGCATTGCTAAAGAAAATTATGAGAATGAGTTTTGTTTATTCTTTCACCGGGTCATTCAGTGCCACATTGCCAAATTTAAAATAAACCGGCTTCAATTTCTTAGTACCTACTAATGTAGGTACCTACTCGGTTGAAATTGTATTTAGGCGGTCACCATAAACGTTATCTCAAACGTTATACTATGGTTTAATGTAAGTATAGGTAATCAGTAATCACTGTTGTATATAGTCGCTTTTAAACATTGAACCATTTATATTGGTACTAAAAACTAGGTATTCTCTTAGAAAACCTTAGATTTCACCTGACAGTCATAACTTGGAGCGTCAAGCTCCTAGGTATTAAACCGTGTTAGAGCGATACCCCTAGACGATCTAATAAGCTGTACCTACCGGAGTAGGACCAAGGCCGAGACACGAAAAATCATGTATTTTACGCACGTCAATAGGAATATTCTGCGAAGGGCTCACCGACTAGCTTGATTTTATCCGTAAGGACGTAGGTATGGACTATTTGTTTGTGCGTGTACCAACCTTGGTTATTTCACATACTTGTCATAGACACGCACTGCCTCATAATCCTTTTCTAAAACATGGGAGTTGGAGAAGGAAATCTTAAGTATGCAAATACGAACTAAGATGGAGTTCCTCTGCCTATGGTAGTAATTTCATAACATACTAAACCGGGACGGAGACGCTATCGGTAGAGTTTAACCACAAATCTAATCTCGTTTAGTCTACTATGACAAGGTCTTTGTTGATAATTTATCTACAGAATCGAAACCGTAACAATGATCCGACAGAGAACCAAAGTTTTCGACGTCATGCACCGAATAGGGAATATTCATGACGTTTTTACAGCTTCAATAAAAACTGATTCATGTATCAAACAGAACAATTTTTTTTAAATATAGGTAGCTATAAAAATAACCAAGATATATTTCTCTAGCAAAACAGAATTTAACATGGAGTTTATATGGCCGGCCTGTTACATTACATGACATCACAGTGCATATCGGATCTCTCTGTCTAAAAGCTGTCTAACTAGCAGCTTAAAATGCTTGTATCATCCATATTTCTTTGCCGAAATTAATTGTAATTTAACTTTTGGTGTTCTTTTTTACGGTATTTTAATATTTGGTTGAGAAATGTGATATAAAAAATCCATCCATTCCCCTATTAGCAAGCTCAGGGCGGCGGGCTGGCCGTATAATGACAGCTGCAGAACTGATAGCTGGAGTCAACGTGTTCTTCATAGAAGTAACGTAGTGATTTAATTATACATGATGGCTGGCCAGAGCTCGATCGTGCTCGGTTTTACATAATGAAGGCATGTTGAGCAGTAAACTAGCGTAGGCTGATAATGATGGTATAATTGAGTCTTATGTACCCCCAAATCAAAAAACAAGGAGGCCTACACTGTTACTTGACAGCAGTGTGTGATGTTAGTCGCTGCACATGGTCCACCTCCACGCATTTACGGATCAAATAAGACTGGACGCGACGGTGCGCGGGAGTTGGCGCTCCCTTAGAACCGAATAACTACAAATAGATGCAAACAAGATGCGTTCGCGTGGCGGAAAAAAAAGATCAAACCCAGACTGCAGGAGCACATTTGAATTTAGAATAGAATAGAAAATATTTATTCAACGCACAGAGAAGAAAAAACAATAGAACAACATACCTACTTCAAGTAATGACGTAGACAAAAACTCCCGATATAATGAAAAGAAGAAAGAAAAATATAATATAATGGTGATACCCCTTCTTCCAGAGCTGATATCTCTTAAACGGCTGAACTGATTTTCATTAAACCTACCTAAGAACCGCCGCTAAAAGATCGGTATTCAAATTATTTTTAAATTTTCAGATAAAACTCCGGGATGGTTCTTAGCAATATTTCATGAAATGGTCTTTTAACCCCCTAAATGCTCAAGATCTCAAAAACGGCTAAACCGATTTTAATAAAACGTGTCTAAGAACCACCGCCAAACGACCGGCGTTCAAATACCTAATTAAACCGCATCCAAATCGGTTCATCCGTTTAAGAGCTACGGTGCCACGGACACACACACACACACACACACACACACACACACACACACTTACACATCAAACTTATAACTCCCTTCTTTTTTTACGTGGGGGGTTAAAAAAGAAGATATTACGATGAATATGATCCTTCCCAGAGTGGTCCCGCAGTGAAACTGCGGCTCTGACAGCGGTACCCTGACTTTAAACTAACCTAAATTAAACATACCCACAACGGGTAACACGTAACATAACAAACACTAAGACAATTTTATACAAATAAAATAAAAACAATATTAATACACACTTAAAAATTATAACATAGACTAGGTAATAGACAATTTGACAGAACAAATAACACTTTAGCTAAACTAGGTTTATTGTTCGTTTATTATAAGGTCCCCGTTCCCCGTGTGGTAGCCGGATTAGAATAGTGCCACTCCGTATCTTTCCGTGGATGTCGTAAAAGCCGACTAAGGTAATAAAGGCGTGTAGTACTGTTAGGCGATGGGCTTGCAACCTGTCACTAATACACTGGTAAACATCTTCGCCTAAGTGTGCAAAATGTGGTTACAGAATTATCAAAAAGTTTTTATAGTTGTTGGAAATTCTGTAGCTCTGCTTACCCCACTCTGGGAATAAAGGCGTGAGTTTATGTATGTATGTATGTATTATAAGGTTAGGGCCGTATTAATTTTCTGATTTTGGCTTAGATGGCAGTCTCAAAACACGTTAGAAAGGTCAGTTAGGGTCTCCCCAGACCTATCGACGCGGAATCGGCTTGAGCCGCTAAGAAAAAGTTTTATGTCCGTGCAGTAAGAGTGAAAAAGGTATCGCTCAGCTCGGCTCGGCACGGCTCGACGTTGCGAACGGAACGACGTCGTTTTAGATCTTATTGCGTGGACATAAAACTTATTCTTACCGGCTCAAGCCGATTCCACGTCGATAGGTCTATGGAGACCCTTACTTACGACTTGACGTACCTACCTAGTTGATCCATTGCAGTCTTGAGATGGTGGTCTAGAGATTGCAAATATCTGTAGGTCTCAAATCCCTCCTACTAACCATTAGGTTGCCTGTGTGGACACCAGCCTTCAACATTACAACAACTTTTATCAAGTAATTGACGGAGTTTTTAATAGTTTTTAATTTTGTGTAATTAGCTTTGTACATCTACATATTTAAGTTACTATCTGAATTGTTAAAGCTGTCCTTAGATAAATAAATAAAAAAACTTATTTCGGTGGGAGATGTGTTGGTTTTGCTCTTACGCATAAATATGTCCTTCTCTGGCAATTAAAAGCTTCAACGCTACGCGATGAAAGTTTCATGAACGATTTGAAATTTACGATTACTGGTTCAAAAATAGCCGCGACTTTCGTTCGACTTTTAGCCAATTTCAGGGTTCCTCGCTGAAAGGGAACTAACTAACGGTACCCTAATTACTGAGCAATGCCCAGTCTGTCTCAGGGATGTATCTTTTCAACCTTATTATGAAATTAAAACTTAAGTACCTGCACAACTGCAAACAGAATAAATAAAAATCCCATAATTACGACTGGGTAATACACAAAACAAATAACATTTCGAGTGCCATTTTTGTAGCTTTGTTTTTATCAGCTTTTTACCTGACCAATAAGAAGGTTGATGTTTTGTTCGAAACAAGATTTACTTGCCAATTAATTTATTTTAGGAATAAAGACAGTCTGTCAGTCTGACAGCCTTCCTAGTAGGTGCACACTTTTGTACCTCGTCGCTGCAACGCCTTTGACAGATTAGTGAAGGTACTTCCAACATGACGTTAAAGTGACAAGCAACTAAAGTAGATACCTATGCAACTACTTTTAAGGCGGAACGTACCTACAAATAATATTATCGGTACTTGTTTTTTCAACTTTAAAGTCAATTACGAGTGTATGTGCCTTGTTGTTATACCTAACACTGATAATAATAAATTAGTGTGCTGGTCGGAACGGAACCCTCGACGCGCGTGATGGCGCTCCACCGTAATTCGATTACTTTATTTTCTATACTATTTTTACAGCCCGCTTACTGGGTAAAACTATTCGCCACCGTTGTTCAGAACTATTTTAGAGATTTAATATTATTTATTATTTATTTATTTAATGTTTATTGCACAAAAATAAGTACAAATGGCGGACCTAATGACTAATGGCAGAGATTTGATATTGTCGTCTATGTCTACCTACATTATATGTTAAACTAGCTGTTCCCGTGTCCACTTCGTTGGGAAAATCATTTTTTTTGAGTTAACAATTTTCCCGCTAATTCCCGTTCCCGTGGGAATTTCGGGAATTCCTTTCTTAGTGCACCTCTACGGTACCTAAGCTACGTCCCTTCCAAATTTCAAGTGCCTACGTTTAGCCGTTTAGGCTGTGCGTTGATATGTCAGTCAGTCAGTCAGTAAGTTTCTCCTTTTATATATTTAGATAACCATGTACGATGTAACTCACTAGTAGCTGTACGAGTGCATTTTAGTACCTTTTCGCAGCTATGATATACTTAATTCAACCTACTTTTACTTTAGCACTTTAGTGCGACAAGGTACTGAAATGTTCAGCTACTTCTGAGTTCGACTACACAACATGTTATATCTACATCCACATCATAAGTTCCCTACAGAAACGTTAAGCAAAAAAGGCCTATATTAAGAAACCTGTAGAGAGCTATGGTTGTACTTTAATGTTAACATTAAAGTATTGCATATCGGTTATCGAGTCTCTGGTTGCATCTTAAAGTTCGCATTAAAGTATCGGTGACCGGTATATTAAGATATAGGGCAACCACAGATACAGGTTTCTCACATATTATAGAAAACTTATATGCATGTAGATAAAGTTATGTATACACATAATTAGGCATTATGCACAAGTCACATAAACTACTATTTTTATTTTCTACTTTTAATTATTATTACCCAACGACATATCGCTTATCTAAATTGGGCTTCTGCTAAGCCTCTACAACTGAACCAAGAATACCGTACATAAATATCTTGTCGGAAAAGCGACTCTTTTGAGAATCGTTAAAACAGGTGCTCCTGTACCCTTACTATGAGTTACAATTACCTAACTTGCTAGCGAGTCGAATGTTCTGTCCTTTGTACTCTTAAAGAGTACTGCGTGGTCTGCGAGGGACAGAGCATTCGACTCGCTAGCGAGAATGGTAATTGTAACTCATGGTATGGCTACAGGTGGCAAGGAAGCTGGGACGTCGCCGGGTAAATATAGACCGCTCCACATCTCGTTTCGCAAGTGGCCTTGCAAAGAGGAACGGCGCCGAATGATTTACTTATACTTCAGTAGGGCTATGTGAATACAAGATTCTTGCCTCAGAGATGCAAAAGAATATGGCTCATTTGGCATCATAATGTACTTTAAAAGTTATTGATGATATCTGCTTGAACTTATTCATGGGAATAATAGGATTGGTTGGTCTTTGTGTATGGGTTGGGTATTGTTTCCATTGCGTGAGTGCCAAGCCTCCTTAAATCCCCGTTAATTTTCGGCGTCTCACTTACTCCCACATGGGTAAGTAACGTAACGGTGGGTTTAAACATATCAGGGAACAATGTCACAAAAATTGACCTTGTCTCAAACTAATTCTCGGTTTGTACCTTGTAGATACCTACCTAGTATGGATACTAGACAACGATAAACATACTTATACAGAGTGTCCCATAAACCGACGTCAACCCGCCTATGGCTGATAGAGCAGCTAAAATTTGTCGATTTAACCCCTATGTATGTCCAGCGATTTTTACTAGTTTCGGAGATATTAAAAGAAACGAAAAGAAAAGTACATTTATTCACTACACACATAAGACACATAAAAAAAGTAAAAACAGAAAACAGCAATAAAAAGAATAGTGAGTGTGTCTTCACGGCAGTGAAACTCCTAAACACGTGCAGCGCTGATTTTCAGCCAGCTCCGAGTGCGACAGAAGGACGGTACGGCTAACTAAACGAATAAATAGTGTAATACAAAAATATATACATAAGTACTTATAGATACTTATAGTTAGTGACAGAATAAATACAATAATTACATTTAAATACCTATTATTATTGAATATTGATCATTTTAATCTGAATTTTTGTAATTTCCCCTATGTCCAGGTTTTATTGATCTCCTTTATGACAAATACCAATGATTGTATAAATAACAATTGATGCGCTAGACACATTTTTTAAGTAGGTGTTGATAAATAATTAGGGCCCGAATATAAAAAAAACTCAGTTTACAATAAAAAGTAATGTAACTTACATATTTTAGTGTGATATTTTAATTTTTTTATTGGTTTTAAGTAGGTACGTGAGCTTTGCGTGAGTCTAAATCACACCTAGTAACGTGTTAGTGGTTGGCTTCGAGTGGCACCTCTGTATCTCCTTTTAAGCTTTGATATCGGAGAAACTGGCGGAAAACGTCGGGTATTGTTTGTTGGCCTTGTCGATTATGCAGACATTATAATTACATACTCGAGGAATGTTTTAATTTAATGCAGTCCCTGATACTGGACGAACACTTTCTTATACCCTTTTTAGGGTTCCGTAGTCAAACTAGGAACCCTTATAGTTTCGACATGTCCGTCCGTCCGTCCGTCCATCTGCAGCCTAGCTCAGAGACTCTTAGTACTAGAAAGCTGTAATTTGGCATGAATATACGGGTTAGGCTCGTAAAACACACTTTCCCGAAATTTGCACTTTCTGCAGAGGTGCACTTTCCGCAAAATGTACACTCCCAAAATGTATACTTTCCCAACTTGGAAACTTTCCCGAAATGTGCACTTTTCCAAAACGCACGCTTTCCCGAAATGTACACTTTCCCATGTAGGGCACTTTGTCAAAAGGAACACGTTTATTATTTAGTCACTTTCTTCACACACGCACACACACACACACACACACACGCACGCACACACAAACACGTACACACGCTTCACACATATTTTTTTTTTAATCCACACACTTTTTTTTCTTTAATTAAATCTCATCTAAATCGATTGTGCCGCGGAACCTTATGTTTTAGAGACAGTGTACATTCCGGGAAAATATACCTTCTGCGAAAGTGCATATTCTGGGAAAGTGCACCTATTGACAAAGTGTACATATCGGGAAGTGCACTTTTAGAGACAGTGTACCTTCCAAGAAAATGACCCTTCTAAAGAAGTGCACCTTTAGAGGAAGTGCACATTTCGGGGAAGTGTGTTTTACGAGCCTAACCCGAATATACATATTGGTTATGCCAACAAAGTGGTAAAATAAAATGATGATTTTTTTTTTGTGTACCTCCCCTACACTAGCGTAGGAATGAATGCTTTACCCTAGTAATAACACCACAACCCTAATGTCGAAATCAAATCGTAGCTAAAGTACCTAAGGCCAAAGAGACTAGATTAATAATTTTAAATAAGCTTGCATCAGTTCTAAACATTTTTATTTGAATTTTGTTAAAGCACTTCGAACCATTTTGAACACAAAAATGATCAATCCAAAATAAGTAAATATGTAGGTAATTAATAAAATAAATCAAATCACTACAACGGAGAAATAATACTATAGGAAAATCAGTAAAGGAGAACAAACCAATTTATCAAACGAACGAAAAGACAAGTTAGTATCTTTCGGATAGTTAAAAATTAAAGCAAACAATATTTGTTGAAAAATAATTCGAACGAACAAAATTAACAAGCTCATTAAACCTATACGTATAGGGTAATTCCCGTTGACCTAGAATCATGAAGTTTGGCAAAAAGCAATATTTTATATAAGAGCACCAAGTACTGTGACATACATAAATACATTAAATCACGCCTGTTTCCCAGAGGTGTAGGCAGAGACCACTTCTTTCCACTTGCTACGATCTTGACAAATTGATTTCGCTTCTTCCACATTCATGCACACACGTCAGTTTCGGGTACTTAAGATTCGGCCCTTTTCCAGCATTTCTCCGATTTGATTCGAAAAAGTACGCCTAGGGCGGCCCCTTCCGACCCACTCCACTCACTTTCAATCTGTATAATGTCTTACGTCAACCTTCTTTCATCCATTCTTTCCAAATGACCGAACCATCGAAGCATGCCCTTTTCAATCTTAGTCACTACATTTTCATTTATTCCACATTTCTCTCTGACTTTTTCGTTCCTTACTCTATGAATCAGTTTTACATTTACACGACTTTCATGCTTGTCCTGCCACACCCAACATTCACTACCATACATCAGGGTAGGGGCCAGCACTCCATTGTGAACAGCCAGTCGGGCTTTTTGTGAAACGCCCTGTCTGCTCAAAAAGGAGTACAGGGCCCCATTAATTTGATTCCCCGCATTCACCCTCCTCTCGATATCATTCTCACACTTACCATCTCTTGTAAACATACTTCCCAGGTACTCAAATTCGCTCACTTGTTCTACTAATTCACCATTTATATTTTATCACGCACTCAGTCATCGCCTCGTCCTTCTCTATCACCATGACCTAAATTAAGTATTGTGAAAAATCTGAAAACCGTAAATTGGTACCTAAATGCATCCTTTTTTTTGAGGATATAATTTTATTTGCACGACCTACATATGTCAATAGTACTTGACACCAGTTTTCCCACGTCAAATAACTACATAAATATATTTGGATCCTATTATCTGTGATGCAGTGGCACTTGCAAGCAAACGCGTTATTTTTTTAGGATGAATTTCTTTTAGGATGCTAAGCGACATCTTTTTACAAACATTGGCAACAAGTATGTACGTGTGTTCTTCATTGTGCGCCAGTTACCATTTTCTTGCTATAGCGTTGCTGAAGCGTTGCGGCAATTGCACGACAGATGGCGCTAGGTGTAGTGCTATAATTATAGTGCTATAGTTACTTAAAATTTATTAGAAGCTTTTATTAACTTGCATTGTATTAGTAGGGGAGCCCACGACACTAAACCTAGTTCGATAAAACTATCAGATGATATTATGTATATACAATTAGTCACGTCATTAAAGGGGGAACACGAAATGGCAATGCTACAATTGAAAAAACCGGGCAAGATAAGACTACCAAGTTTTGTTTATACTTCGGAACAGATTGGCTTAATCAGTGGCAGCAGCAGCATGATAAGCGACGCCTCGACTTAAATACCCTTGGTCCGTGGGGTCCTAGCGCTCGAAGCCTCTTCAAAGAAGTTTCGAAGAGGCTCATTGACGTCACGGGAGACCGAAGAGCTGGCAGTTTCCTCGCTCAACGTATAAGTTTAACCATCCAGCGAGGAAATGCTGCCAGCATCTTTGGTACAATGCCGCAGGGGCCATTCTTAGATTTAATGTTTTAGTTAATTTATATATTTAGAGTTAGTTTTATTTAGTTTTCTTTTTCAGTTATTGTGTTATGGTGGTTGTATTATTTTATGTTGGTTTTCATTAATATCTAGTATGATCGATCTCCTCAAAAAACCAATGCCCATCTGAAAGATCATAAATTAATGTGTAAAAAAAACTACTGCTGCTTTATCATTACATTATCGAACTAGGTTTAGTATCGTGGGCTCTTACTTATAAACGTGAAATAAGCTTGGAATACCTTATGCAATTTTTTGTCCTTACCTGTAATTATGACATTTGCATCTGACAGAAAGTGACAAAGCATGGCACAAAGTATTCCAAGCTTATTCCACGTTATAAAGTAAGGGGGTTAGAATATATTTTATGTACCTATGTAAAGTCTGTTCCTATTCAGACTGCCAATGACGATAACAAGTATACTTCACTGTAATTATCTAATCGTTTTTAGATTGACGATGAAATAGTGATGAGAATAATGTTACCTCTAATTAGAAAATTAAAAAGGTTAAATATATATTCATCATCATCATCGTATATACTGGGTACGACAGAGACGAAACCCTCCCATATCATTAAAAAAAAATTATATGAAAAAGGATGCAGACGAGCAAGCGAGCCACCTGATGATGGTAGTAAGTGATCATCGCGACCATAAACACCCGCAACACCAGAGGAATCGCAGGCGCGCTGCCGGCCTTTGAGAAAATAGTAGGCTCGTTTTTTGAAGGCCCCCAAGTCGTATTGGTCAAATAATTCTATCAAAACATGGCTACACTTTTATGTCAAATATTTTTTTTACGAGTAAATAAGAGCTATAAAAACGACGACAATACGGTAACAGGTCAAAAACGACACGGTTTTAACCGTGTTGAATAGAGGCCCGTTTTGCTTGTTAAGTATACGAGTATATTTGTTCTCAGTCAATGTTTTGTACCAGTGAGTATATGAGTATGAAAAATATCCATAGGTGAGATTTTTCGCACAAAATTAAAAAAAAACTAAAATGTATTTCGCCTCCAGTTTATTTAGGTACAAGTTTGCCAAGGCTTTTCTTGGCGAAACACCTTCGCAGACGGAATTAGATACTATGAGCGTACTTCATAATTAAAATGACTGTACATTTTAATAACCCACTGTGAGCTTTGTTATATTTGATATGAATTTAAGTACCTAGAGTAAAAGTCGAAAATATCTATAGGTAGAGTTTTTGCTTGCCACTGTAAAATATTTAAACTAATAGTAATTAATGATAAACAACTGTTAGTTAAACATAACTTTATGCACAAACGTTCCAAACCCTAAAGTTACCAGAAATTACGACAAAACGATTGGTGAACCTTTTTTTTTACCTTACATGATTTTAGCAAAAAAGGCTTTAAGGTTTTTATTTCAACAAATTTCTAGTACTTTTTATCAACACTTCGTGAACACACAGCAGGGGTGGTACAGTAATGTTTTTTTTATTTTTTTTTCCACTTTGTTGGCGTGACTAATCTGTATATTCATACCAAATTACAGCTTTCGAGTACTAAGGGTCTCTGAGCTAGGCTGCGGACGGACGGACGGACATATATAGCGAAACTATAAGAGTTCCTTGACTAAGGAACTTTAAAAAACGGTACCTACTCGTATTCGGTCAAACTGATTGCAGGCCGCATTTACTCACCAACCAAATGTAAACACCATGTAAACACGGATGATGAAGCGATTATGTATCTAATCTTAATTATTAATAATACATATTATATTCACATTTTTAACAAATAATAAAACCCACCAAACAACGTAAAATAATTACCGGACTCGTTGAAATTACCTATCTGGTGCCTGTATCAATTATATTTCGAAAACTGAATATTTCATGATATATCCAGAAACAGGTTACATTGCTATTATATACATGACACCATCTCGGATATATTTCACGCAGTTTCGAAACATTAGATGCAGGCACCTAATAAACAAAGTTTATGGAGTCCGGTCATTTCATTATATACACGTAGTGTGGCTCGACTTTTATTTCGAATCGTTTCGGATGCACTACCGTGTGTCTAGGCTAGATTATGCAATACCTCTGTTTGAAGATGTCACCATTGTCACCACCGTAACGCAAGAGACTCCATCAATGTATGTATGGGTACATGACCTGCTTAACGTGTAAAGACTCAAAGAACGGTGTCCGTCAGACTATTTGATCTCTTGACCAAAAATGATACATTAGTTTAAATAACAAAAGTTTTTAATTAATAACTGTCTTGCCGTCTTCATTCACATACACAATAAAATTAACTAAAGTATTAAAGCTATTAGTCACCACCGCGGCCATTCTACTTTTGACTTTGATTTGTTAAGATGACGGTTGAAAATAAATACCGTTTGTAAATTTACTTGATACCGTTTAGTTCTGAGTTATCGTCCACGACGCATTCGGTCTCTGTTTCAACGTGTGTATACGAGCGAGACGACAAGATTAGACCTAGAGTAAAAGCTCTGCTGAGCCGTAGTATTAAAATTCTTAAGTTCTTAACACGAAATGCATCTCCTTCGTTAGGGTTACCGATAAAAAACTTTGAGAAATGCACAAATGAAACAATCTCAAGTAAAACGTTATAGTTACAGTTTGTAAGTACCTATATAGTTAAGTACACAAGTTCAATCATTTTAGATACACTTGGCCGGTGCTAGAAACCAATTTGTCAGTTGTTTTTGTAGATGCTTAGTTCGGGAATAGATAAAGATAAAGATAAAGATAAAGAGACATTTATTCGCAACAATACAAACATTAGGTACATAGATACAAAAATAACAAGACAGAGAAACAGTTGCGAAACGGTCCCAACTCAGCATTCGCTAGCCGTAAAGCCAGCACTGGTCTTCCGTTGGAACCGCTTGGTGAAGTGACGGATAGTGACACACTTAACACAAAATAACGTAAAAATTAAAAACATGAAAGATCAAAATTAAAATAATTTGTTCGAGATTATCTCAAACGACCATAAGAGTAACACCCTGTTAAGGTTGGCAACACTAAGGAAACAGAAAACAAAAGACTAGTCTATGGGAAAGTAAACACAAGCCATGTAGGTTACGTAACAATAACAAAAATTGGTACACTTTTAAGAAACTGAATAAAAACAATGTTTTGTTGGTTTTACATATACAAAAATTAAACTACTGTGCAAAATAACAAACAAACAGTCTACAGAGTGACAAACGGACGGCAAGAAAAGGAATACAAAAACATAGCTACTGAGTCATAAAAGGATGAACACAATAGGTGTACTATGTACGCGGCACATTATATTTTATCCGAAATAGGAAAGAAGCCAAATAAAGAAGGAAACGGACACCAATGCAAATGGGAGAAACAGCGAAGGTAGGTTGACCGAAGAAATAACATAAATATAGGTATTATAATATAATCAAAAACTATTTCCTCTTCTCCCGTCATATTGCACTCGTGTCATGCGCAAGCGTCCCTTGGCTGACTTGATGGTTAAAAAGGAAAGTTTTGAGTTTCTTTTTAAAATTAAAAATATTCTGCAGGTTCCTGATAGGTGGTGGAATGTTGTTCCAGCATTTGGTAGCCGAATACCGGAAACTACCCCGAAAAACCGCAGAGGCGTGGCGAGAAGTAGTTAGCTGCACTGCACATTGCCGACGCAACCCACCACTACGGAATGTCAGCTTTTCATTCAAATAAAGTGGAGCTTGGTATTTGATAACTCCAAAAAGCAGAGAAGCGAGGTGCAACTTACGTCGGTGCTGCATTTTCAGCATAGAGTGTTTGTTAATAAATGGAGTCACGTGGGCCCTGAACGGAATGTCAAAGCAGAAGCGAGCACAGGCATTTTGTACCCTTTGGATGAGTCTCTTGGTTCTAGGGTTATTTGTATAAGATATTTATCATCAGATGTATAAGATATTTATTATTTCTAGTCAGATATTTATTTGTTTGTTATTCTACATATAATGAAAGGCAATTCTTGTCTATAGTTTTATATACAAGTACATAGATAATATAGTAAGTAAATTAACTAAAAACTAATAGCAAAAAAAATGATGAAGGTTCTGTATGAATGTATGATACAGCAAGACTTTAAATAAAACATCAAAAGTAGAGCTAATATTTTGTAATAGGTACCTAACTTTTACTCATCGACTTTCCGCAATATTACGGGATTCAGTTACCTATACGAGAGCGAACTCTTTCCTCTTTCCTCTTTCTCGTTTATGTCAAATTCCAAATATAATTATCATACTCTACTATATAGGTACATTGCATTGCATCGCGTTATTTGATAATGCGAGACTGGATATTTTTTATTTTCGTGTGTGACAGCCCTGCCCCGGGCACACCCCCTCCCCGGCGGAGGCTTACCTGCGCCCGCGAGCCTCGCCACAGACCGGCGTTCGCGCAGACGATACCTACAAATCCGTTAGGTGCTTTGAAGCCTCTCAGAGGCAGAGGGATTTCAATTGCATTCACCAGGTAGTTACACAGATGAGTAAAAATTAAAAGCTGTTCTTTGGTAAGCACTGATACCATGTCGGTAAGAGAACAATGTTTTTTTTCAATGTATTTAATAGTCCAGGGGCTTTATTTAACAAGGTAAGGGTAGATATTAGATGAGCGCGAATATTTGTTCCTGAGTTATGGATGTTTTCTATAAAAAAAGACAAAAAAGAAGAGGGAGTTATGACGTCATAATATATTGTTTTTGTACGGTTTTTTTATTGTTCTGAAACCTATCGTGTGTGGTATCTAACGAAAGGGCTTACTAAGCCGATTCTAAAAATATATCACTTCATTATATTTCAGTCACTTGTTTTAAATAAAAATTAAAAATATTTTCTATTATACCAAGTTTGTGCTCCTCCAGATTTGAATTATTACTTGTAAAATTTACCAAAAATTATATGTAATAGCCTCATATCCCAGCCCAAGAAAGCAATTTTAAAAAAATATTTACATTTAGTTTTTTTTATGTTTTTTTATTATTACGAAATGTTACAATATTGCAATTAGTTAGAACATGTATAAAAGTTTGGTATGTTGTAAAAATTAGTTTTATTTTATTTTAAATCAAGTGACTGGAATATAACTATAGTTTTTTTCGTGCTACGGGTCAAATTGATTCTTATGGCCTCAAGATCAATGGTTCCGATTTTCATGCTCCATTTGCAGAACTTTACTGAAATTCGAGGTATAGTATACCGCTAGCACTATATTGGTAACGATCATTTTTACGTCACTTTTATTTATTCGATTATCGTTCAACGGAACGTTTTCCTTTGGAATGATATTATTATTATTATTAAATTACACCTATAAATATAAAAAAAACAGTACTTATTTTTTTTACTGTCTCTGTTTGTACTGGCATTGCTAAGATAGACATAAGATGATAAAAAACAATGGCTACCGCCAGTTCCTCCTACCTGGTCTTCCAAGCTGGTGGGCTGATGGACTTGGACAGTACTACTGCTTCCGGGACCCGCAGCTGTCGTCGCTTGGTCTCGAAGCTCACCCACCTCCTGGACAAATAAATACGCAAGGCAAATGACTTTTCAGTTTTTAGGTATGGCAACAATCTCCTTCTTTTTGGTCAAAGGCAGTTTGCTGCTCTGTTTTTTAGGGAAAGAAAAAATGGAATTGTAGTCTGTTACACCGTTTTGACAGGGCTACATCGATCGGGTCCTACCAATAGAGTTATCAAATATTAATATATACCTAGCATATGACACTCACAAATAACGTGGCTTTCTATTGGTACAAGAATTTTCAAAATCGGTTCAGCAGATCCAGATATTACCCCTTACAACGTCACAAACTTTACCTCTTTATAATATTACTAGCTTCTGCCCGCGACTCCGTCCGGTTGGAACTCGTTTATATCGTAGCTCCACAAAAAATTTCACCCTCTATTTCACCCCCTTAGGGGATGAATTTCGGGAAAAAAACTATCCTGTCCTTTCCAGGATTCTAACTATCTTTGCACCAAATTTGACCCAAATCGGTTCAGCGGTTTAAGCGTGAAGAGGTAACAGACAGACAGACAGACAGACACACTTTCGCATTTATAATATTAGTATGGATTTGTATTAGTATTAGATAGGTAATAGCCAATAATTTTATAACTTTAACAAGCATTTCAACTTCTGATAATATTTGTCAGCAAAAGTAAATACTTAAATAAAAATAAAAATAAATTATTCTGTGCCGTATAATTTACAGTTCCTAGTTATACAACCTTGACTCAATGATAATAACAATGGGCCACAGAGACCACTTACGATCAGGGTAGTGATTCTCTAGATAACGAGACGGTCGGACGGACGAACGAGTGAATGTCCAAGCGGCGAGTTTAAGTAGTCCCGTCAGTGCGAACAAAACATATTTTAGCGCGTGCATTTTCAATTTAGCAGCATGGTTTCTTCCGATGGATTGAACGTATAAGGCTGCTTAATTGAAAATGCACGCGCTAAAATGTGTTTTGTTCGCTCTGACGGGAGTACTTAAACTCGCCGCTGCGATTTCGCTCGTTCGTCCGACCTTATTTCACCATCGTGACTATGACAGGTGACAGGTGACATTTTAGTGTACATGGTGCAGCTTTCATGAATCCCAGTGATGTAAAAACGTATTAACTCTGCAACGTATAGGTACCGAATGGTCACCTGTCACCTACCACTGTCAGGATGGTGAAATGGCGTGCCGGTTCGCCTTCTTCATGGCACTAATATAAAACAGAAAGTGGAAAGGATAAATTGGGGCACGCTCAACGTCAATTTAAATGCCGAGGCTAGGACAAGGGCACAATTGCAGATTGTGTCATATTGTACATTGTTCTGTTCATACCGTGACTATAACTACTACGTTTAATAGTGTGGTTGTATGTTTATTTATTAAAGTTTGTTGCTGTTTTATTATTAATTTTATAATTCTGCAGTATGGAAATAAAACTTGTAAATATGTCCTGTGACCTCATTACGACTAGGGTTACCTCGTTGAAACAATAATAAACACGTCATATTGATAAAACAACCGGCCAAGTGCGAGACGGACTCGCACACCGAGGGTTCCATACAAATTTGTAGGAACTTTTTTCATTCTCCGTCATAAATCGAAAATTATACATGACAATCTGTTTAAGCTTGTGCCAATGAAACCTCAATTCAAAATTTGGACCGTGCCCCTTTTTTGTGATTTAATTAATAATGTAGTTTCCAGATTGTCCCTCTACTTGTAGTACAAGACAGTATTACTTGCTAAATTTCATACGAGTAGTTCTAGGTCAACGGAAAATACCCTACAAATTTTTACCCTTGAGAGTTTCGAAATATACGTTTTTGCGGCATAAACGGCCGTATCGTTTTTACGTTAACTTAGATGATTGATTTTTTCACAGATTAATGGGACTTTAATGTAACTCGAAACCTCCTCGCGTTCCCGAGATAAAGGGTCTTGACAGACAGACGGACGGACGGACGGACGGAAAACAAAGTGATCCTATAAGTGTTCCGTTTTTTCCTTTTGAGGTACGGAACCCTAAATATGAATCATAAAGATTTACAGTTTACTAACAAAAAGCGTGCAATAGATAAGCTGCTATCTAAGTGTAAACCGCGGGAGAGCGTCCCTACTGTGTCTAGAAAATATAAAAATAGACTTGCTAAATTAGTGTATGTACTCGTTTACCGAAATATGTCTGTACGTAGTTTTTAATATGCAAACATTGTAATTACCTATTTTTAATGCCTTATGATATTTTTTGATTTATTGCGATTTTATGACCAATTTACAAAAGTAGAACAAAATAGGTTTCATTTAAATAACTAACAGTTAGGTTAACATTTAGGTTATAATACAAAACGAACACTTTTTTTTTTCAAAAATCGTACATCTTGTAACCGCCTGTATGTACGGTCACGAGCGTTAATTTGGGACCCATTTCAAGAAAAATATGCTTGAAGTCGTCAATGTCATTAGTGATGTCAAGTTATGTGTCACTTTTAGGAAACTCAACCTTATTGTTGTAGAATGTCAGATTGACTTTGGACCTAAGGTGGGTACCAAATTAAATCTCGTGACTGTATGTATTATGTAGGACCTTCAAGTTCTAAATTTGAATGAGCGAGTTTTCCCGGTACAGCTACATACTTGTACTAACCTAATATGACAAGTCTACTACTTTTATTAGGCAAAATAAACGTTTTTTTTTTTCAAAAAACATTTCCGGTTATGACGTGTGAAATGTGTAAGAAGCATCGTATCGTAAGCCGCACTCAGCTGAGCACTGGAACGCCGCCGTAGGCATAAACCCCAAAAGTGTAAAATTTGTCGAGTCTGCGCGCTCTGAATGCTGCGCGTGCGTCTCCGCAGCGTCATTCAAGCAGCGCCTTCGAGCGGGCCGCTCGTCGCGATGACTGTGTGACCAGCGAAGTGTACTAGTGACTAGCTGGACTAGCAACTGTGAGTGACTAGCATGATACTGTGAGTGACAATGTTTGCGATCCTTCTCCTACTAGCGGTAGGCGGAGCCGCCGAGTTCCAGGAAAGAGGTAAGCCAAGTCACAAAGTTATTAAGTTGCTTAATTTCGAGTGTGCGAACTGTCTAAGAAAATGGGGATGAAATGAGTCGAAAGAATTCGTGTTTGCATGTTAAAGTTAAAACAGGTTTTAAAGTTTAAAAAGTTTTTTGCTACACGTGTTAGTTCACTAATGCTTAGAAACGGTGTTTGACGTTTCGCACCGAGAGTTGGATGTTGGATATATTTTGTTTGGAAACAGAGCGAACTATGAAGCATAGCTGCTAAGCATTTGAAGTTAAAAACAAGTTCTCAACGGTAACAGTTGGTGTTTAAGTCGCGATTACAGCGCACTCGCCAAGTAGTTTTGCAAACATTTTGTACTTATAAACAAGTTTAGCTAGGAATAGGCTTGGTTTCATAGTTTAAAAGGTTACTTATTTGCTACCAAAGCAACGGTGTGGACTGGTGTTAACAAACCTAGAACTTACTTCACATCTTTTATCAATAAAATATTTTATTACATAGGTACTCAATGCCAGACTGTTTAATGGCCCAAAATGTGTTAAAAACTATTTATGTACACTGGATACTCTTTGTCTTCCTTAGGTACTAATTTACAACGTAAAGTGTATTGTCAACAAAACAATTACCAACCTAGTAGTCAAAATATGTACACATTAGAGCATTGAGCTATAGATAAAGAGCAGAAAGAATAAAGGGAGTACACATAAGAGCTTAGTCCGCTACTATACTTTTGCCCTTGACTGTACGAAAGACGCTGATGAACCGTTTAGTTCCAAGAACCAAGCCAAGTCCTAGTACAGTTACGCTGTTAAAGTTGTTCAAACAAGTTTTTAATCTAGCTTGGCTGACGTTACGAGATCCATCAAGTTTGCTAATAATACTTTAATGTGCCACAGGTAAAGGTTAAGTATTACCATTCCCGCCAAGTCAAATGGATCTTAATAAACTTTAAAGTTACCCTTTCCAGCACTTAAAAATTACTTGAAAAAGTATTATAGGGTCGAGGACTATCTAACAGACAAAAATGCATGGTCTAAACCCGAAACATAGTCAATAATAATTTGATCAATTGCAAAAGCTTTATCTTGTCTAGGGGACACCGTTGATGTAGGAAAACATATCGAAACTTTTATGTGGTCATCTTGCACCGTGTTATAGGTTATAAAATAAACAACTATGAGTAGGTGGGTTTTAGTTTTTTTTTTCTCCTTTTTTTTCCTTTATCTCTCCCGTAAGATTATTGGCATGTTTTCCTGCTGATCTACGCATGTTATTTGGTATTATATTGAATTTAATATTTATTGCTTTATATAATGCTAGATTAAGTAGTACCATTGTAATGTGTTTAAAAAATGACTGGCTGCTGAGTTTCTTGCGGCGTTTCTTCTCAGCAGTGTCTCCTCTTGGGAAGCGCTGGTAGATTCTTGACGTGTAAAAGTGCCCGTACGGCCTACTTATTGAATAAATGTCTTTTATCTTTTTGTGGGGACGCGTTTTCATATCCTAAGATTATATAGGTACTATCTATATAATGCGCAATTTATGCTGTAACATTAAATTAAGCCCAAAAAACTTTTACTGGAAATTTGCCTAGTTTATCTTAATTACACCGGCCTGTTATGAATTCGATTCTCACTGGACCTAGAATCCGATACTCGTTTAATAGGTAGTCTACGTCTATGTTTGTGGTCGGCTTGTGTCTGTGTGTTTCAATTAAATGCCCACAAGTAACGGTCTGTTTCTAGCAGCTTGTTGCCATTTTTATAATAAATAGGTAAAGTTAAAATCTTAAACAACACGTCTCTTTCACCGACGAGTTATTAACGGCTAGTCTATATTGATTGCGCTTCGCACTGCTCGTGGACATGTAATGCTGGATTCTCACCACTTTGGCCGGCTAGGCACCTAACTACTTCGTCGATGAAACCTGCGACCACTGGCAACATACGATAGTGATATCCTTAATAGTTATGGCGATTACTGTCACTAATGACCAGCCACACGAATCAGTTTATTAAAGTAATAAATAATAAGGTTGTATGCGTGCTTCACTTAATTAAAATTTAATTACTTTTAAATGTTAGTAATTAAAAAAAAACAGTTTTTTATACTTATAAAAAACGAATTTCGCTAATTTAAAGTCTCATTTTTTATACCTGTTTTATTTATTTTAACTAAGAAGAGGATATGTACTTAAATAAAGTTTTATATGCCTAATGGTAACCGTTCCCAGTCGCGTTACCTACGTACCTATGGATAGGCTCCAATTTAATATAAAACTAGGTAAACACGTAAATATTCTTTTTAAACTTGGCCTGGTGCACCGTGCACCTTTGTGCACCTTTTGCTAGCTTCGGTTTTGACATGTTCATAACAACCAATTAAGGTGTAAAAATAAGTTAAAGTAAAATATTTTCTTTTTAATTAATCTTACCTAACCATCTGTTTCTTAAAATTATTAATTCCTAGGGACTTGCCCTCGATTCACTTCGGTGTTTAATCAACAAACAAAAAAAGTTTACGTAAAAGTGTAGCTCCTTATTGTGAACAGTGGAATAGATCATTCTAGAGACTAAACTCCAACAAACAAGCGAAAAAAAAGCACACAACTTTATTTCTTTATAATATTATTATTACATTTACTTCTTTATATTTATAGACACTTTTTCAAAAGCTTAACTATAAAAAAAACAAATAAAAACATACGGTGTAAATAATTAACTAAGGACTTAGCTAAAAAGCAGTCTTAATTGAGAGCCCTATTTTGGGTAGGACGAGAAAATATCGGTTGATGTTCTTACGAAAAAAACGAGGGCTGTTCCTTTTATGATTTTCAACCAATGTATGAAGAAACTCAACTTGGAGTAATTCTTGCAAGCTGATAACATAGTTGCATGAGCGGTTTTTCTGACCTGTGAGCGGGTCACCTATTGTAGAATATTATAACCTAATATAAACGAAATACCTACAAAATGAAATGACATGCGTTTCTTTAAAATCGAAAAAACTAACTTAAAGGAGTGATTAATGTTCCAAGAAACCTTTTCTTTTGCTTTATTTAAGTAAACAGCCTTTTTAAAAAGAATGAATCATCGTGTTTGAAAGTAAGGAGGTTATCCCAAATAACCTTAACACCTTTTCATATTTATTTCGTGATGGCTACCTACTGTTGTCATTTGTACATTAGGTACATTAAATTACGATCCAATAAAGTACGATTTTCAAAATTATGTTAATATACTTACTTTTATTCATTTGCATTTTTATTATATCCAATATTGGGCTCAACAATATCTGAGGTCTCTGTAACCGCGATTAAAGCGTGACGGGATATCTTTGAACGCAAAAAAAAACCTAATCCAGTTAACCCATATCGCTCCTAGGGGATAAGACAAGCAAAGGATTTAAATATAAAACTCCGCTATTTTCGGAGCGGGTTTTTTCGAACTAGTAATTATCACAAAGGTTACAAAATGCCAATGCATAACGTGGTCCCACGCGCGCACAAATAAAAAAGACCTTAGTCAATGAAACGTGTTTTTGGGTTAAACTTTGTATACATACGTGTGTAAGTCTAAATTACAACGGGCTCTTGTGAAGTTAAGTCTTTTTGGTGTTTTGTACTACCTGCGTTGATTAGTTTGACTCAATTAACACAGCAATTCCGATGTACAGCGCGCAATGCCGCGCTACACTTGTAATTTCAGTGCCAGAAGCTCCGTTTCAAGTAAGATTAAATTAAAAACGAAGAAGCAAAGTACGTATCTACCTACCTTTATAAATGTTTCAATACTTACCGGATCAGAGTCACAGTCAGAGTCGGAGACAAACCCGATATTCAGAACTCGTCCCTGAAACAAATTTTACAAACATAAATATTTGGGTTTCACTAAATAATAAATACTCTACTTTTCCTTACCAATCTAGGCAATTATCAGAACTGAGACGTATTTTTAGAACAAATAACCACAAGACACTTATTGGAATTACAACTAAACAAAATGTTTGTGGATACGCTTACGCAATATTTTATTATTTCTATAACATAAAACAGTATGTGAACATCGAGCACAACAACTAAATGAACATTAAAAAACCGGTCAAGTGCGAGTCGGACTCACACATGCAGGGTTCCGTACCACCTTACCATTACGATCGAGAAAAAACAAGTTTTTGTCTTGTTTTATTATCTGTTGTTATAGTGGCCTAATTTACACTATATCATTCATTAGTTACAGTTCAAGAAATAAAGCAATTGTTATACTTAAGTAGTAATAAACAAGGAAAAAAATATTTAAGAAAATAGTGAAAAAATAACACGTTTTTGTGTGTAACCGGTTAAAACCGGTAATAACCGGTTATTTGCATTCCCTAACTCAGGTTTGGTTAATGATCGTTAGTTTGTGATTGTTTATACACGTTTGAAAAAGGGAACGACTAACTGTCTGCAAAATGTCTCTGATCTCGGCTGTTAGTATTGTATAATTATTTTCAAGTAAAAGCCAATTATAAAAAAATACGGTCACCTCAAAATAGACTTGCAAGTTTTAACTAAAAAACATGTGACGTTTTTTATCTGATAGATAAAATGCATGCTCTTAACATGATCAACGTCAATCCAAAACTGGGGTTGTCATCCGCTCATGAATTGAGCGGATGCAAAAGGGGGTATGTAAAAACACCCCTTACATCCCGTGGGCCCAAGTGCTTTTTATCCGAAGCCCTTAAGTGGGCGCACCCGCTGTGAGAAAGGTTTTAATATGTCCTGTATCCGGTAGCCAAATCACTTGGCGTTTGCACATGTGTGCGGACAAATTGATGGTTTTTGTGTTCTCCCCTCTTTTTCCTCACTTTTCAGGCAAGTAAGCCTAGCCAAGATGCAAACGCTACTAACGTTCCAGTTTTCTATCGACTCAAAATAAATGTAAGGAATTGTAGGTACCTAATCTGTCATCAGTTTACGTCAATCCTATACATTTTCGAAAATCGCTAAATTATCGTTATGCATTTCGACTAGGCCCCAGGGGCTCTAGCCAAGATGCATTACGCTAACTAGCGGTTCGAATCGTTTACGTTCACGTGATACGAAGAGTCACGTGATCTACCAGTGACGCGATTGGTTTAAAAACGAAACGAATCGAAACGCTAATTAGCGTAATGATTTGCACCTTGGCTAGGGTCTCAGAGCACCTACCAATCCCACCATCATCTCCTTTTGGGTCTGCCAATCGGATCGCGTGGATGCCAATCGGTGGTATTTTTACCCATTTATCGTGCTCGCGACAAACGTTACGTGTCCAACTGAGCCCCACTGGGTACCGGCAAAAAATAGAACCTCATATTTAAATAAATCTCCCAGTTAAATATATGACTCAGAAAGCTTGTTCCTCTAAATGATTTTAAATGATTGTAAAATATGACTCGCCACTTGACATCTAACCTCAAACAGTGATAGACTTCAAATGTAGTGCATAATAATCAAATAGGTAACATTGTATTTTGTCGATGAGTTCGTTGCCGTCTTGCTGTCTCAATTACCTTACCAAAAGTATCTACTAAAGCAGGATAAAAGAATCGAACAAAACAGAATCGTATGATTATTAAGCTACATCTGTACCTAAATTTGCTAACATAAGTTTTTTTTAACAACTACTCACTGAATCCGTCAAGGAATTAATAAACTAGCAAACTTAAATAGTTCCGTCCGAGCGTTAATTTAACATGATTGTGCGAAAATTTCGACTTAAGTCACAAGTTTCATCAACGTAACGACTAAAACAACGGCTAAAGTAGTTGTAATCTAACTCTGCCCTAAAGGGTAGACAAGATGCATTCTGCAAACGTTATCGACTTATCGACCACCTAAATCGAAGACAAATATGACTGACGAAATATTCCGGACGGTCGCGTTGAGCACCTAGATCAATTCCATACAGTTGTCAGTTTTAAAAAGTCAATAGGTATGCTACCGTCCAAAAACGCAGTATGAGCATATGGATTTCATACCCCATGCTGCATTTTCCTTAAGGAGGGCAGTGTGGTAGAATAACTTGCGTAGGTCCGCTGCTTAAGGTCACCCGGCAAATAATTAGTCAACGAATGGAGAAGCGAGTTTTTAAGCATAACACCCATGAACTGGCTTTACTACTTCACCCCAAGGCTGCATTATTTTCATGGCACGGAGACGGCTAACGGACACACAAGGATAGGATGGCGAACCCTGCACGAGGGCCTATCTATACATGTAAAAGAGGAAACTGACTGACATATCGGCACAGCCCTAACCGCTGGATCTAGAGATTCCAAATTTGGCACGTACATAGGTTCCTTATGAGGTCTAGGGATGCGCTAAGAAAGGATTTCCGAAAGTCGACCCCCAACGGGAAGAAATAGGGGGTGTAGCGGGAAAGTAATTCAACGCGTACCTACTAATACTAAGTCGCGGCCGTCCTCTAGTCTACACTAAAACCTAGAAGATTTAAATTGAATCTTAACAAATCTTAAAACCGTAAGTTACATTAAAACAGAGCCAATACCAGCATCATAAAATTCATAACACGTGTTTATAATAGCAACAGGATACAATCACAAGCAATACTATTGAGTCCTTACCTCGTCCTTACCTATGAAATTAGCGTTTTTTTACGTGTTTTATTTCGTACGGAATTTATTCATTTCAATTTTAACTTCCAAATTCTTTTGAAATTTCATTATAATACACTATGTTACAAAGGTTTTAGTTACAAATAATATGGTTAAATTTCTAACTTAATGTTTAAAATTAAAGTGTGAACTCTTTTCATGTGCTGCGAGTTCAAGTGTTTCAATTACGTAGTTTTATGAAGTTATGTATAATATAGCTTAGAAGTGTCCAATATTCCTGACGGTTTTTTTTTTTGGTTTGCATTTGACGTTACTAAATAATCTTCAAAATTAAATGTATGAAAACCACCGTTTTCATAAAATTCTCCATATAGAACGCCAATTTCATAGGTATACCTAATATTTATCTAACATTGGGTTTAAAAATATTTGACACTCTATTACTAGAGCGTGTCAGATATTGAGCACTAATGTTAGATAAAATATATTACTCTATACTTTGCGTTATGTTGCTGGCCGTCCGTTTATGAATTTTCTAACCGGTGTTACGTTGGCTATTCACGTTTCCCTGATTTCTAGGCAATTATGTATAACTATGTATAGGCAAGACTGGCTTTTACCGCCGTTTATGGAAGCGTTCCCTCCGTTTCCATCCATAATTGGAAGTTCTTGAAGATGCAGATAACGCAGTGTAGGTATTGGGGATCGATAAAGATCGATAAACCACCGGGATATCGTTTTGTTATATTATATTATAAATAACATAGAGCAGAAGTTGACCTAAGTAGTTTTTTCGGACTGCCGAAGGAGGGTAATCGACCAATAGGATGCATGTATGGTTCTTTGTTTCCTTGTAGAGTTTGAACGAATGGACAGATTTTGACAAACGAGGTGTTGTTAAAATTGTCTTATCTTCATAAGATACTGGTTTTATTCAAAAACGTGCTTATTAACATACAAAGACAATACGAGTAGGTGTAAAGAAATGAAGTAAGATTTTAAAAAATTGGTTTTTGTTAGACTTCTTTGTAAATGTCACTTTTACCTTCGTTTTTATTGATAACTTAATAAGTAAGTACGAGTATATACTGTTATACACCTGTTTAAACAGTCTTCATACAAAAGTGAGGCCATATTATGAGCTGTTTAATCCTGCCTGCCGAGTTCCAGTCAGTAAAAGAAAAAGAGCTATAGGAGTCATTTATTATCTCTTTTTGTTTTAGATACCTATTTAAGTTGTTTTTTAAGCAAGGGTCCCTCTGAAAACCAGCACCGCGGTTTGCTTTGCGACGCAGCTCAAGGCTGGGCAAGGAAGGGCCCTTTTCAACGCCACGTTAAATGTTTTTGTTTTGCTTGTCATTTCTTTTAAATATGTGTGTTGCGTTGATAACATTATTTCTATTCTATTCTATCTCTGTCCTTTTATTTGACTAAAACTTGTTAGGATCTGATAGCTCACCATACAAACGCTCACTAGCTTAAATTAGCTTGATTCCATTTTCGTACATTTTCTTGTATCGAAACATTCTTGTATCAGCACATTCTGGTTTGGAGACATTTCGTTGTCATCTGATTGTCAAAGTTACATTAACTGGGGCTAGACAAGTTGCCATCGTTCACGAACGCTAGCGTTAGGCGATCACTTTGGTGATCACCTGTCACTTGGCGCTGTCAAAATTAAATAGGCTAGACAATCACTTTTCAGCGTGTCAGTTGTAACGAGTGATATATCACGTGACTTACGTCATTCCCATACATTTTTCAATGACAACACATGTCGCCAGTGATCACCTAACGCTAGCGTTCGTGAACGATGGCAACTTGTCTAGCCCCACTGCGCCTCTATTCTAGACGGGGAAAATCATATCGTCCTTGAACTGTTATGTTATGTTATGAGGATATTATTTTTAAATCGGCCGCCATCACTGTCGAGTAAATACTATCAAACCGTTGACAATACGATAAGGTCAAAGACAATATAGTTTTTACCGCCTAGAATAGACGCCCTGATTAAACAATAAGTACCTAAGAGTGTGTTAAGTTACTTTCAGATTAGACTACATTTTTTATTAAAAAAAACTGGGCAAAAGGAAATGTGGCCATACAAAAAAAAAAGTGACGATAGGAACAAGATAGGATAGGAACAAGATATGTCGTAAAAGAATCAATCTTAAATTCGACTAGCCCCAGTTTATTAACAAAAAAGTGCCCCATACTTTAGTACCAAGCCTTGGTTGGCCGCTTCATAAAAACAAACATTATTATTAGCTGATTACTTCGACACTCTACATGTAAGTGGTCATAAGTCCAGAATGCTAATGACATCATTCTGCCGTTCAAAAGAAAAAGGCTGTATAAGAGTATGAAGTCGATATACGCATACTGTCTTTCTGCTATGGTCGGCAGTTTGCTCTCGAGTCCTTGCTCAAGCTTATCAGTGGTTGTTATTGCTAACCGTTTGAACGCCGCCGTCGACTGCGATTTCACTAAAAAACCACAGATGGCCCATCTCTTTCACTTAAAACTTTGATTTTTAAGGTAGGGCTTCAGTCGGTAAGTAGGACGTCATGTACGACGTAGGACCTTGTGCAAGGCCCTGCACTCCTGTCCTCCTGTTTTGAATTGAGAAACTGAGATTTAGCGCCCGAGGCTTAAATTCAGTTAGTGAGATTTGCCGCACCATGGCGAACCAAAGATAAGACATACTTGAACAACTAGTTACCAATACAACTACAAGTACCAATGATTTAAGTGACCTGGGATAACATCACTAAGTACCTATTGTGCCGAAAAACAACTCCGCAAAAACTTGAAAGCATTTTTTGTTGAATTACTGAAGTGCATTAAGTGTAAACTCTGATGTATTTGCACGTCAAGGTAAGTCTTGGGCGAACCAGAGTCGTAGACACTGACAGCCATGCATTCCTACTGACTCCAAAGTATGTGATTTCTATACAAACTACCTAGTAGGAGAATTAATACCATGGGCATACACACACTTAATGCGGAGTCATCACTATATTAGTTATACCCACCTTATTAGTTGCATTAGTCATTGCAGTAGATACTCGTACCTATTCATTATGTGAAGCATTTAAATACGTTTGAACGCTAAGCTTTTTTTATAAATCTGTTTGAGAGAACCTTTGGTGCTAACATTTGCTTATCAAGACTGAACTAACGAGCCCAAACTTCGTGGGTCTACATTAAGTACAGTGGAGATCCTGTTGCAACTTGAGACCTTCCGACTCAAACGTTAGATAAGTATTAATTAGACACTAAAATATTGCATTGGGTTGATGTGAAATAACCTCAATCACGCCCAATAACCACTGTGGTGGACACACTTCGGTGCGTAATGTAGTGCGTCGTATTGTAAGGGCACGCAAAACAAAGCAGGAATTCGCAGTCCTGTTTTGCAACGTGTCGAAGGCCTTTGACGTTGTCAATTACGCCGCGCTTAACAGAAAACTGAAGAGTTTAATACGTTGTGGGCCAGGAAAACAATGACAATTCGGAGTGCCTACGACCGAAGTCTTCAAATGAAATGTGGAATGCCTCAAGGCTCCTCCCTGCCCTGCCCAATGTGCCTTTTTCTCTTATCCGCTCCGAAATGAATTAGCAGATACAATATATGCGGATGATGTTCATGTTTACAGAAGACTTCGTCGCAGCAATTGTGACTTAACTGCGGCGATCTCCTTGCACTCGAAAAAAGCCTAATGACTGTGTGAGCACTCATAATTTATGACTTATTAACGCTTCCCTAGATTTAAATTCTGCAGGTGATTGTGTATGTCAGGGAGAAAATCGCGTCCTACGGTAGACGAGGTAATGGACACAGCCAAGATACGACACGACCAGAAACTGGCTGCATTGTCCTACCGGCTAATAATATCTGCCCGGCCGATCAATGTTATGGGACCCAACTTGTACAATAGGGCGCCCAAATTTGTAACTGACGCTTCTAACATTTAAAGGCAAACTTAAAAAGTAGTTGGTCCAACAATGCTTCTATATTTAAAATCACTTTTCATAATGGAAATAAACTAAGCAAAGAAAGATTTTAATGGGTTTTCTGATTAATTCTTATTCATTCATTTTATATAGAAACTAGGTTATCTTATCTTATCTTATTGGTTGGGTCCTTTCTGATACACTTCAACCCTATGGGATCTTATGTATAATTACCTTCCTTTTTTAGAACCTTCCAGAAAGCGATGGGCGGAGTGCAGTGGCAGTGCCTTGCCACAGCCAAGGATTTTCATTCCTACGCCTGCGAGGGAATCACATTCACACAATAAGTTTTATTGTCTTCACTTCTTCGCTGCGCACTCTATAATCTGTCATGTGATTACACCTATATATTTACGTCCAGTGAACACTCGTATAATGTACCGGAGTTGGAACTAGTTGTACCTAACTAGGTTAAGTAGGACTTATGATGAAATTACTATCAATAAAGGATGTCTGCCTAATGCCTCGATGGCGTGTCAAACACTTGACGTTCCGAGTCTAGATCAGTAGGAAAACTAGAATAAATATAATAGATAAATTTGCGAGAGCGCTGAATAGCAAATACAGCGGTGTAACTGGTGCACCGTTGATATAAAAATAAGTTAACAATATTTAGGTACTAGAAAGCAACGAATACATAGGAAATATTGTTAAATTAGCATTAGTGAAAAAATTGCCTCACTACTAAGAGACCATACATACAAAAAACTTATTGTACATACATACATACATAGAGAAGGAAAACTCCGAATTCAAACCCGGCGGGATAGGCGTCGTTAGCATTGGACTGCTACCTATCTAGGAGAAGGAAAACTCCAATTTCAAACCCGACCCTGCATATGGACCATGCGAGCACCATTTAAAAGGTTTATACCCCAGGAGGGTACTGGCAATGCCAGAGAATCCCTCCCCAGGCCTAGCCTGGGCAGCCCTTCGTACTCTGGGGGGGGCAAAATAGTGCGAGCATGTTCAGATCCCTCCGGGGATCGGAACGGTGGCGATGCCGTTTGCCACGCGTCACGCTGTGTTCGTAGGGGGGTTGGCAAAAAGCGGGCCGCGGAAAGCCGCCTTGCTACGATGAATGTGTGTGGAGGGATGGAACATAAATTAGATGAGGTGTGTATGATGATGAAAGAGAGAAAGCTGGATGTTCTATGTGTGACTGAGACGAAGAAAAAAGGGGTGAGTACGTCCACACACGGAACCTTGACGGCATTATGGTCCGGGGTCCCGGTATCCGAGTACGGTCGTCAGGGAGTTGGTATCGTACTCACAGAGCGAATGGCTGAATGTATGCAAGAGCATGAATGTGTGAGCCCAAGACTTCTCTGGGTGAGACTCAAGGTAGGTCTCACCCGTTTATTCGTAATTGGGGCTTATGCCCCAGATATGAGTAAATTGAAAAAAGAAAGGGAGGAGTTTTGGGAAAGTTTGCATGAGGTTTCAACAAAATGCAAGGAGAATGAAAGGATTATTTTGCTAGGCGATTTTAATGGTTGGACAGGCGTGCAAAGGGATGGTTATGAATCAGTACTGGGTAAGTATGGTGATGAGCGAGTGAACGAGAATGGCAAATGCCTTCTCAATGTATGTTTGGCTAAGAATCTCTGCGTGACCAACACTTTGTTTGATCACAAAGAGATTCATAAGTATACGTGGAGACGTCAGAATGAGAAGTCAATGATAGACTTGATGATTGTAGATGAACGGTTGCGTAGCAAAGTTGTAGATACCAGAGCATTTCGAGGGGTTAGCGTAGGTTCAGATCACTACTTAGTGGTAACACGAGTAAGGGGTCTGTTCACACGTTGGCGCCATCGTGTTCCCGTACCGACCACTGCGTTAGAGAGGATAAAAGTAGAGAAACTGGATGATGAAGTTATAAAAGATGAGTACGTAAGAAAGCTGAAAGATTGTTTTGAATATGTTAATAAGATGGATGATAGTGAAGTTGAGAATGATGTAAATAATGTATGGGAGATTATGAAGAATGGCATGGTCACATCGGCCACCGAAGTATGCGGTGTAGTAAAAAGAAGGAAAAGCAAGAATGAACGTCCGGAATGGTGGGATAGAGAGGTAGATGATGTAGTGAAAGAGAAGAAAAAGTGTTGGTTGGATTTTGTAGCTGTAGAGCCAGGACAAGATCTAAGCAACATAAAGAAAAAAGAGTATAATAGATCAAAGAAAAGAGTGAAAGAAGTTGTAGCTAGAAAGAAAGATTTACTGAATGAAAAGTATGATAGGAGTTTCTCTGACAACTTCCGGTCGAATATTAAACTCTTTTGGAGCTTGATTAAATCGGCTCGGGGGAAATCAGAGAAAACTAAATTAAGCGCGGTGAGAGATGAGTCTGGAGATTTAATATGTGAGGAAGAAAGAATGCTTGATAGATGGAAAACTTATTATGAAAGCTTGTTTGAATGCGAAGATGTTTGTCTTGAGCCAGTAAGCACGAGTAAAGATGCAAGTAGCGAAGATGAAAGTGTGATTAGTATGAATGAAATTATGAAAGCTTTAAAAAGTATGAAAGCGAGAAAATCACCAGGTTGTGATAGAGTGTCGATAGAAATGCTGAGGAGAGGAGATGGCGTGGTGGGTAGTCTGTTGTACCGTCTTTTCAATGCATGTTGGAGTAGCGGCCGAGTCCCGGAAGATTGGGTCAAGGCCGTTATCGTCCCTCTGTATAAAGGAAAGGGGTCACAGCAAGACTGCAAAAACTACCGCGGTATCAGCCTCCTTAGTGTTGTCGGCAAAGAATATGCGAAGATTTTAATTGAAAGGGTATTGAATGTTACGAATGACAAAATCTGGGATGTACAAGCGGGATTTCGAAAGGGAATGGGATGTACGGATCAGGTCTTTTCACTACGGTCCATCACAGAAAAGTTCTTGGCTGTCAACCAAAAAGTTTTCTGTGCTTTTGTGGACCTGGAAAAGGCCTATGATAGGGTAGATAGAAAGGAGTTGTGGACGGTGCTGTCTATGTATGGAGTGAGCAGCAACCTGGTGCAGGCTTTGAGGTCCCTTTATGAGGGCTCCAGAGCCTGTGTCAGGATCAATGGGGCATACTCGGCCTGGTTTAATATCTCTAAAGGTGTTAGACAGGGCTGTGTTGCCTCACCGTGGCTGTTCAATTTATTCATGGACAGTTGTATGCGAGATCTGAAAGAGTATGATAAGGGTTTGCGTATGCAAGAGTTGCTAATCAAATGCCTCTTATATGCCGATGATCAAGTTATACTTGCCTCATCGGTACGTGAGTTGCAGGAGATGGTGACAGTGATGAATGAGGGATTTAAGCGAAAGGGGATGAGAGTAAATGTTGCCAAGACCAAGGTCATGGTGATAGAG
Organism: Acleris laterana; assembly: GCA_963966035.1. Lineage (NCBI taxonomy): Eukaryota > Metazoa > Arthropoda > Insecta > Lepidoptera > Tortricidae > Acleris > Acleris laterana. The sequence continues at coordinate 11,011,414 of OZ014438.1, forward strand.
AAGGACGAGGAGATGACTGAGTGCGTGATTAATATAAATGGTGAATTAGTAGAACAAGTGAGCGAATTTGTGTACCTGGGAAGTGTGTTTACAAGAGATGGTAAGTGTGAGAAGGATATCGAGAGGAGGGTGAATGCGGGGAATCAAATCAATGGGGCCCTGTACTCCTTTGTGAGCAGACAGGGCATTTCACAAAAAGCCCGACTGGCTGTTCACAATGGAGTGCTGGCCCCTACCCTGATGTATGGTAGTGAATGTTGGGTGTGGCAGGACAAGCATAAAAGTCGTGTAAATGCCGTTGAAATGCGCTCTTTGCGTAGTATGTGTGGTGTGAAACTGATTGATAGAGTAAGGAATGAAAAAGTCAGAGAGAAATGTGGAATAAAAGAAGATGTATTGACTAAGATTGAAAAGGGCATGCTTCGATGGTTCGGTCATTTGGAAAGGATGGATGAAAGAAGATTGACGAAAGAGATATACACATCGATAGTGAGTGGACGGGTCGGAAGGGGCCGCCCTAGGCGTACTTTTTCGAGTCAAATCGGTGAAATACTGGAAAAGGGCCGAATCTTAAGTACCCGAAACCGACGTGCGTGCATGACTCGATGTATGAATGTGGAAGAAGCGAAAGAAATTTGTCAAGATCGTAGCAAGTGGAAAGAAGTGGTCTCTGCCTACCCCTCTGGGAAACAGGCGTGATTTAATGTATGTATGTATGTATGTATACATACATACCGTCACGCCTTCATCCCAGAGTGGGGTACGCAGAGCTAAAGAATTACCAACAACTTTAACAACCAGTTGTTAATTCTATAACCACATTTTGCATAAACAGGCTTAAATGTTTATCATGCATATTAGTGACAGGTTGCAAGCCCATCGCCTAAAAATACTATAAGCCTTTAATCCTTTAGTCGTCTCTTACGACTTCCACCGGAAGACATGGAGTGGTAATATTGTAAGCCGGCAACCACACGGCATAAACTTTTGTATTAAGTATTTATACTGAAATTGATGATTAAGCATATAAATAGGTAGTGCAGTAATTAAAAAAACAGGGGAAGACATCACACTAATTGACCTAGTCCAAACCCAGCTCAAGGGTTGTAATATGGGTACTAGACAACTAACATAGATAAATAAATAGGTACTTACCTACTTAAATAAAAACATCAAAGGCTATCCGAGAAAATCTTTTTTGTTATCTTTATCTTTAAACTCGCGTCCGTCACAAAAATATTTGCCATACTGGGAATCGAACCCGGGACTGCTGTTTCGTAGGCAGGGCTACTAGGCCAACGCGCTGTCAAACAGGACTATACAGAAACCACATATCCATGTTTCTTTATATTGCTGATATTATTACAAGGAAAATTCAATTATAAATTAGGGAAGCCGTTCCTATGGGTTGGTTCTTAGCTAGGTATCATGAGAATCGCTTTGGCCATTTAAAGATATCAACTCTGAAAGTAGGAGTTGGCCTTATATCAGGGTGTTCGTATTTATGTAGATTGTTTATTATGGTACGAAGAAAGCTAACGAGCCCACCTAAAGAGTAATTAAAATTTGAGACGCAGAGATACAGCCTTGGCCAAAGGTGTTGAGCACCCATGCGTTTTTCATTTAAACGTCAAACTGAAATGGTGCATTTATATCTTTTATTATAAAAGTAGTATATCGATAGAAAAGATTACTCATATTTATTGACGTTAAGGGAAATTTCGTGAAATAAAATACGATTAATGATTTTATTTTAGAACCCGACTTTTTCTACCTTCAGGTTTCACACGCGAATAGCTACTTCAAAACGATATCTAAGTACTAATGATTTCCACATGTTTTTCAAACACTTTTTTTGTATTATACGCCTTTGTGTACTTATTAAATTGAAAAATAATACTTTATTTATAAGCTACAAAAACGTGGGGTGCTCAACACCTTTGGCCAAGACTGGCAAAAAACAATATTAATTAGTTTTTTATCTGTACAGCGTACGTACAGTGCACTAATGCAGCGGCAGCCAACAATATAACGCCAGAATAGCGCATTAGCTCACATTAGTTAGGCCATATCGTACTAATCGGATTGTTGACTGTACATGGACTATCGTTTATCAGGCTTATAATCAATGCTTAAAATTAGAACCTTGTCCGAAAAGTTTCGTCTCGAATATTAAGACAGTCATTTTGTTAAGAATTTTAATCCATACCCTCAACCTTACCCTGATTCGTTTATATTATGCTTGGAGTGTCACAAAGTCACAATTGCACTGCTTACAATGTTTTCTTTCGCCTAATTGAAGGCACTTAGCTACAATTATGAGCCGGTAAAGTGCATTTTGCGTGTGCTAACGTCTGTCAAATGTATGGTATTGTCATAGGGGACGACTGCTCGACAGTTTAAGCCCCCTTTGTGAATATGCAACGTGTTTCACGGGCCGTTGAGTGTGCGGCGCTACCCACAATAATGGCATAATATTTAAGATCGTTTTTGTGGAAGGGTAAGTAAGCATTCAAGCAGAGACAACGTATAGTGGTAATAGTTTGTGCAGTGTCTGTCAGGATCGCTACCACTACCACCATGAGATCTTATCTTTTAACCTACCGCCGAACAGCAGTTTATTACTATCATAGACATTTGTTTTATTTTTGAAACATTGCAATCTTAGGATTGCATTGTTGAAATTCTAGCCTCGAAATTGCAAATATCTATGGTGGTTTAGTTCCCACCTACCATCGAATGGCCTGTGTGCTCGTTTCCCTTCTCGATGCCAAAATAAAACATGCGTCAAGAAACGCGCCACATTATTCCATTCCATTAGAGCCCTAACGTTAATTCTATACATATTAATTGTTCCTCCGCAGTCGTTAACGGTCGCTGGAAGCGACTTGTCTATGACCACTCCACGTCTGAGTTTAAGCACAAAACTAAGCCACTGTGTCAGGTATTAAACGCCATTAAAAAAGAATTAAAAAATAAAGCTATGACAAAATTGGCCGGTGCATTGTCGCAGGAACAATGCCCGTATTTTGTCAACAGCCGCAACTGCGGTGGAACAATCGCTACATTGCTGTCTGTTATGAAAATGCATGTTAAATTGTTAAACTGCTTTTTGGGTATTGCGATCACCTGACGTAGCTAAGTTACCATTTCAAGTTAAAAAGTATTATAGTTTTAGTTATTTCGCCGTGTTGTTGTCACGTAATCCTTATGCGTTAACGGGTCAATAAATCAAATTACTTACAGAGCTAGTTGTGTTCCTCAAAATAATAAAACATACTGGGTGACTTCAAATTGGCAATATAAAATAAATGTTTTACAATCTACCTTAAACTAAACCCCTCTCATGTCATGATGATGCTACTAATTTAATTGAAAGAGTTAAGTATTTTCCAAGTTTTAATTATTCCCATTTTTTTTTTGACTTAATTCGGTTACCCTACCACTATGTTGAAGTTGATATCATCGACAGGTCGTACGACAGTTACCGTTTTATTTTTTGTCTTCGTAAATATGACCATACTAGGTAGTAAATAATAATTACACTTGAGGACTATAAATAATAATGGCTAAATGAGCATAAAGGCCATCTGATAGTAAGTCAAGTGGTCTGTGTGACCCATGGAATTAGGTATTCTATCTAAAGATTAAAGGCAAACGCACTCCCAACATTTAGAAATGACCGCCGTCGGTGGCCCTAGGCTGTTGACACGTGATCGTACGGTATGAGTTCGAACTCCAGCGACAATCAAGTACCAAGATTGAAGTTAAGTACAGTCAAGGAAATCGAAAGATTTTCACTCTTGTGAGTAAGACATAGGTATGGTACGTGTTTCAGTGTCCCTTACGGAACATTATCCGATTCTCTTCGGTAAAGGAAAATACCCTACGGAACAGCGGAGTGTGTCAGAGGGGTAATTGTATGGAGTCGAAGTGTATTAGAAGAAACTCATTTGTGCAAAAGATTACTATTCAATAGAAAACCCCCAATATAATAGTGATCCTTTCTTTCAGACCTGATATCTCTTGAAACCTATATAGCTAACAAACAATCAGATTGACCCAGTTTTCGTTTCACAGCTAGAGACCGACAAACAGATATATAGACAGATAGACGAGTAGCCGCTAGCGAAACTCCAAACAAAAAACAAAGGACGACCTCACATCAGTAAATTAAACTAATAGGCCTAGCCAAGATGTAAACGTTGCTAACGATTCTATTTTCTATCGACTCCAAATGTATAAAGACGTAAGCGGTTGACACAATCTGTCATCACTCAAGCTTACATGGAGTTCTTCAAGAGGGGAGTAAATAAGTTTTAAAGGGTCGTCGGCAACGCGCATGCTATACTTCTGTTATTGCAGGCGTCCATGGGCTACGGTAACCGCTTACCGTCAGGCAGGCAGTAAGCGAGTGTGACCACCACTGTCATATAAAAAAAAACATCTTGACTACACTGCCCAGTCCCAAACCAATCTCTAGGCTTGTGTTATGGGGTGTACTTAGAAATGATTAATATAGATTACTTACCTACCCGTTTATCTTCCACTGTTATCATTGACGTTCTGAATATCATCTGTAATACACGTAACTACACTACTCAGTAGATATATATAATTAGGTGTTCAGCGATTATGTGTACAGATACATATCTATGAGCATCGACCTTGTACAGTGTCGGTTTAAGTTATTGTTATACGTTGTCCGTGTTACGGTCTTCAGTACCTACAACATCTTGTTAGGAAACATCAAGTGACATTGGGCTATTTAAAAACTATTTTACATTGTTTGCATGGCTGAAATACTCAGCCTCGCGCTTGCGTGAGTGTATCTGAACATATAAAAGTCATCTCAAAATCACACATTCACAGTCTCGTGTTGCGTCAATTTTTAACGACCGATCTAAAATGGAAAAAGCGACCCGTGTGTCTGTTTGTTTGTATGTCTGTCTAAAAGACTACGTAAATGAAAAAACAAATGACGCGATAGCAAATGAATCGTTAAATTCAGAGCACAAATACATGAGCTAAAATAAAAAAAAAATGAATTTAGAATTCTTAGCCAAACACCAGATATTTTGAACTAAAGTGGCCAGTTCAACAAAACGCCCATTTCATATGTAGGTAAGGTAAGGACATAAATATTTTGTAAACCGTTTACGACGTTAAAGTAAAAAAAATATGAATATTTTTCAATCATATTGAGTTCCGGAGAGTTTGTGGATTAACACATACTACAGCATTAGGACACTAAACATACATAGGTACATGATTTCCACTGAGGGGTAATTGTGTCATTATATTTTTCTTAAGGGAACGACATATAATAAAATAATGCATGCGCCTTTTATACGCCTAAGGACCTAATCATATCATCACTACATATTATAAAACAAAGTCGCTTCCCGCTGTCTGTCCCTATGTATGCTTAGATCTTTAAAACTACGCAACGGATTTTGATGCGGTTTTTTTTAATAGATAGGATAATTCAAGAGGAAGGTTTTCATGTATAATAAACTTTGATTTACGTACGGGTATTACCGAAAACTCACATAAACCGAAGCGAAGCGAGGGCGGGTCGCTAGTTTCTTATAAAAGGGAGCAATAATAGTTTTTGAACGTTTTATTCCTTTAAAATCGTTAAAAGACGCATTTACCATTCTGCCGGAATACCTACTTATCCCCGCCCGACCTTACCTAGGCCTAACCTAACGCTAGGGACCCTTAGCTCCGAAGTTCATGGAACCAAAAATCTGAAATATCCTGACTTAAAAATATTTTTACGAGGAAAATACAATGCAAAATCTGTATTGAAATTTTGACCAGTAAAAATAGACCTTTATTGCATAGAAAATAAAGTTCATAGAGAAGGAGTAATTTCTCGAACTTATTCTTATTGACATGTTAAGAATCTACGTTACGTTTACGTTACGTTACGTTTTACGGATCCCTCGGTGCGCGAGTCGAGATTCGACCTAGACTTGTTTTTTTTTAGTAAATATCAATAACCAACACTTTGTTTTTTACATAAGTAGATCATTTAATTGTTTCAGGTGCGTTAAAAAAGCAGGCTATTGTAATGATTTAACCGTTTTTTCATAGGGTAATGTTATCAATCGTTATTGTAGGGCTGTACCGAATAGAACGTATAATAAATTTTGAATTTTGAAAGATTTAGATCGGAATGTAAGAGTGGCCAGGATTGTAACAACCTCGTTACAGCTATATGTCTATGGGAGGCCTAAAGCTTAGTGATATAGAACAGTGAACAATAATTAGATGTCAATGTCAGTATTCATAATTTTTTCTCACGACTTTAAAACAATCAAAACAAATGAGTAAAATTAACCGAATTATCTATTTATTTTGGTTCTGTTATCAGTATTCCACTCACGATGCATTTCCTTATAATCGATAAGATAACAATTCATTATCAGCTAGTTCGCCATTATCAGTTGTACTTATAAAAACATTAACAGCACAAATATTCTGCCCAGCCCCATAAAGTTTCGATAGAAAACATGGCACAATTTTTTTGATACCTAGTATGGAAACGATTTGTAATGTGTTGAAATCTGGTCAAATCACATGCTTTCCGATGCCAGCATGTGCGGAGGAGCCAACTTTAAAACATATGGTTGGTTTTATATCAGAAAACAAAAATTAACAAATTCGAACTCTTTTGATTTTAAAGAATTAATGTAAATCAAACTGAAATTTGAAAAAAAAACACGAAATAAATGCCGTGAAATGTTCCTACTTTGTTCCTTTATGGGTAACTATGCTCCATAGTGACTATTTCGTTTGTTACATTATAAGTCAAGTCGACGACAAATTTGCTAAAAATATTTTTTATTTATACATCCAGACACCGACAAGTGAATGATAGCAATATAATGATTTACAACGGTGGTTATTTATAAGGAAGGAGTCTTTTAAAACCTTTCAAGAAAATCTTATTATTTTGAAATACCACATGAATTGACAAACAGCTCATCGTAGTAGAGAAGTGGATCCAAAACAACAAAACCACGGTGGTTATTTATGCCCATACTAAAAACGCGCCAGTGTTTAGAAGTACATTGCGTCGTTACAATAATAGCTCTCGCCTCAAACGTGAAAACTAACTCGTCGATGTACTTCTACTAGCACGCTTTTGCTGGAACAATGTAAATCAGCCATCAGTGCGGCTTTAGGGACAGTAAAAGGGCACTTTTTGTATCGTTACCGACATGAGTACCTGGCCACTTTTGTACCTTATCGCTTTCACTCGTCTAATAATTATACATGGTTGTTTAACCTGACGATAATACGACAAAGGTACGAAGTAGGCTGAACAATACACTCGGTGTCGTGAATTTTCCCGCACAGTTTCCCATGTGATAACATCACTATAAAAATATCTAATTATACAAACAATATACGAAATACCCACACTACAAAATCAAGGGCGGCTCACAAAATAAATAACTACGCTGTACGCACACTTCTAGGGTGACATGTTTGATTAAAACACTACTATAGGAGGTAAGTTAAGTACATATATAAATCTTTAATATCCATTCCATACCCAATTCCTGACTTTTAAGAACGAAACATTCCTTACCTTACACATGAACAAAAATTAAAAGTTAAGTTGGCTAGTCGATATGCATAACGCTAAGTTAGTGATTTTCAAAAATCTTCAAAATGTAGAAGATCGACGTAAGGTTATGAGGTTATGACAGATCGCGTCAACTGCTTGTATCAAGTTCATACATTTCGAGTAACTATAGAAAACTTAAACGTTAGCAGAGTTTGCCACTTGGCTAGGCCTACAAGATTTCTTACGGTTATTCTCAGACTGTTCTGACGATTAGAGCTATACGGGGCCAAATACCAATCTTTAAAGTTTTAGAGTACCTACCCATAGTACAAGCCTACAGCTTAGTTTGGGCCGAGGTCAATCTGTGTGAGATTGTCCCTTGATATTAGTTTATTTATCATCATTTGCCACGCTCGGATTCCCAGTTACTTATTACTAACTAGCGACCCGCCTTCGCTTCGCTTCGGTTTATGTGAGTTTTCTGTAACACCCGTACATGAAACAGGATTTATTATACATAAAAACCTTCCTCTTGAAACACTATATCTATTAATAAAACCGGGCAAGAGCATGTCGGACCATGCTCAGTGTAGGGTTCCGAAGCCGTAACGACAAACACAAAAAACTATCTCAAAAATCAACATGTATGAAACAATTTTCTATTTAAAGTTATTTGGCGCTGTCTTAGATGATTTTTAGTAGGTATAAACCCGTTAATCGCCTGTATCTCAGGAACTAATCATGTCTACTTAGCCGTGATAGTTTTCCTTTAAAATTCGTTATATGCGCTTTCGTTGAAGATTTTTTTCAGATTTTTAGTACTTGTAGTTTTGGCTGTAGGGGGGGGGGGGGACACTTGACTCTAACAAAAAATAGCGCTTTAAAGCTTAATATTTCATAAACGGATCCCTTAATCGAAAAATTGTTTGCATAAACCCGCAATATTTTTGAAAGACCTATCCAACGACACCCCACACTATGGGGTAGGCAAGAAAAAAAAAAGACATCCCCACGTTACGTGTAGGGGAGGTGCATTAAAAAAAAATATTTTTCAAAATTTTATTTTACCACTTTGTTGGCGTGACTAATATGTACATTCATGCCAAATTACAGCTTTCTAGTACTATGAGTCTCTGAGCTAGACTGGGGACGGACGGACGGACGGACGGACATGGCGAAACTATAAGGGTTCCTAGTTTGACTACGGAACCCTAAAAACCGCATTAAAATCCGTTGCGTAGTTTTAAAGATCTAAGCATACATAGGGACAGACAGCGGAAAGCGACTTTGTTTTATACTATGTAGTGATTTGTCAACATTGGAAACTATAGCTCCTTACAGATATTTATGACTACGCAAAGCGTTTTTTTCCGATAAGTACCTAATTTGCATTCTATTGAAACACGATAAACACGAACTTCAAGTATGGGAATGTTTATGATCCCACAATTCTCATAGCTGAGTACTCTATACTCTTCTAACTTCTTAGAAGAAAGCGAGACACGTGTTGGTTCACTGAAGTGCTAACATGATTACCACACTCGGGGATATTATTCAGTGCAATATTAGCCCCTAAGTCAAAGCATTAAGTAGTCTGAAGAAAGAAATTATTGACAATAGTGGTGTTGCTTAGGAACTGTTCGCGCGTATCAAATGTCAGATTCCAGTGGTGCCACCCGCACGGTGTTGTATAGCCTGGATTCTCGGATTTTATCCATTCGCGTTTTAATTATGCATGGTGATATCAAGTTGCATAGTCGGATAACAAGTTGTCGAGCGGTTTGGTGTCAATATTCGTTATGAAACCAAACACTCGGTGAGCTGGTTCGGGTCTAACGACGCGACACGTATTGAAAAAATGGCGAGTTGAATGATGCGACGGACCTGCGACTCGGGACTATCAAACCAAATTGGAATAAAGACTTGTTGCGAGATTAAATAGGGGCTAATCTTAGATTAAATACTCTTGGTCGAATCTGTCTTTCCCCGAATAAGAAGACCAAAGGTAAAAAAAACTCAACTGTCTCCGACTATTAATAAAGCCTTAATTGTAAAAGGGTTTTGATAGCTATTCTCCCTTTTTCCAATGAGGGCGGCACGCGCGTTTTAATTAAGGACCACTTGGGTACTTACGTGGCCTCTACAATTGTAAATGAACACGTAATGCTACCCTTACCCTAAAACAAAACGTTTAAATATTGTTTAAAATTATAAAGACATACGACCTTTAGGTTTCGCAGAAGAGAGAGGAAGAGCAATATACGACCTTTCAATCAAGAGTTCCGTAATTGGAATTGAAGACTAAAAGTCTGTACGAATACCTAGTAACGATGTAATTTTTTTAATTGTGCATCCAGCTGTAAGGGCCTTTTCTACTCGCGTCTATAAATTGTTCATTTTGACGACGTCGTCGGTATCGGTAAAAAGCTACCCATATACATAGTAATCGAAGAGTCATGTTAATAACAGTTCTGGAAAAAGCATGGTAATAACAGTTTTGTAATAACTATTTCACCATTGTTATTACCATGTCATTTGTAATAGATTAATCACTGTGAGAATAAATGTTAACCTTCAATAAATACTTTAAACTTAAATAATAAAATAAAGTTAACCAGAGATATTTACTCAATTTATTTCAGGGTTTTAAAGAGTTTAATTGTTTTAATGTCATGTTACTTAAAGACATCAAGCAAATATCCGTAGGTATTTTCAGATCTGATGCTGCATGAGTTAATATCCGCATTGCAAAGGCAGTCAAGTTTTCAAAGCTTGCTTTCAGTTAAATTGTTGGTTTATTCCATTGCACATTATATATTTAGCAGTTCCGTAACCGCAATTCTAACCATCTTCAACAATATTTCCGAGCAGCCGTGAAAAGGCCTCAACGCCACATCTTAACTCAGTTATCGGTTGTGAAATACCTATCGGCTAAACACCGCCTCGGTTCCCAGGGCCAGAACAATTAAACAATTACGAGTATTTCCAGCGTGGTGCAGTACGATTTTACTATACTATATACCGCTATAAGTTTCAGCGTGAGTTTCAATAAGTTCGGTACAAAATTGACTATGTTATCCAGTTTTTGACTGTAGAGGTTAAAAACTTCCATAGTTAGAAATCAAAATGCGACTGAAAATAATACAATACAATACAATTATCACAGGTATATTTTCCCTGTGACACTCACACGTTCTTAATGAATCTTTATGATACCGCATTCATTGAATTCGGACCAATAGTTCAGGAGCTAAATTGGAACTTCCGATTTTAGAGATCAAATACATACATCAGTAGGCCAACAAAAATGTTGAGCACTTTATTTATTTGCCGTGTCATAATAATAAACATTAAACCGGGCCTCTATTTTTCTCGGTAAAACAAGATTGCTTTAATGTGTTACCGTATAGATTTTAACTCGGCCGCGATTACTGTAACGTAAATAAAAGCTAACGTTGACAGTACGATAATACGTCAAAAGCAATACTGTTTTACAAAAATCGTTAAAAAATGTCAAGCATGGTGATGACTTTAACCACAGACTTTAACAATCGGAATGACAAGGTTCTAAGTACGCTTATCATTTTTATTGGGGTACGTAGACCTACGTGGATTTATACTTTATTACTTACTATTCAAGACTTTATTACATAAATAATATTAATTAAGCTCATAATAAGATTTGGCTGCATTAGTCATACTCATTGACTTTTAGTTTATGACTTTTCAATTATTTGTTACGAGAATGTATAATGGTTCAATTCGCGTATGACTAATTCTTAAATAACTGTCAGATTATTTACGGAAATTATGGATCAACATTGACCACTACGGGTACGATTTGTTTTACTATTAATAGGAAAACCCTGTAATGTAAATATTTCTAGTGACTTCGTGGAAGTTTTCCTGAACGCATAGACGTAGTGTTAACAAAAACAGGATAACTGAAGTTAGAAACGCAAATCACTGCAAGCAAGCGGTAAGTGCAGTGGTGAAGTAACAACGATGATTCAGGGCAAATATCACACACACGGTATTTTTATTGTACAAAAACCAAAAAAAAATGGAATGTGGTAGACATTAGTACAAGACGTAGATTACAGAAACTGCGTGAACTAATGTCAGGTGGTCTCCTACGACAAGCTCTAGTTTGGAATGAATATATGTCAAGGAACAACCTTACGAATATTGACCAAGTTTCATTCTAAGCTCCAGGCTTGTAGAGAAATACATCCTTGTATAAAAAGAAAACATCCAAGACTCAGGAACAAATACTCGCGCTCATCACACAATTCCGGAGAATCGAACCCAGGGGAACTAACTAGGTAAACCGCGTTGTAAGAGTTCAACTTCAAATATTCTCAAGTGTCTCCAAGCCTCCATCAAATTTCATTTCACTTCCAACAGTGAAACATCAACAACAAACTACACTAAACGCCACAAACAGCGATATACGTGTATTGACATACCTATCAATAAAGTAGTAAAACATTTAGTGAAATATTAACTTTACTTATAGGTAAATACAAAGTGTCTAAATACGTTCAACTTACAACAAATGCTACTGTTTTTTGTTCAAGCACTAAGTGAATCATGGGAGAACGTTAAGCCCTAAAGCCTTCAAAGACGAGTATAAACATAAATACAGTCACGAGATTTAATTTGGTACCCACCCACCTTAGGTCTAAAGTAAATCTGACATTCTACAGCAATAAGGTTGAGTTTCCTAAAAGTTAAAATTAACTTGACATCTTTAATGACATTGACGACTTCAAGCATTATTGTTTTTGAAATGGGTCCCAAATTAACGCTCGTGACCTTACATTGTAGGTATAAGAAATGTCTACAACCAGTAAGAACAAACTTAATAAATATGTCACGTTTCGTCAAAAAACACAAGAATTACCAACCGAAGTGACAATGCAATTTTCATTCGGGAAGCATTTTCATTAACCGAATGTGTAACTAATCACCAGTACCTCCACTATTCATTTAGCTCTCCTTCCCAACAAGTTTTCGATTTCCGAGTCAGGGTGGCGGCTGGGTGGGCCCATGTAGAGCAGCCACTGACACCTCATAAGGGAAGGAAAGGATATTTTCAAGACGGCTGCCATGGAGCTAGCAGGATACAAAATGTAAGGTTTCAAAATCTGACTGCTTTTGTAGAATACGGATATTATAACCTTGTAGAAGAATTTAAACCTGAAATTTAGTGGAAAATTCTTTTCTTGATGTTTTTAAAGAAGGATTCTTAATTTTTTTAAATACTGCATCTGAATATTAGTATCAAAGGTTAAAATAGTAAATGATCTGTCAAATCATTTAGTCTACAGAATGTCTGAAGAGACAGATATTATGTAGGTATACATATACATTCCCTTTTTCCGACATATATTATATACCCAAAAATTATTAAAACGCCTTCTTGGGAAATCGCAAAAATCGCGAAGATTCTTATTGATGTGCAAAAAAGTTCAAAGGATCAAAAATATCCAATATCAAAATAATATAGGATATTTATATTGTTTGATTTGTGTAGATTACGCCCTCATTAGTCATTATAAATACATTGACACTGTGTCATTTTCGGAAGGGGAGGAAAGGTACCTATATAATTAATATTATATCGTTGTACAATCACACTCAACACTCTAAAAAATAACGCTTTGGGCGACCACGACATAACACACATACCATCTAATTACAACGAATGACAACGCTGATATCATTGCACTCAAAGATAGTTATTAGTTGAGTCACTGCGCACCTAGGAATTGGGGACCTAGGAGCCGAGTCTGCCCGAAGATAGCCGAGGATTCCCGAAGGCGACGCGAAGTAGGGAGTTCGGCAGCCCGTGACGGTAGCAGCGAACCATGACGTCTCCTACCCACTAGGTTCTACTTGACTGTATAGACAACGTAAATCCTGTAATCTCCTATACCGTCAATCATTTGTATTATAGCCAAAAGACGCGCTCGGTAAAGAATTGTGAAACACTTCCGCGTTTGAATTTCGGATTTCGAAACGTTCGCGGTTGACGCCATTTTGAATAAATGACCACAGACCAAGCAAAATTGGAACATAGGCATAATGAAGTTTGTGAAAACGCGGCTTGTGAATTTAGCACTTCTTCAATTGTGGTGTTTGACATTAATAATGATTTAATGTTGAAACGAACGACTTTGTAAAATATGAAAACACCAACTTTCCCTCTTTACAAATGTAGTTAAGAGATTGAGAGGAAACCGAATTAATTTAAAAGTTTTATGACTTTGCTGCTTGACCATTACATTGGCAACCAGCGACTAGCTCTCGCTTTGATTAGGTTATCGGAATAAAAACCAGTGCAAGTCAGCGGTAATATAGCTTCCTAAAAGAAGCGCTACAAGAAAGAAAATAAACAATAAGGAGTGTCCTTACTGAGGGCATTCGCGTGTAATGAGCATGTGGCGCGAACGTCAAAGTGGTGTGTAAGCTTTGTAACGCTCGAGTCAACGTCCACACCCTCCACAATGTTTACGCGAATGCTGTCAGCGAGAACGCTTCTTTACTTGAGTTGTAACGGAAAAGAGAAAATATGGTTTATAATATAATACTTCTCTACATTAGTAAACAAATATCGAAAACTGACTAAATTTATAAAACTGACATAAGCGCTCGACATAACCCAACATCTTACGAGGGCCGATCCGTTTTTAGCTGTGTCGACATTTATTGAAATATATTAATATTGTTGATACATTCATATAGCAAATTTTTATTACGAACAGGTTTGGCGAAAATATTTGTAAAAAAATAATGCTTTTTTTGATATTTAATTTTCACAGAGAAGATGTTTTCTATAAATTTAGAATTTTTGGTGAAAACATCAGGTTTTTGGTATTCAAAACCTGTCTCAACTCTAAAGGGGTCGTCTGATTCTGATGATATTGCCCGTGATGGAATCGACAGTATTTTTAGTATATTTAAGCTGCTTGTTTTACTCTATTCCCAAATATAGTACTGCACAAAATGCTTTCATTGAAAGTCACTGAATTTTCCTGGAGACTCTAATTTAGACATTTCTTCAAGGCTTGTTTACTCCATATTCTAATATCGAACGTTGAAGGAAACGTATGGTTTAAAATAGGACTAATATACTACACGTTTTGTTATATTTATATTGCAAAAAGATGAAAAGGTTACTATTTTTGAGACAGGAATACGTCGCTTGCAGATTTATCATAGCGTTAACACGTTTAGTGTTAAAAAAATCGTAAACCACAAACTAAGTGATTTACATCTATGATTTTTGGACACAATGTTTATATTGGAATTTGCCTTAAATATCCATCAACAATATAAATATATTTCAATAAATGTCGACACAGCTAAAAACTTTCGGATCAGCTCTCGTACGTCAATCGTAATACATTTTTGATAGCTATGCATATTCTCTAGGGCCATATAGTACTTTTAACTATTTAGGCTACAGTCCGCTACGCTATTTATTATCTCCTCTATCAGCATGTGTTAGTAATCAGGTTTTCATTAAAAAAACTTGTGTTTGTTGGGATTACAAAAATGATTTAACATTTTGATCCGTAATTGTCACATCGTAGCGAACTCGCGTGATAGCAAAATGAGGTTAATGATTTGTAACAGCAAAAAGTGAGGCCGAGTGGTGTCATGGCCGCCTCGTCATTCCACATGAACACGAATGATGACGGTTCGACGCCCGTTCATGGTTTTAGCCGCTGGGGATCCAGTGGGTACACTTAACTTTTTGTATAGCCTGGTCACGGGATAGAAACCTGGCAAGTGAACCCAGCTCGCATTAAGATACGTCGCCAACGCTAAGGACTTATCGCCGTAACGACACGTTAGCCTAGTTATTAGTGAGCCTGCCTCGAAGCTAGCGATTACGGGTCCAAATTATTAAGTATGTATCTTTATCTTCTTCTTTACATCTTTACTGTCTAGTACCCATAGCACAAGCCGAGAGCTTAGGGACTAGGTCATTGTCCCGTAATATTTATTTATTATTTTTTTGCCTCTCTTGGCGCTGGACACCCATGCGCTTTCGTGATTGCTGTCAATCAGGTGACACGCTGGGTCGTTGACCTTCTTGAGTATAAAAAAATAACAGATCATTCTGCAGTTCTTACCATAGTCAGGGTCAATAGAAATAGCAAAAGATGTAAACAAATCAGTACTGTTTGACACATATCACTTCACTACATAGTATAAAACAAAGTCGCTTCTCGCTGTCTGTCCCTATGTACCTATGCTTAGATCTTTAAAACAACGCAACGGATTTTGATGCGGGTTTTTTTAATAGATAGAGTGATTCAAGAGGAAGGTTTATATAAGTATAAGTATAAGGGGACAATGTCACACCAATTGACCTAGTCCCAAACTAAGCTCTAGGCTTGTACTATGGGTACTAGACAACGATATAAATACTTATATAGAGAAATATATACTTAAATACATTAGAAAACATCCATGACTCAGGAACAAATATTCGCGCTCATCACACAAATATCTGCCCTTACCGGGATTCGAACCCAGGACCGCTAGCTTCGTAGGCAGGGTCACTACCCACTAGGCCAGCGCGTCGTCAATATGTATAATAGATTCTGGTTTATGTACGGGTGTTACAGAAAACTCACATAAACCGAAGCGAAGCGAGGGCGGGTCGCTAGTCCTCAATATTTCTGCAAATTCTGACGACGCTGGCGCTGGTCTAGTTGGTAGTGACCCTGCCTACCCAGAACGGGTTCAAATCCCGGTAAGGGCCGATATTTGTGTGATGAGCGCGAATATTTGTCTCTGAGTCATGGATGTTTTCTATGTATTTAAGTAGGTTTATATTTCTCTATATAAGTATTTATATCGTTGTCCAGTACCCATAGTACAAGCCTAGAGCTTAGTTTGGGACTAGTCAATTGGTGTGACATTGTCCCCCTAATTATTTTTTTTAAATGAGTTTTTATTTAAAAAAGCCAATTCCTAGTTAATGGTTATTTTATTTTAAACAGAATGTGAACTTAACGATCAAGCGTGTATATAATAAAAAATACCTCACGCGATGTCCAACAGTACGTGTTTATGGAGTAATAATGTTAAATTGGTCTGTTTGGTTTTGTTTACATCTTTTGCCATTTCTATTGACCCCGACTTTAGAACCTCGGGGTTCTAGGGAAGATGCAATGCTAACGTTAATGATTAACGAAAACTGTCAAGATCGACAGTTTACGTCAATGCTATACATTTTGTCAGTAGGCCTAGCTAAGGCGCAAACGCTGCTAGCGTTTTCTATCTACTCGAAATGAAAATCGTTAACTTGTGTTATAAATGCATCCTGACTAGGCTCTTAGTTTTCTAAAATCACGAACGATAGCGTTAGCGTGTTTTGGTTTCAACAGGTAAATTAATTTTGTTCAAACTCCTCCACTAGTTCCATCCGAAGCCATTGGCTATAAAAACTCAAATGACTTCTTCGAAGTCAATACAGGGAGTGCAATCGGACACTAAGGTCAGATTTATCTGCTTCCCCTTATGCCAGCTATAATTGGGGTGTTGAACTGTTGACTCATGCTGAATTCTACAACATAATATAGTGTGTATATTTCATCGAGGCCGAAGAGTGGCTGTAACAAAGACCAATGATTTTAGTCTAAAAAAAAGAGCTTAAAAACCCGACTGTTGTAATATTCTATGTTCATATCCATGTCATATATTTTTGGAATCCGCATTGCTTCCATCGCTTTATTTGTATAATTATGTCACACGGTGGTGTTTGACAAATTGGTTTTTCCACACAATTACGTTACGATCTACCATTTTTTAACTTAGTCGAATCTGACCCTACTGGCTCTACGAGGGAACAAAGAACCATGCATACCTACCTCTACATAGGTCAAAAATATTACCCTCCCTTTGCAGTCGAGTAAAACTACAATTAATTTGGTCTTCCAATAATAATTCTAATTTCGTAAAATTCAGCCTATGTCTTTCAAAATACATACGTCTAGTGTGTTGATTAGAGTTTGAAATCGTTTGTTCTTTCTATTTGTTTTGATGAAATGAGTTTCACAAGTGGATTAAGTGACGTCATTAAAGTTTACACAGTGACGTAATTCAACGAAGAAAGCATTATGTCGCCTTCTGGATGTACGATTATACCTATGACATAATTCTTGATGTTAAATCACAATTTAGAGGTTCCCTATTGTATGGCATAAAATTATTTGTCATATTATTGTTACACATAATTGCTTTTAGCCGAATTAGTGATGGGCATACTCATCTTTACGCATAATTTTTTACGCATAAAATTTAAAAGCATAAATGCAGAAAGCATATTCGTCATAAAGATTAACGTCAAATAGCATAAATACGAAAAGTCATAATAATAAATTAGCATCATTACAAAGCGCATAACAGTATTTGTCCTAAAAAATAGTCATGGGCAAATGGTACGTTTTGTGTTAATATATATTTAGGAAGTAAGGCGAGGTCGACGGAGGTCCGCTTTGCGGACCTCCTATTTTTGCGTTGCTTGGGCGCTTTGCGCCTGGATATCATACTAACCTAACCTAACCTAATGTACCTAACGTGATCTAACGTAACCTCATATTTTGTTGTTCATTTTGTAGGTTCATTCATTTAGGGAACTAAAATTATGGTTAATGACATATATAACAAATAATTAATAGCCCAAACAATAATATGCATAATGTGTATTAGTCTAATAGAAATTAGTCCAACTGAAATTATGCTAATAGCTTAATATGCCAAAAAAGTAGTAGGCCAAAGTATTGCTATGCGACAGTACTATTATGCCAATACAAATTATGCCAAATGAATTATGCGAAACAATAATAGTCTAAAAAAAAATATGCGATTGAAGGGGATCCCCAATTTAGATTGTAACATTTCACGCGTATTTGTGCATCGCTGACGAATAGGTATTCATTAAATGGCTTCTTTCTTACTTATACTTATATTTGTTTAAAAAACGGTAGTCAAATATCCACCAAAATCTGTTATACTACTACGAATACATTGGCATCAATGAATAAAATAAATAATAATACACCTCAGGTAAGATGATAATCCAGTGCCAGTTAAACTCTCGCACCGAGGGCTTCGTACTATCGCAAAATATCAACGCTAATTGGTAAAGAATACTGTAGTTACCAAATCAATTACGTAACCTCGTTGAAACGTCGTTGCACAATTTCGTATTTCTATTTTAATAATTTCGTATTTTTATTATTTATTAGGAAATTCACATCATCGACCATTTTCCTAGGACTATTCAAAAGACGAATTTGGACGGACAGCGCAGGCTAACAGGCGTAGCTAGTTTGAGTACCTACCGAACCCTAAAATATTTATTCTATTCATATGGTCCATTTTATCTTCTGCTATTCCCCTAACGTTTGGTTTCAGAGCCATAACTCTCCTATATCATCACCTTCGGTACGACAAGGGCACAATTGCCCCTATAATCATATAGTACATTGTGCCCTTGTTTTACCGAAGGTACGATTGTCATGTGACAATCGCATAGCAACTTGGAATGACAATTACCTACACTGTTTCTGACTGTTTTAACTATTAGTGTTTACATACATCCATACAAAAGATGAATGTCTCTGTTATCTAAGAAAACAGACGTAATGCCGCCCCGCCCGGCCCCCTACCGAGTTAGGGACAGTGCACACAGTCTACGACGGAAACTTGACTAGGGACGGTGCACACAATGACGAAGTTACTAAGTTTGTAAGTTTCATTACGAATTAATTTCACAATACGCCTTGGTTGCCAAAACAACTTTATCAGAAGGCTTCAATACCGAAATACCTATTATTTTTTTGAAATACTGAATTCCTAATATTATTACGGCTGTTTTTAATAAGAATAATATAGATTTGTTCTATCCAAAAACGCGATAAATACGAGTTTCGCGTGTCATCAGGGCGTATACGGCATTTCTTTAAAAAATTGTACACAGCTGTTACGTTAACTTTTCCGCTGACTTACGAAAATTTGTTAATACTGTTATAAGACAAATGGTGGTACATCTCAGAGAAAACTCCTGTAGCAAGTGCAAGTATATTACTAACGGGTGAGGATTAAATCCGCTTCATTTATTGAATTTGAGATACGTACTGTTAATTGGCGTTGAGAGTAGAATATAAATGTACGACAAATTTTCGTAACTCAGCGGAAAAGTTAACGTTTCTTAATTTTAGTACTTAACTAGGCACAAACTTTTAAAGAAACGCCCATATTCTACATTCGTTTAGATCATGCTTTGATATCGTGATCGCGCTGTGAACTGAATAAGAGCTGCCATGGGTTAATAATATATTGTGGAATAAAGTCCCGGTAAAACTATAACTTTCACAAGTGGCAACCAGTTATTGAAGTATCTGAGTACCCTGAACTGAGTTATACCAAATTTTTCGTCCATTTTGTCATCCGCTAGTGTGTGCTCGCCTTGCGCATGTACCTATGGTCACGCTTGTCGGCTCCGCGCAAAATGTTCACACATACAACTTTACTACTTTGTTTTTTATTCTTATTAGACACACGTGTAACTTTACCAAGCGTATGTTGACGTTTTTTTTTGATTAAGGTTATAAATAGAAATGGTGAAGTTATTGGCATGATGCTAAAATATAGTCAAATATATTTCAGATTATATTAAATACTTAATACTTATTATTTTGAAATGGTTCCTCTAAATTATAAAATATAATATATGTATTAGTAAGACAATTAACTAGTAAATAGAAGTTTGAACGTTAAAATATAAAATTTGGTTTTGTAAAAAAACGTACTTATTTGAAACAAGATTTTGCTGCCGACTGTACTTTATTTTGTACTTACATTAATAATCTGCTTATCAAACCCAAACTCGTTAGTTCCGGTAATCCCGATTTGGTGGGTCTACGATAATAACAGCAAAGATTCTGTTGCCATCTTGGGCTGGAATTAGCACCTAGATATCATTTTAATGCAATGCTGCCTTTGTTTTACCTAAGAATTTATTCCAAACCCAGCGATCTTTGCTTTGAAGGAAAATAATTCAAAATTGACTTGCAAGTCCTGACCGGCAAACGAAGCAAGTTAAAGCTAGTAAAAAAAGTATCCACATTTTGGCAGACCTTTTATAATTTTAGGTATTTACATGTCATTTGAGGTTATGACATTTTTAAGTTTTACATTCAAAAATACATCAAAGCCGAAATTTGCAATTTTTTTTTAAGTAAGTACTTACCAAATTAAAACATGAAAAGAATAAAATTATTTTCATAAAAATATTTAAAGGTTAAATCTTTTAAAGGTCGCGAAGCATAGCTATAATGTATTGCAAGCGAAGTTTATAGATATAGCATGTATTATCCAAGCTTGTCTCTGTCTTCGCACAGTGTTCAAGGGCTAGAACACCGCCAATTTAAGAAGTGTTGGGCTTCGGATCAATTGTAGGAGGCGATGTGCCTTGTAATTTAGTTATATTGTAATGCTAGGGTCACTCCCAATTGACCCACGTTGCAGCTGCTCGTCGGTAAAGTTGGTGGGTTCCTTTGAAAAGCAAACTTTTTTAAAACGTTTGGAGCCACTAACATGATAACCACTAATTATCATGTTCGTGATAATGGTTTATTACCTCCTTACGATTATTAATCAGGTATCATGGCAATAAATAAATGTAAAACATAAACGCGGTGTTCGGAGTAAAATTTGCAACAAGATTAAATTTTGACCCAAGAACTGATGCACAATACGGGGGTCACCACAATGTTGTAGGTCCACGTGGGACGAGATTCTAGGCGATAAAAACGATATCGTATTTTATTGATGTGTGCACAGTCAGTCATAAACTACACGTTCCCTAGATTCCAAAAATATCTACACGCCCCTATCCCACTATCAATAAGGTCTATGTATACATATATTTGACGCGATGGCTGTGGAGATAATTATAATGTTTTCGACTGTACGTATATTATTGCAGTTAATAAAATCGTTAGGTATTTAGTAGTAGTTACTTATTTTCTTAATCTTTTGTATTTTAACGCAGTTATCGTCAATAAATAGAACAGTGATTCAAGAGAAAGGTTTAAAGTATAACATATTCTCGATTATATATACGGGTGTTATAGATAACTCACATGAACCGAAGCGAAGCGAGGGCGGGTCGCTCGTTTATAATATTAGTAAGATTAATCTGAAAGTGATCTCGGGTCACGAAGACTCGGTGCTTCTACTTATAGGTCATTCGGACCGATGCAATGCAACTCTTTATTCTTATTTATTACGCAGATGTAACAATGAATTAATTGAAGCCTTCCATCTAACTCGATCCGGAGCGAACCAGAGACACTATCAATGTTTTTGAATCACCAACATCGAATCACTTGTGATTCATGATAATTTAGATCAATTAATGGTCCAGTCATTAAATATTGTGACGTCAAGATCTACTGATGCATGCTTCGAGTCAGGGTCAGTGGGACTTGATGATCTGTATTCGGGATCGATCCTGAATACGCTTGAAAGTCAAATAATAATTATATGAGTACTTCGTGCATGAGCATGGGTATTCGTTCCTGAGTCTTGGAAGATTTTAATGTATTTAACCCGTCTTTGCATGGCGATGGAAATTTATGTCATAACATAATAATAGGTACCAACTTTATTTATGTATTAGGTACGTATTTTGTTTGTATTTTTTTTTATGCGTAAGTATTCAAAATGAAATACGGTTTGAATTCAGACTTTTTTCATTTTCATGTTTATTATCTGCAGCAAATGTTTCGCAACGGGGCAAACTTTATTGGCGTGGTTTCATAACATGATTTTTCTAGTTTTTAACGAAGTATTTTTGTGATTCAGTTCAAAATGGTTTCTATTTTAAAATTATTAAGTATGATCCATACATAAAACGGTAAAAATATCAAATTATCAGAATCTCCATCATAACCGCACAGATGGTAGCTCTAAACATATGCGGGTTACCACGTGGTTTAATATTTTTTCTGAACTACACTACCCTGAGAACATTTTTTATCCCACATCAGATTTGAAGAAAGTTTTGAGAATCCCTACATGATTGTTTCTCACGATTAGTGTTTTTTTTTGAAAAAGCCATCGAACCTTTAGTAAGATTTCACATTCATATATTTATAATTAAGATACTGCTGTTTTTTTTATATTAAAGCTTTAATGAGTGTCCTGCTGGGCAAAAGCCTGTTCCCTTGATCTGCGCATATGTCTTTATTAGGTGCCTCTTAATTATGGTCAAATGTTGACGAATGCGTCCAAATCATCACGCCATCTCGGTTTAGGCCTCACCACCCATATTCCGGCAACCAACGGATGCATTCTATGGATTTGAACCTTTGGAGCGCAGAGTGGTGTTTCAAAACCTTTTACAACCTTATATGTATACAGTGATCCCGGTATTAATAGCTATCACTGAAGAGTATTTTCTTATTTGTAATGGCAGGCCGGTGACACTCCGCGCTATCGCCTTTAAAATGTGCTGCCCCTTGCAAGGGGCGAATCAGTTGAGTGTCACGCGAGCGCTCGGCTCGACGCGCGCCGTGTGCGCTGCCAAAGTTTTTGTTTGAATACGCACTTATACGAATATGGCTAATCGAAAAGGCAAAAAGTAATGCATCCCATACGGATGCTTAAATAATAACTCCAATGTCGAATTATCTTTTTTTTACCTGCCTCAGGATGCCGAAAGGTAAGATTATTATTAATATTATTAATAACTTCGATCTAGATAGGTAGTTACGAGTAGCTGGACTTATTTACTAACACAATCATTACCTACAGTTTTGAATCCACGACTTAAAAAGAGCGGTATAATATTATTTATTTTATTAACGATCCGTCCGCAGTTTCGCAGTTTTCAACTTATTCGGACCAAAAACCAGTTATCTAGTTGCCTTAAACAGCGTTCACTCTAAATAAGTAGATCTCCCAGTAATAGTAACTGCCTGCTAAAGCAAGGTCAGCATGTGCTGATTATTAGGTAAACACAACACGCAAACAAATGGCAGCTTTTCGATATCGAAGATATTATAGTATGATTACAACAAATTTTGTAATGCATCTTTTACAAAATGAAAGTTCAAAGTCCTTACAATAAATGGTTATTTTTTGTCGAAAACGTGCGTCAGCTCCTAGACTACTATTCCAGTACGGGTAGCACAAGTAGTTGTGAGCTTTATCGTTACCGACTTGATTTGTTTATTTTATTTATTTATTTATTTATTTATTCAATTAGACACACCAATAGTTGTACAAACAGATACAAATACAAAAGGTATGTATAAAGAAAATAATTAAATAGTTAGTACCAATTACAGGTGTGCAACATTATTAGCACAGTCGGGATTCAATAAAACTAAAAATTAGGCATTTATCACATTACAGCAAAATGACAAAAAATAAATAATTACATTAACATATATTTAGAAGTTTAATACTAGTAAACTACGTCTTATTACTTAGATAGAAAGGGAGATCGGAGGAAACAACAAACAAGTCGCGGACAACTTTTGCTAGCCCTCCAGGTATGAACTATTTTTTATCGTCATATAAGTAAGAACTACATAATAAAACTACAGATTATCATAAATTCAATTTGTTTTTTTACAACTGTCACGGATAAGTAATAGAACAAGTAAGTGTCAGCCCTGGGAGGTGGGCGGAGTCAGTAAAGCTAATGACGGGCGAAATAATGCAGACTCTCGCGGCGCACTGTGGAACGAAAATGGCCTCTCCATAGAAATAGGGACTTAATTTTCTAAGTGCCTATTTTTTTAATTGAAATCGAATCTACTCCTCATAATTAGGTAAAAAAATGAATATGGGTCAATTTGGCTGGAAAACCACCGAGTAATAATTTTTTTTATAAAATTTTGTATGGAGCGTATATGAAAAAACGGAATATCTCAGAAAGTGCACAATTTCCCGTAATATCCTTCCGCAGGAATTTAGTACCAATTATTTATGATTTTTCGGCGGTCTCAAAATTTCCCGAGCAGGTGCACTTTTTTTTTTAAAAATCAAAAACGTTTTATATAGGGAAAACTTGGTTTTTAGGAGGTATTTAAGTTTGCAAGACACGTTTAATCGTGGGATAAAATTAAATAATGGCTTTAGATGAGATGGATGTTCAAAAATGAGGTCATTGGAATAATGACATATCTCACTTTTTGGCCCTTTATCTCCCTGCCCCCTAATGAGCACACTCGGTGCTCATTAAGTGTATGATTAAAAGTAAAAATTAACTAAATCACTCTTAATTATTCTTAATGAGTTGGCATTAAGTAAAAAAATAAATTAAATATTATCTTATTATCATTAAGGATGATAATTACCCAAATTTCAATGGGTTCTCATTAGTAATATGCAATAAATAGGTTGCAGTTCAATTTTATTGTATATTCCTTCTGGAACATTTCAACTGCAAGCAATGGAGGGTTTAACGACCAACTTAGATTTGTACGTGATTTTGAGAAATCAGGAACCTTCTTTTAACTACAAAGCCTTGATGGAAGAAGTGGTTACTAAAATCAATGGACAACTATCTGAAGAAGACTATGATACCCTCAAGGAATTTTGCCAAAGATTTTCAAGAGCTGCTTTGGAAAGATGGCAGAAGTGCCGAAGAGATACGAAAAAGTTTAGAAGTACTTATGAACATTGGCTTATGGAAAATGTTGATTGGCCAAGCTTTGTAGTTTGGCGATCCGATTCACCCACCCAAGAATCAGGTGATTTAAACTATGAAGGATCGACCTCATCGGTTGGAACAATGACTACAACAAAACGTAAGTCATTCGAAGATCTGGGAACCAAACAGAAGAAAAAAAGATCGAGTGACTTACAATCCGAAAACGCTGATGAATTGGCATATGCTGCAGCAGAACGTTTTAAGCAGGATGGCCGCGATGATATTGCGGCCGTAATTGAATATATGCTGAAAAACCCAGAAGTAGCATCTAAATTAAGAGAAGTGACAATCTCTACGAAGAAACCCGTAACATCTACGATATATACACCTGAAAAAGCACTAAGTCTTTTTATTTCACTCAAGTTGTCTAAATGGCAATATATGATCCTGCGAGAGAGTGCTATTAGAGAAGGTGCAGAAAATGTGTATCCGTCATACTACAGAGTACAAAAAGCTAAACTAGATTGCTATCCTCCGAGTGAATCAATAACTATTACGGATTCTTCAGCCAAAATTAAACTGCAAGAATTATTGAATATTACAGTGAACAGAATAATGGATAGTATACCGGAGCACGTAGAAGACAAACAGATGGTACTTATTTCTAAATGGGGGTTTGATGGTGCTTCGAGCCAAAGCAGGTACAAGCAAAAGATGAGTGACTCCGAGCAAGATGATTCTAGTGTTTTCATGACAACCCTGGTACCATTAAAATTAACTTCAGCAACTGATACAATATGGACGAATCCCAAGCCTTGTTCAGCGTTATATTGTCGTCCAATACAGTTCAAGTTCATTAAGGAAAACGAAGCCGTTGTGCTTGCTCAGAAAACGGAGATAGACAAGGAAATTGAAGATCTACTACCCACAGAACACAAAACCAACACAGTGAAGCATGAACTGAAGATGACGATGTTGGACGGCAAAATATGCACTTTTCTTTCAAAAGCCAGATCAAATGCAACTTGCAGTTTATGTTTGGCTAAACCAACGGAGATGAACCTTCTTGATAAAGTTCTTACAAAACCTGTGGATACTGGTATATACCAATATGGGTTATCATCTCTACATGCTTGCATCAACACGATGGAATGCCTTCTTCACATAGCATATCGCCAGGATTTTAAACAATGGGCTGCGAGAGGAAACGAGCTAAAAGAAAAAATGGCATCAAGGAAGAAAATCATTCAAGATCGTTTTAAGGAAGAAATGAATCTCTTGATAGATGTGGTCAAACAGGGGTCAGGGACAGCTAATGATGGAAACACAGCCAGAAAGTTTTTTGAGGACCCCTGTAAAACAGCAAGCATTACAGGACTAGATGAGGGATTAATCAGGAGATTTGCAGTAATCTTGCAAGCAGTTACTTCAGGAGAGGTTATAGACGTCAACAAATATAAAGATTACGCCCACGATACAGTAAAAAAATATGTGGAATTATACAACTGGTATCATATGTCCGCAACGGTTCATAAATTACTGGTGCATGGAGCAGACATTATAGCCCATAACGAAGTTATACCGATCGGCAATCTCTCAGAAGAAGCGTCAGAGGCCCGGAATAAAGACTTTAGAAGGTTCAGGGAACACAACTCACAGAAAAAGAGTAGACAAGATTCAAATCATGACATTCTCAATATGTTACTTCTGTCATCGGATCCCAAACTTACCGCAATGAGGCCAACACTGAATAAAAGGAACAAACAAACCTTATTTATTGAGACCTTGGACCTTCTAATCAATTCCGAATCGCAAAATGATTCGGAATTGGATGCCGAAATAGGTGACGCAGAACAATAAAATTAAACTGCAACCTATTTATTGCACATTACTAATGAAATCTGGGTAATCATCATCCTTAATGATAATAAGATAATATTTAATTTATACTTTTACTTAATGCCAACTAATTAAGAATAATTAAGAGTGATTTAGTTAATTTTTACTTTTAATCATACACTTAATGAGCACCGATTGTGCTCATTAGGGGGCAGGGAGATAAAGGGCCAAAAAGTGAGAAATGTCATTATTCCAATGACCTCATTTTTGAACATCCATCTCATCTAAAGCCATTATTTAATTTTATCCCACGATTAAACGTGTCGTGCAAACTTAAATACCTCCTAAAAACCAAGTTTTCCCTATATAAAACGTTTTTGATTTTTAAAAAAAAAAGTGCACCTGCCCGGGAAATTTTGAGTACGCCGAAAAATCATAAATAATTGGTACTAAATTCCTGCGGAAGGATATTACGGGAAATTGTGCACTTTCTGAGATATTCCGTTTTTTCATGTACGCTCCATACAAAATTTTAGTAAAAAAAATATTACTCGGCGGTTTTCCAGCCAAATTGACCCATATTCATTTTTTTACCTAATTATGAGGAGTAGATTCGATTTCAATAAAAAAAATAGGCACTTGGAAAATTAAGTCCCTATTTCTATGGAGAGGCCATTTTCGTTCCACAGTGCGCCCCCACTATTGATCGCAAAAATGTAACCAAGGTCACTTCCGTGCGTGCACTTGTATTATTATCGTTCCCGCGTTCTGAATAGGTTTAAATTCGCATGTTTGCTGTCACAGAGAGTCGCTTCTGTACTTGTACTATTACTTATTCTGTGGTACGGATAAGGAGATTATAAGGCTCACTACTTCAAATTTGAGATTGCCAATGCGTTGCTCACTCTTTCTGAAAACAATTATGCTGCCTCACTCTTAAATATATCAGTTCGAATACTGCTACGAAAGGTTTCATGGATAAGATAGTTCCATCGACGTGCACGAAATCCTGCATCATGGTCAAAATCAGTAGTACAGGTATCGCCAAAAACTAATAACCCTAAACCTCTAATAATAAAGATGTGTCAGATATTTTTGTTGGATAACATATTATTATGATTGCTGGTAATTCCACCTCACATGGTTAGTGTAGCCAGTGTCCTTTGACTTTATCTAACTCTTCATACAATAAAGTATGCGCAAGTACCCACACGATGC
This sequence comes from Acleris laterana, assembly GCA_963966035.1. Lineage (NCBI taxonomy): Eukaryota > Metazoa > Arthropoda > Insecta > Lepidoptera > Tortricidae > Acleris > Acleris laterana. Next base: position 11,039,754 of record OZ014438.1, read on the forward strand.
TTTTGCGTAGTTTGATTCGCAAGACATTGACATTACAAATCAAACTGAAATCCGAACCGGAGAGGATTCTTAGACATACTCGTATATACGAGTATTTAGTTTCTGTTTCTACTATCATGTTCTTGTACGTGTAGCCACTAGGTAAGTTTAAATAGTGAATATTTTTCTGTTTATTTAGTAGGTAGTAATTTATTTTATGACATTTAAAATTGAGAAATAACTAAAGGGGGAAGTAAAATGTAGGTGCAGTGACACTAATCAAAATCAAATCGAAAAGTTGTCAAACTAATTGTTTTATAATGTCACTATAACACCGTTCTATGGAGGGTCAGGGATTAATTTTGCCGATAGTACGTACAGTTAAAGCCTATTTGTATCCTCAAGGTTGTAGTTCTACTAGAGCTATGCGATTGCTAACTGGTGTGCGAAGAAAACGTCCCAATAGTGCAATGCTAAGAAGTCCTTATATATTAAAAATATTCTTAAATGAGAGCTCCTTTATGTCGGTTTATGAATGAACCAAACCACATTTCTAAGGACAGTTCTTTCGCGTGTGACCGAACTGGTCTGGCGGGAAGTGGATAACGGCAATATGTCCATTAACGTTAACAGTGACACTGACACTACATCGAGTCGGTTGAGTATGAAAATCTGTACACCGAGCGAAGAACGTATAGATCTTTTTCTTAGCTCACGTAATCGTTTTGTAGTATAATTTTAAATGGGATTCCAGTTATAAAGTTCTTTATTATTAATTTTAACGGCTGACTTCCTAAATTGGGTGCAAAATTAACGCGGTAAAGGGATTTTAGGATAGATAACCTCACGTTAAAACGCAAAGCTTAACTAATTCGACTAAATGGGGTACCTAATAAAAAATGAAACGTAAAATCTGAAACCGGCCTTACAAAAATAAACTTTATGATATGTGGACGTGAATTAATACGGAGAAGATAATTATCCATATACCGGAATAAAAAACGCCAAACCAAAGAAATTTATGATGTTTTTTAAAAAGTTAAACATATGGGTGGCTGATTATAACAAAACTATGAACCTGAATCTTAAACCTAAGAAAAATTAATGTTTTATTATTTTGTTAATAAAAAAACAAATCACCCTTAGCTACTCATTACGCATCTGTATCATTTCCTTCGTTAAATCGCTTTGTGTTAACATCTGAATAGGTGCGTGTGAGCATAGACAAATTAGGTGACGAGCACACATCTTACGCTAGCACTTTATTCGCGTTGCGACTTCGCGTACCTACCTATTTGCAATATTTTAAAGAATATTCGCTACGTGTACACGGCATAGTTGTCGAAACATTGGAATGATTTGTCTACTTGGCAATCATACATTACCGCGTTAGTTTTGTTTTGTTTTACTCGCATAAAAGGAGCCAAATATGTAAAATTAAACACGCAGTGGCTTTATTTATAAATATATTTGCCATTTGCTATTGAGATCCATGTCTAGTTGATTTTGTTGGTTATTTACATCAACATAAAACATTTGTAAAACAGGCACCATAATTAAGAACGGTAAGTGAAGTGCCACCATAAGGGTCTCCCCAGACCTATCGACGCGGAATCGGCTTGGGCCGTTAAGAAAAAAAATTATGTCCGTGCAGTAAGAGTGAAAATGGTATCGCTCGGCTCGGCTCGGCCCGGCTCGGCGTTGCGAACGGAACGACTTCGTTTTCGATCTTATTGCGTGGACATAAAACTTATCTTTGCCGGCTCAAGCCGATTCCGCGTCGATAGGTCTGGGGAGACCCTTACAAAGCCTCACCGGAATTTCACACAAATTGACATTACCAAAGCTTTAGGCTCGTACTGTGGGGTATAGGTAGGTACAACGATAAACATAGGTACTAATATACTCGTAAAGATATAACTATTGAGATAACATTCGAGACGCAAGGAAACTAGTCGTGCTCATCAAATAAATATTTGCCCTTACTTGGATCAAAGCCTAGCTTCCTAGACAAGGTCACTACCAACTAGGTTACCACGTCACCATTAAATAACTTGTATAAGAGTAAATACCAGAAAAACGCTTGATTGTGTGATTTGATCAAGCCTCGGTTTTCAAGCATTAGGGTCAAGATTGCAAATACATCTGTTAGCGATACCACAGGCGAAGAATTTAAAAGCGTGTCGCTAGATGTTTTTTTTCCTGGTTTTTCTTTTTATGATTGCCCAAAGGGCAACTGGTAGAGAATGCCATTTGGTATTAAGTTCACCTCTTGTACTCAAATTTGTATTAAGGTGCAATAAATATTTAATTAATTAATTAATTATTGGTGGTGGACCTTTTGGAAGGTCCGTCCGGATCGCTACCACAATCTTATACTGTAACCTACCGTCAAGCTTCAGTGTTCGCATCGTTGTGTTCCGGTGTGGGGATAAGACATAACCGGTGAAATTACAAGCATAGAGGCATTCCATCTTAGTCCTTAGGTTCGGCTACGCATTTGCGGTCTTAGGATTGCTGTCTTAAGATTGCAATCTCGAGAATGGGAGTGTCTTCAGGTCTTTAGGTGTTCAAGCCATAAAAGTATGGTCGAAGGTGTGACACAGGGTGTGGGCTGTGGACGTAAATAGCGAGAGCAATTCGCGTCTTCGTGGAATCGTGGACTGACCACACAATGGATAAGGACTTCTAGAATTATTAGGAAACGAAATAAACAAAGCCATATTATTTTGTTTATCAATAATTGTTCGTCCGTAAAGAAACACTATCTCTAGTACGAAGCACGGTATCAATACGAAGAAATAGCGAATGCCAAGTTTCAAGATAACTCTACAAAGGAAGCTTTAATGCGAGACAGGAAGATATTTTTTCTTACTGTCCATCATGTCCAAAATTACGTTTTTTAAGTACACTTATGTAACACTCAGTACAGTCGGCCAAAAATGTTTACTACCACCTTACGGTTATAGTTCATTGCACGTCATGATACAACAAGTTCGATTTTCCCTTGCAATAATATTATGACAGTGACAAGTGTCAACCTTAGCGACAACTAGACCTCACAGAAACTTTTGTCAAAACTAGTAGAACACTTTCTTGGCCGACCGTACCTACGCCAACAAAATCAGGAAGTCAATTTGATTCTTTATAGTAATAAACCAAAGTCTAATAACCTGTTTTTATTTTTTACAGGTAAGCTGAATAAAAATAAGTAAGGCACACCACAGACTCCGATAATGGTAACCACCCGCCACGCAATAGGCTGCCAACAGTAGCGACGCATTTATCTTACTTAAAATTATATAGAGAACGCCCGCGACTTCGTACGTTTAACTAGTTTCCCGCTATTTCTCGCCATAGGAACCACCCCTAGGTACCATAAGGAACCTAGGAACCTACGTGCCAAATTTGAAATCTCTAGACCCAGCCAGCGGTTTGGGCTGCGCATTGATATATAAGTCAGTGAGTCAGGTTTGCCTTACATACATACATACACTCACGCCTTTATTCCCAGAGTGGGGTAGGCAGAGCTACAGAATTTCCAACAACTATAAAAACTTTTTGATAATTCTGTAACCACATTTTGCACACTTAGGCGAAGATGTTTACCAGTGTATTAGTGACAGGTTGCAAGCCCATCGCCTAACAGTACTACACGCCTTTATTACCTTAGTCGGCTTTTACGACATCCACGGAAAGATACGGAGTGGCACTATTCTAATCCGGCTACCACACCCAGGTTTGCCTTTTATACGAGTATATATAATAATGTACTTAAGTAGATGAGAAAGTTCGTATGGATGTTTGTTACTCAATAATGCTTCAACCACTGAACGGATCGGGATGAAACTTGGCACACATAATATAAGTTAGGTTCTAGAATAATACCTTTTGATCACGAAAAATGAATAGATCCCGAGGGTATAATCAAAATGCCCCAGGGGGGCCTCTATTTTGTGTTCACGTGTTATGGTATTGTTTTTACTGTCAAGTAAACAAGAGTTATCGTACGGTGATAATATGATAACAGGGGATTATTATAACATAGCTACTCGTATGCAGTACAGTTTACGCTGAGCAAAAGGAACAGAGGGATATAACTGCTATAACTCTGTCCTTCACGCTCGCCGTAAAATGAACGGCATAGCATGTGATAATAATTCCCCAGGTCAAAGTCCCCTGGTCTGATGAAGAATTCAGAATGGTGCAATAGGATCTTCGCAGTACTTAATGGAGACCCTTGGAAATAGAACACGCTAAGCAAAAAAGAACCGATTTAACTATATAACCGTTATTGCGTTTACATCCTAAGAAATTAATCGAACATTGGGAGGAAAGGTAATTTTATCCATTATGTTTTTTGAAGCTACATCTGAAACGTTTCCCAACTAACTATTGGGAACCTAAGGTCGCCGCCTTAAGGTTCAAGAGGGGTGTTAACTGTAGCAGACTGAAAAACAAAAACATATGTTTTGTTTGTTTGTTTATACAGAACACATGTACGTTCTAATTACATAGTTTATTTGTACTTGACTCCGAATTTAATTATGATGAGTTGCGTTGATAAAAACATACAAAGAGGGTTCCGTGGTTCTTAAATATTGTTTTTTTTTTGTAGTAAATTGGAGTCAAACGAGAATACTCGTAGAGGCCACCTGGTGGAAAGTAGAATCTGAATCTTAGGACTATAATCTCAAAACTGGAATCCTAAGACTCTAAACGCGTTGCCAACCCTGAAGTCTAAGGTGGAACGTCTCATTCCCACAACACTGCTGCTAATTAAATTACCTAATTGGTTTTAACCGGGGTTATTGAGAACCTCTTCCTTCTTTAAAGTCGGAAGTTGTTTAAAACAAAACCAAAATCACAAAAATCTTATTAAATTACTTTTTGAAAAACTGGTGTGGTAGCCGGATTAGAATAGTGCCACTCCGTATCTTTCCCTGGATGTCGTAAAAGCCGACTAAGGTAATAAAGGCGTGTAGTACTGTTAGGCGATGGGCTTGCAACCTGTCACTAATACACTGGTAAACATCTTCGCCTAAGTGTGCAAAATGTGGTTACAGAATTATCAAAAAGTTTTTATAGTTGTTGGAAATTCTGTAGCTCTGCCTACCCCACTCTGGGAATAAAGGCGTGAGTTTATGTATGTATGTATGTATGTTGAAAAACTCTTTTTAGTTATGTCGTTTCTTTTTACTTTACGGGTAAACGTTAACAGCGGAACCCTAAAAAGCGGGTTGTTTCCCGCGCACGCACATGTGCGGCGCAATTGCTCCCAGCGCGCAAGCGCCGTGGGAAAACTCGTCGGCGGCCATCTTACGCCGCCATTTTCAGATGCGTTTTTGTCACTTGCGCTTTAAGGAGTGATGCTTTCATATTTCATTCAGGGATATTTTTAGTATTTCTCTCTCTCGTACAACGATATTCCCACGGGAACTGAGTAGGTAATTTTTCAGGATAAAAACACACCGATAAAAATTGGTTGGTACCAACTAAGTATCAAGTATATACTTTATTTTTACCCGTAAAACTGATAAGAAGAACTATTCTTTTGGCTCGTATATCTAGATGTATGTAAAAATTGTATATCCCACCATCCATCATATAAACAAGATTAAGTATAAGAATTAAACCTCTAAAAAGGAACACCTCTATAGACGCTGAACGGATGGCGCGATTTCTACTGACAAACAACGAGCTTAGATTGATCTTAGCGTCGTTCGATAACCGCACCAAAATCAACTTATAGCATTAATAATAATAGCCACTAGGTATTAAGTTCACTTTTAGTAGGTAATATATTTTTAAATAAATAGGAACATGAAAATAACAAACCAATATACCTACAGAAGAATTATTAATTAAAAAGCTTTCTTTTGGTTAGACATTTTAACCGCGCGTTTATAAAATTCAATTATGAGATAATTATCATGTTATTATCACAATCGTTTTACTGGATTTGGTAGCGATACCCAAAAGCAATGGTCACCGAATTTGGGACCCGGTTTTTGAGACCATCTCCCACGGGAACGGGTGTTACTTGGAGACAACGAAACATTTACTGGTTGATATTTATTGTACTCCTTAGCACGTGGTCAACTGAATTGAAAGTAATGTGCGATCTGGTGCGGTACTTTCTGCCTTTTGCTTTTGGAAATGGGACGCCCTTACTTCCATACTACTTAACACTACAAACGCGAAAGTAACTCTGTTAGTTTATTTATAACCGGCTAAACGGACCTAAATGAAATTTGGCAAGAATATTATATTGTATCCCAGAGGGATACTTTTTATCCTGGAAAATTGACCAATTCCCAAGGAAATGGCGATTAACGACTTCTGCGCGGAGTCGCGGCCAACAGCTTGTATAATTTATATCTAATGCAAAATATAGTGTTAGTTGCTACAAACATTTTGCGTGAAATTGGTAAAGATTTTAACCCGGAGATGGACATAGGGACCTTCTTATGCCGAAAAATTACAGAGCTCTCGTCAAATTAGTGATAGAAGACTTCTACACATGTAATCGTATGTTGTGATCTTGTGATGCTTTATTTTAAATATATTACTACTTTGTCTGTGAGTGTCCCGGTTCGCAAGCAAGTTGTACGGCTAACTATAGCTCACATACACTCTCTTATAGTCTTATCGAATCAACCGAGAGACGTTTTAACCCTTAAATGCAATAGCGTTTCGAAAATCGAACGCGTCTTAAAAAATCATTTTCAAATTTGATTTTTGACAAAGCTACAAATCTTACTGCATAAATTCTAAGATTGAAATTTGCTTAAAATGTATGTTCGAAATTGAACTTTAAAATATACGATGTAAATCTACATCATTATGCATTTAAGGGTTAAGGCCTCTTTCACTGCATATACCTACAGTATTATATTCGAATCGAACAGTACTTAGTACATTTTTTATAACGAAAATGTATTTTATTATTTTGTTAGAAATGTGTATACACGATAAAATGAACGAACAACATGAATGGCCTCTATCTCATATTGCATTAGCACACATGGCACATCTATATTGTACTTATTCAGATTTTTGACGTTATGATTATCTAGTAATATTAACATATTATGATTAAAAAATAAGACTGACTAAAACAAAGTGGAATAGAAGCCTAGCAAACTTATAACAAACATAGTGAAAGATATAGCTATCGCGCACATGACTCGTGGGCCTACTATTCCTTGCCCCACTGCTATTCGACGGAGGCCTATTTTTGGGCGATTTGCCCTCCGGGCATTTAAAGATACTTAACGAACCTAACCTACCTACTTTTGCGGAATAAAAATAATTTACTGATGACTTTCTGACGAAAGCCAATATAGCAGTGAGACAAAAGTAGTGGGTCCACGGGTCAGTCGCTAGCTATCGTCTATTATAATATTTTTTGGTATTTTGTTAATTTGTCAATAGTCTTGCATTGTATTTGCTTATTCTAATCCAAGGACAACTGTTACATATCCCATTAGGGATAAGTTTGCCTATTTACATTATGTATATTGATGCAAACATGTCCTGTAATTGTTTATGTGCAATAAAGAGTTTACTTACATACATAACTACATAACTCTCTCTTTCACGCCCTGGAACTTGGCAGGCGTTGGCACCTCTTATTACGATCTCAGCTGGTAAAAAGCGACCGGAAACAGTATTGCAATGTAAAATCAAATATATCCTTTTCACTGCTTGGAATAGTTCAAAAGTTATTCGCCCCAGGAAGGAAGTTCCGACTTCACCATTCATTCATTCAATCTCGGTCTTTAAGTGCATCTGCACTCATTCAACGGGTCTACAGACAGGCCAATGTACTGTAAGCCGGGGAATCTGAGCAAGCGCACGGTATCTTACGTGCTACCGCCCAGTTTGTCTGGTTAGCATTACATTGAAAACATTTGAGAGAAAAAAAAACAACCATAAAATAAGGATAATTATCATATCTTATCTTATCTTACAGGGACTATCTGACTAAGGATCTATTGTGAAACACACACACTAAGCTTATTGAATGTATTAGTTTCCACATTTTGTTTTTCTTTACCTTAAGGGTGGGGTCACATCTATCAGTATCAGATTCGCCTTTTTTTCTATAGAAAATGTATTTTTTGTTCGAAAATGGATAGATGTCACTACACTCTAAGGACATACACACATACTGTCTCGCCCTCGTTTCCAGAGTGCGTTAGGCAGAGCTACAGAATTACCAACAACTTTAAAAACTTGTTAATAATTCTGAAATAAGTTGTTCACCAGTGTATTAGTGAGAAGTTGCAAGCCCATCGCCTAACAGTACTACAAGCCTTTATTCTCTTAGTTGTGTCTTCCGACATCCGCGGGAAGACATAGAGTGGCACTATTCTAATCCGGCTACCATGCGAGGATATGCAGACGTGTTTGAAGTCGACTGTATGTATGGTGACCACGGGGGTTTGAACTCGATACCTTCCGATGGCGAGTCGACCGCTTCAGCCTAGAGGCCACCAACGATCTAGGATAAATATGATAATTGATAATGATAAGAAGGTTAGACAACGTCGTACGTTGTTCACATCTTACAATCCATTATTGTATGGTGATAACTGATAAGTGATAAGAGACAGAGGGTTCTTGTTACGCAACGGCGTACAAAAAAGGAGTACGTATTGTTTACCGCCCACCGTAGTGAGTCCAAAGACTACTCTCATGAAACTTACATTGGACGTGCAGCTTTAATTACTTACTAAGATTTTTTTCTGGACCCGCAAGAGTGTAGGTAAAACTTTGAGATTTGACCTACCATAACTTAAAAGTTAGATGCGCCCTTTTAACATTGCCGTATACAGCACGATTGTCTTTTGTTTTTAATGCATCATAAAATGTGTCATCAAATGGTTAAACCCTCTATCTAAAGACAATAACAGACAGTCGGATATAATTGTTACTATCTTTGTTTATGGAATCATGACGTATTTAAGGCACTTTATTTTGGCACCTGACATTAAGGGGTTTGTTAGTTTAATGGCTGTATTAATAACAGATGTCAAATTCTGAATTTTTCAAAGATTTATCTCCATTCCTTTCGCTGACTGGAACCTGGCAAGTTTTAACAGCTTACACAACGGTCTGAATATTCATACCTACTAGAAATTACTAGCAAGGCGGAAAAAAACAAGATCACCTTTGCTGTTAGGCTAAATTACATATTTAGCCTGCACGTGTTGTTTTTTTTTGCGACTAATATAATAATTGCATTATGAAATTATGAAATTATTATAGTTATTGATCGGCATTTTCCTAGTGTTCTGTTTCAAGTTACACATGGAAACGTTTTAGATTATTGCTCAATTTATTTAGTCTAAAGAATATGGGTGGCATGTTTAAATTGAACCACTGACTAACAATTTAGCTGCTATTCCACCTGACGGTCTAAAATAGAAAGGTCTGAAACCTTAAGAGAATCGTGAACCGACGCTAAATCGCGTAAGTAGCTGTCAATTGTTTTCCATAAAAAAAATTGCTCTGGGCGATATCGTTTTCTTCCCCCTTAAATCGCAACCGTTGTCCAAGATTTTTGAATATGTTGTAGTTGTTATGAAAAAGTAGGTTTTTAGGATTCCACAATACCAATACATAATATGCAATTCCGCGCTCTCGCTAATTCATCTATACAAATTGGACACTAGGTTTAAGGGATGAGAAACGTTATAGCATTTTATAAAACTGATGGTGTTCCAAAACTATGTCAGACCAACATTAGCGGGCAGACTGTTATCTAAGGAACCCTTTAGCAAGACGCGTTTAGCTAGCTATTTGTTTAAATGAAGCTTGGCGAAGAGACTTACGAGATACGACAGGTTAGGCTATGGCGCCGGTCACATTAAACATGATAATTTAGAATAAAGGGGGACTACTAGGTACCTATACAAATCCCACAAAATGGCGGGTTAGTGCCAGTAAATGACCAAACTTTTTTCTAATCCATTCTACAAACAAAACGGTGCTTGATTGGGATAAGTGTCTCCTTAATGTACTCGAATTTAAGTGCCTAAGTAGGTACTATTTATAATTGCTTTACTGCAATCTGTCGCCACAAACGCGGATAAGAGGCCTGTACACTGGGCTACTTTCTCAGCGGTCTAACATCCGCACCGGACGACGACCGGTTGATATTGTGAAAGGTCCACTATAATTGGACACTCAAAACATTCAATAAAAGCATCCGTCTCTTTCACAGAACACGTGTTAATTTAATTAAAATCCATAAAAGGGTAGACGAAATAATAATTCGTTTCTTCAGAATACAAGTTTTAGGCAAATGAAAAAGACCCTTGCGCGCTTGTTACATCTCCAAACAGCTTAAGTTATCTGGTTCAAATTTGGAATATTTGTAGTACTAGGATATTTGTTTACAGTAAATAACAGTTTTTTTTTCAGTTTCGTGGCAGTAATTAAATAGTAGTGTTTTAAGGCCCGCCACACAACCAAATCCTCGTTTATTGACGACCTTAATAAGGAATTAAGGATACTCGCAGGCATGGGATGCCAAGTTCTTTTGGGTCTTAGTAGTGGGAGGTCAACACAATAATGCATTGATACAAAGATGTTCGTGCGAGGTGTAATGACAGTTGCACACGGATACGTGTAAATAGGCACTGCTAAACATTTGTACCTGTGAAGATTTAACACTACAGTGTCATTTTAAATCCGATGTATATGGAAATCAGTAACATAGAGCTGAATATAAAATTTCCATAGTTGTAAATATATGCACAAGGGAATGCAGTCAGATTGGAACGTTTCTCAGGCTCATACAATATGCTGGCCGCGTTCTCTATGCAAATACCAACACACTGGCAGTCTACGTAATTCCAGATAACGTAGCCATAAAATTAACTTGAAACTACTTATTGGTGAAAACTGCAAACTCCTTCTCTCCCATTGGCTAACATTTCAATGTCCTTTGCGCTCATTGGTTGAAATTCATTTGTTACAATATGATAGGCCGTATGATTGTAGTATATTGAACGTTATCGTTTAAGTAATAGAGTATTGTTTAGTTGTATTTTTGGTAAATAATTTCTGAATTGGGTAAGGAATTCCATCCACGTTCACGATCGCTTGTATCGAGCGGAGTTAGAATACGATACTAAGGGCATGCCTTTTATGGCATTGGCATGGATTGTTACTGTTTAAGGATTAAAGTACGTTTAAGGGGAGTTTAGTATGGGAACAGCCTTTTTAGTTTTAAATTTTAAATCTGGGTTATAATAATCGAAACCTATAATTATTTGAAAGTAAAGGTTTTCTAAAGATTAATTCGTTTATGCTGCATAGACTTATGAATAAGGTTAAGTTAAAAATAAGTTTTTTACTAGAGTTGCAAATTCTGTCAACATAAACTGCTTTTCGCAACTGCTGCGGAATTTGTATTAAGCAACGTAGTAGAGGTAGATACTTTAAAAAAACCTTATTATGAAATAATGATTCAACATATAAATTTGTTTAAAAAGTTTGTCATTAGTTGCGAATATTATACAATGGTCATCAGAATCAGAATAATTTTTATTCAACTAGGTTTACATAATAAACACTTTTGAAAGGTCATAGTGCCGACTTTCCGATTTCCTTTTTTTTGACGTTCGCAACCTTATGTCGTAAGGACTAAACCTGTATTACAAACAATTCAGTCCCAAGCATTGTTATCATTAATATAGTCTTTAATACTGTAATTTAATAATATTTAAATAATATAATATATACATCTATTTAACCTGATTTCCGAACAAGTAGTTTTTGTTGCTTTTTTAAGACTTGTTAGTAACTTTGAAGCGGTATGGCTATAATTTTATGTCAACCGACAAATATTTATACTATTGTTGTAAATGCTGCTGTTGCACTCACTTCGCTTTGGTTTATGTGAATTTTCTGTTGATGATCTAATGGTGAAAACCGCATCAAAATCCGTTGCCTCGTTTTGGAGTTAACAGATATACATTGCAGACGACGCGGAAAACTTCTTTGTTTTATACTACGAGTAAGATAAGGAAAAATAAGGTGGCTGTCTGCCAACAAGTTGACCGAATAATGTTTCAACAAATCCTGTTTTCATGTACTGCGTCGTGGAATTATGTTTTATGCATATATTCCATAGACTTTCTGTGACGTAGGTTAGCGTCCGTGCAAATTTTAAATTTAAAAGGCGTACCTAGCATCTTTTAAAGTTGTTGACAGTTATTTTACATTTTCACACTCACCATAATATTTAGCTTAGCTTTTAGCTTTAGATATCTGAGGATTCTGGTTTATAGTAAGGATTTCTAGAAAAGGAAAACAGCATACGCGTACTTACCAAGTCACTTTTATGGGGGAGTCAAGAGATGTATCCACTTTTCACCTCATTGCAGTGTCATAAGATCCAAAAGTGGAAACATCTCTCGAAGCACATCAGTGTAGAGCTTGAATTGAAACGGCCTTCGCATTCTACTTCTCTCTCTCACTCGAGCTCATACGCTCTTATGCAAGGCTAACCGACTATACTCGAAACCAGAAGATTTCAAGAACTATGTACTGGGGCTATATTCTTCTCGGTTTTTACATTGCCGCCATTACTGTCAAGTACATAAGAATCATCATAACGTTGACAACGCGATATCATGTCAAAAGCCGTAAGGTTTTATAAAGTAGAATGGAGCTCCGTAGACTGTTATTTAACGTTTCGTTTCGATCGAAACAGTTGCGTTCCGCTATCTTCCCTAGTCTCAGTGTGTCTCAGTTCACATGTTTTTCACCGATTTTCATTTCGATTGTGCGCACTCTCCCACGAGTCCCGTTGATTCGATTGATGTTTGCCTGCCTACTTTGACCTACGTTACGCTTAACACTTTTATACGTCTAACCTGCAAAGTACTTAATTTGGACGCACCAAGTGCGTCACCGGCGCCCAATATGTTACATGTGATTTTCTGTTATAAATGGGATGAGGGTGGTTTTGGATACTGCATTAAAACCTTAGAACTACCTTGCTGAGAAACATGACGGCTACTTTTACAATAACCTGCATTAAATACGTATGCTTACGTAAGCATAAAGGGAGGGGGGGGCTGGGGATAGAGGTTAGCTAATAGTTATAATAAAGAGGTTGTAATGCTGGAAAATTTAATAATTTTCGAGGGAATAGCGATAACAGATTTCTACGCGGATGCAGGGTAACAACTAATAACAACATATTATATCGCCATCGAGGTGCTAAAACAGCGAGGTCCTGGGTTTCTATTCTATAACGTATTATGGTATTGTTTTTACTACCTAGCCGCAATTACTGTCAAGTAAACAAGAGCTATCAAAACGTTGACAATAGGCTCGTGAGGCCCCACGTCCTAAATTGGTCTATTCCCACTAGTTAATGAAAAAATTGCATTTAATAATAACATTTAGGCGGAAGGAGCAATTTTCTTAGGAAGTAAATTTCAAGTGTAGATCATTAATTCAGTTGCCAGATATTTTAAATGAAAATGTAATTAATTTTAAAGCAAAAGAGAAGAATAATAACCCGTGCATTTTTATTTTATATATACGTATATATTAAAAGTAAACTCGTTTCGTGCTATGAAAACACATTGTTCATTAACTGTTTTAGTGAGACTAAATTATTTTATCAATTAAATTCTAATTGAACTACTGGGAAAAAATCAGTCCCACTAGTTCTACTATCTGAATAATAGAACTAGTGGGAATAGACCAAAAAATTCAGTCCCACTAGTTCTACTATCTAAAGTCCGTTGAATAATAGAACTAGTGGGAATAAAAATTCCCACTAGTTCCACCAGTAGAACTGTCGGTGGAACTAGTGGGAATAGACCCCTAAATTTACGGCATTATTTTTTAATGTGACCTTTGACTTTAGTTGACTGACACAAGATTCTTTTCCGAATTATCGAAATTTGACGTGGGCCTCACGAGGATAAGATAACAGTTTCAAAGCAGTATTTTGTGTCGTCGTTGAATAGAGGCCGCGGTAAAAACCATAGCTTCTTTTACCTGTTATGGTATTGTTTTTAACTCTGCCTCCATTAGTGCCAAGCTATCGAGCCCTGGACAATAGCATAACAGGTCAAAGATTGACGTCGTGGTAGCTGCTAGGTAGAACCGCCAGAACACATCCTTCTTATCATCATTAATAATTTATTCTTAATTTTTGCTTTTGTTATTCCGATAGGTACCTAAACGACCGCATATTACGACGATCTGCAATTAAGTGCATGCAAGGCACTAAATTTTATCATGAGATTGGACGCCCAGTTTTCGACGGTTAGAGTGGCGATAATCCTTTTTAATACCTACGTACGCAGTAAGCCGGAGTACGGGGTGATAATATATTAGGTATGGGATCCAGTCGATAATAATAATTATGCTCTTATGGTTGAAAAAAAATCAGCGTCAATTTGCGCGATTACTTTATAAGGGTAGGGGTATTATCCATATCTTTTTGTGGTAGGGATGGTCGGTCTAGACTAGATACGCTGGAGCTTCGACGAAAGCTTCTGTTGTTGAAGCACTACTACTCGCTCCTCCACGCGCGGCGCGGCGGCGCCGGCGCCTGTTCGCGTGCTCGACGGTGCGCACACTTCATGCCCGGAACGCTCCCACTGCCAGAGCCCTGTCGCTGGTCCCGGATGCAAATGTGTTCACCGATGAAAGTAGCACATTCGCCAGATGTTATATATTCTTTATGAAATTAATAAACTACTACTCATACTACCAATATTCCTTGTCATGGGTAAGAAGAAAAAGACGAAGAAAGATATTTATTCATTAACCATAACCACACAAATTTACAAAAAAAGGCAACGGGAACCACGAAATGAGTGTCCGTGGTAATGAAACAGACACTGGCTCAGCAAAATGCTGATATTCAGCTAGTCAGTCCGTCCACGTCCACAGTTAGCAATGTATTTCTTATCGTGGCTCAGCCATTACCTTCCCATTGTCAATTAGCGTCGAATTCGGTAACAGTAGTTGCGCAGGAGTGAAAGTGTGACCTCTCGCGATTGTCGCGGTGCTGACACCTGGCGGCCGGCGACGCAGTCTAGTGGTAAACTACCTTGATAGAAACCATAATTCGACGGACCAGTTTGACCACTAGCGATGCACTAATGTTGCTACAGTACGAGTATAGCTGGTGCTGTTCCTATCGATATTTAATAAAATAACTAGGTATTCAATCGATAAAACACCTCCAATGTAATGTCGATACCCTTCTTTCAGTATCACCCTTACCATGAGTTACAATTACCGTACTCGCTAGTGCGTCGAATGCTGTGTTTCTCGCACTCTCCAAGAGTACTGCGAGGTCTCTGGTAACTCATGGTGAGGGTACAGTGCTGATATCTCCCAAACGGTCCAACCGATTTTGATAAAACTTTTCTATCTAGTCAACTAGCTTTCTTTAAAAAACGCATCCTATCGGTTCATATTTGGGAGCTACAGTGCAACAGACAGACACACAGATTACAAAAGGTTACGTATTGGGATATGAAATAGAATTGATAATAAATAGTGATAATATGGCATGTCCGATCGAACCTAACTTCATGCCAAGAACAAAATAAATATTTTTTACTCCTGAAAATATGGCGCTGTATACGTTCCACATTCCGTTGTATGTTCCAAATTTTAAATATGCCATTAATTATCAATGCCACTACGAGCGAACGGCGAGCGAGGGATCACTAAAGCTGATTAGGCGACAATGATCCTTTAACACTTTGCTACTCTATAAGTGAGACAAAAAATCCTACAATGGATTCCTGGCCAAGTTGAGAATCCAATCAGCACTTTAAGTAACACGACACCATCGTTTCCTGTCTCAAATATCATCAAACATATCATTCACAGTACACACATACCGATGAAAAATTGCTAATTGATACAGTTACAAATAGAATGTCTACGAAAAACCACTCGAACCCAGAACCAGTAGAGGCTCCATAATAGGTGAGGGGGAGCGGGTCATGAAAGAAGATCGTATGCGATCGACCCGCGGTATGAAAGGCGTTGGGGGAGGCGAGCGACTGCTAGTACCTACATAGGTGCGTAGCTTCCATTCCCCGCCACTCCACCAGCCCGCAACATTTAAATAGACCGTTTCGGGTGTTAGGACCTAGGCTCCATCATTATATCACCATTACACCCTGTCAGCCTGCCTTATACGTCTAAGGATAGGAAACTTGTCGTTGATGCTCGTTCACGGTGTCACTGGACATCGGTCGAGCTGTATCGCCCACGTACTCAAAGGGTAAGTCCTGCCTGAACTCCTGACATTTTACCTTACCTTACCTTCCTACATTATAAATCTTATAAATGCTATACAAGAAATTCAATTTGTTACTCGTATAAGTGGCATAACAGGTGACATAACCTTTATCTCATGTAGTACATAGTCGGTCCTTAAGTTCTGTCACAAAGGTTTATTATAATTTTAAAAATAAATAATAGAGTTTCACAAACTTGTAGTACATCAATCAAAACCTTATTTTATATAGAATAAAAAAGCGAAATTTGAGTTCGTTACTATTGCAATAATTTGGTGTACGAGCTTTAAGCCGTTTAAGCATTCCCATTCGGGGCAGGAAAGCATGGGTCAAAACACGCACGACCACGACACTGATAACGGCTACAACTTTTGTAAGAGTTCTCGTATTGAGTCGAAATTTGCGTGACATATTGACCAGACTTTTATCTTTAAATACTAATATGATTGTATTCCAAGCAACTAAAGATCCGCTTGTACTCCGGTCAATCTTCATGTCTCATTAAATTGACCTTACGATTTCACATCAATTTGCAGAAATACGAAAACAGACCAACTTTCGTGCTTCATAAGCTGGTTTTTAAGTGTCGTTAAGATAATAATGCTGGTCTCTGAACATACCCAGAGATGAGAAGCTTCATAATATTAAATAGAAAATTTTCCTGGTTAACAAATACTAATCTTTAAAGCGTTTTCAAAAAGTGTTTTTTTTTGAAAACTCGTGCGTGTTTTAATCGGTGCCGGCCGTGAATGTTAAAAGATCGTATCGGAAATTGCGGCGACTATGTGGAATGATGATTAGTTCCTAAAAATGTACTTTAATTAAGCTTTTAAATTTAATTTATTTTAAAATTAAAAAATAAACAAAAATTAGTTTTATTTCACTAAACCTTTGTGACAGAACTTAAGGACCGACTATGTAACTAACAATGAACGTTTGGTTTAGAATTGTGTCAAGTAATACAAATATTAATTCAGTTCATTAACCAACTCTACCTGTCTGTCAACAACTCCAGTGTGGTTGTTTCGTGTTCTTAGAAACTGCCATTGTCGTATAAGGCCATTGATACGTTCTACTGAACCATTCGTTCATTTGACACGGCGCCAGTTCAGTGAAGCATAGTATTTAAAAATCAAAACTCTAAATATTGTCATTGAAATACGTTGCAATTTTACAACATTGGTTATTTAACCATCTGCTTGTTTTAGTACTTATTACTTTTCGTTCTGGCCGTAATAATTCAGTCCCCGAAGCGTAGATTGAATTCAAATTAGAATGAACGAAAAAACGTTCATTTATGAACGCGCATCTAATGTTGCATTTTCAAAAGGGAAGCGTTCAACAGACAGCCTGTTTTTGTACACATTCCATCTTTTGTAACGGTGTGGAGAGAGAGGACAGATTCCTAGCGGTAGGTTCGCACGCGTGCGACCAAGACGGGTCGATGCGACATTTTTTGCTAGTTTTGAAAAGGCTGAGATGGCGGGATGGGTGCGTAAGGTATGGTAAGAACTTTCTGAACTAGACGATCTTTTTTAAACACATCTCTTTGCTAATCGGGACACTTTATAAAATTCGTACTTTAAGTAAATGTAGAATTGATAAATTAACCTGCGGGGCTGGTGCCTACACTTTGAATGGATTTTATTTATTGTTACGCTGTACAAACAACACTTTTTAAAATGGCTAAATCCAGTTGTTAATGTCGCCAACCAACAAATAATACGTTTGGCTGGATACCCCTAAGAAGGTAACCTGAACATAAAACTGCTGATATACAAATAGGAACAATGATACAATTTCCAAATAATATTTTTACTTATCCGTAAAGGCAAAAAGACTGCTGCTTGTCTATATTACAACATTGTCACCCGGTGCTGATGTTTAACAATGTCTCATGTTTTGAAAATCGAAGCGCGTCCTGACACACACTGATACAACGTGTTGACATGATTACGCACACATTACACATGTTCGAATTTCGAACGCCGATACATTACTAATGCAATGATGTTTGTTTTATTTCGTCGAAAAGCACATACAAGACGCCTGACAAAGATAACATTTCATTTTTATGGGTTAGTTAAATTAGAGACTTTAGTGGCTATATAAAAACCGAACTCTTATACAAAATAGATTTTTAATTTATGCTATAATTACGAGTATTTACCCATAGGATTGTAAGCTTCTGTTTTGTATTCATTCGAAATCTATGAAGTTGATAAGTAAATTAGGGCTCAGTACGGAATCGTAGGTTTAGCAAAATGTCCAGCAACGCAAATTGATCAAGAAGCGCAATGTCAGACTGCACTGTGCACTTCCATAACGCAGAACATAAAAATAGCAATTAGTCCGTGTAGCATAATGTCCAAAACGAAATATTGTCAAAACCGTAATTGAAGCCTGTCATGTCTAACTCCTAGGCCTCCGGGCCATTTTCCCACGTGTCCTAACTTCGTTAGTACCTAATGGCAACTACATCCACCATGTCCACAACTGGACAGAAGCCATGCCCAGGGAACCTCCTCAATAGTTGGTTTATGTGCTACTCAGATAGTCGTCGTCTTGGTTAGTCTCTGTAGTTACAAAGAAATTAAACCTTTACTTTACACATATACATATTCCATAGAATCTGTTGCAAGTGTTTGTAAATAAATGATAAATGTCCTAACTTGAGTAATTGTAAAATCTGCAGCCTCCTCTGTAGCTAAAATGACTCTTAATATCCCTATTTCTGTATTTCTCAAGTTTATAATCCTACCAATGGTGGCAGAACTCTTGGTTTGCGAGCCAAACTCGCACTTGAACGGTTTTTTTTAATAACCAATTCATTATAATTGGTAATAATTAGTAATAAATAAAAGCCTAATTATTTTCATGGTTGTGAAAATGGCTGTTCAGGTTGACTCCTTCAACTCTACCTATTCCAACTCTAGTTATCAAATAATTAACCTTTAAGGTCAGTACTTAGGTACACTCGTGTAGTAAGAAGGTGTATCCCAAACACATAAGCGTTTTTTTTTCGAGTGTACTAATAAAATCAACAACCAGCGTTCAAAACAAAATTGGCCATTGGCACACACACGTCCTGCTGGTGTGCTTGAGATTTAACGTCAATAAAATCATCGTCTACATCGTGTACACCCTGTACAGCTTTACTCTCTGACATAAGCATGTAATGTCGCCATATTGATTACGTCGAAGGGTTTACGCACTACAGTTTGTGTCGGGACAAAAACCCGATGCGCCACAACGGGACTGGATTCACCATATCTGGCTGTTAGAAACAGTTAACTTGGTAGCCAGCCTCCTTGTTTATTTGTCTACGAGAAATTAAGTACTGGCGACACGCATGGTGTATTTAAATTAAGAACAATCGCTAGTAAGTGGAATGAATACGCAAACATTTACGAATACCTACACAGTTGAGATGTTAGAATTTAAAAATCTTCCTAAATTATATACCACTAACAAACAACACGGCCGGTATTCTTATCTTAGGCGGTAAAAACCATATTATAATAGTTTTTGACCTTTAATCGTATTGCCAACGTTTTAACAGCTCTTATTTACTCGACAGTAATGGCTGCCAAGTTAATAATAATTCCATAACGGGTCAAATAAGATATGGTTTTACCGCCTAGATCAGAGGCCCTAGACAATTAAAACTGTCCTTTGTGCCAAAAACATGAATTCATTTCTTCTACCAAGTCATTTAAGTATCTTCATAGAAGAAATGTGTATGGGTACTGGTATATCAACGCCCTGTGTCCGTATTTAGTACTAAAATTCGATAGCACACTAGCATTGGTAAACGTGTAGTGAACGTAAAATAATGTATGGAAACAAGAATCTGTTTTAGAGGTTTATACTACGGATGGATTCAGAACATGTTTGTGCGAATAGTAAAGGCGATTCGAAAATGAGACTATGATCGAAATATTTGTACTAGAAACTAGAACCACTGCGCCTTTTTTATTTAAATTAGGGATATCTATTTCTGATCGTTGGTTTAGCCCGTTAGACGTTAGCCCATCTTGCTTCGATATTGTAACCGCATTGTCAAATCAAGCCAAGAGAGAGAAACCTATACTAAAACCATTAGTGTATATATATCTTTTCGTACGTAACGTAACGCTTAACGTAACCCTATACGGGTCGAACAATAATAAATGCACACATACCTAATAAATCTGCTAACATTTATCAAACGGGACACCAGATACTTTTTTATCTAACGGATGCTGTTCAGTGATAATTTGCAAACGGATTCAGTTTGATGTTTTTTATCAAGTGGTAATAATATCCCGGGGATTTCCCGCTAACCTACTTAGGTATATGATATGTTGCTAGCAGTGCCAACAAATCATATACCTACCCATGGCCCTTATACTACTCGATGAAACACATGGGTACTTATGTCTTCAATACTGTCAAATAAATAAGAGTTATCATAACATTTACAACACTATAACATGTCAAGAGCAATATCATTATACTCCGTATAATAGAAGCTCATCTACACCGTGTTTTTTTTGATTTACGATAACTTTAAGGGAACGTTCTTTAGGTCAAATAAAGTTAATTTCCCAAAGACAGACAAATGATAACTCTTACGGTTTTAAAGATATTTAATTTTTAAATTTAATCAGTTAATCACGTTGAACTAGTATAGGCTCTTAATTGATAACAACAATTTTCTTTTAAATATTATGAGTAAAGAGTTTCCAATTGTTAGGTTTGTATACGCGTCCATGGAATTAGTAAGTATTAACGTACATCTGGAAGGTGCACTACATCGATAACGCGAGCCGAAAGAAATGTACTAAAGCTTACTGCGTCCCTTTCTAAAGGTGACCATATTTGATTTGCAATTTACGGACAAATTAATTTTACAAGCCGGTGGGGCAGTAAACGAAACAATATTTACTTATTGAACTGATTGTTTTCAAAATCGATATCTGTGGATCTGTAGATCTGACAACTAATCCGTTGACAAATTGAGGAAAAGTAGCCGCCGCGCCACCTTGAAGTTTTTAGTTATTCAAATGATGGTCTCCAAAATCGATATTTGGGCATCTGTGTGGTCTCTGTCAATGAATCCGTGGATAGACTGAGAAAAAGTAGCTGCCGTCTTGAACTTCTTAATAAGAGCAAGTACAACAAAATACAAGCATTGAAAGATTTCAAACAAAATCTAGTATTAAGTTGTCATTCAAGTGTCAATTTCGAATTATAGGAGACCACACAGAATACACAAATCCCCAGATCCACATACAGGTACATTTCTTTCGGCTCACGTTATCGGTGGAATGCACCTTCCAGATGTAGGTACGTTATTACTTACTAATTCCATGGTCACGCCAACATTGACATATTTGACACTCGCTATTAGTTAACTCTAAAGGCCCTTTTAGAATGATCAAAGATATAACATTCAATTACTTTGTTCTAAACAGAGAAAATATTTTTTTTTTGCAATATTTAAAAATCTAATCTACCAATTACTTTCTATGGATATAGGTACCTAGTAATATGCCGAAGTTATCGTAAATCAAAAAAAACACGGTGTATATTAAAATTGCACGGTAGTGTAGTAAATTGAATGCGTTTCGTTAGTTCTTTTAAATCCGAAGCTACATAGCTTCGACAGTCGGGTAAGAATATATGATCTTTACACGACTGCCGAAGAAGATGGGTATCTAATGTTTTTGACCGCCTGTATTCAACTCGGTTATACCCTATTGCCTTTGACCTGCTATCGTTTTGGTTTTAACTCGGCCGCCATTACTGCCAAATAAATAAGAGCTGTCAAAACGTTGTCAATACGGAAACACGTCAATAGAATTATTGTTTTACCGCCTTGAATCTCGGAGCAGTATGTATGAGGGTTCGTTATTCCCTCATAGTCGCTAAACAGGGGTGTGATTCTGTAAATAAGCAAAGGTGAACGAATGCACGAGTGATACCAAGCGGCGAGATTAAGTAGTCCCGTCAGTGCGAACAAAATACATTGTAGCGCGTGCATTTTCAATTAAGCAGCCTTATACGTTCGACCTATCGTGCTGCTAAATTGAAAATGCACGCGCTACAATGTGTTTTATTCGCACTAACGGGACTACTTAATCTCGCCGCTTGGTATCACTCGTGCATTCGTTCACCTTTGCTTCTTTACAGAATCACACCCCTGATTGCCAGAGTTCAAGAAACGTGGTGTCGTCATTAGACATGCGAGTGTCACTGTGTACATTAATTGAAAAAATAATGGCGGATTTAGAACTATATATAAATATTAAAACTTGCAATCGGGTTCCAAAAAGTTATTTGTTGTTTTTGTAGTGCTAACAGCTAAAGTTTTACAGGTGGCCCTATAAGCTCGTTTGCCTCTCCGTGCCATAAATTGATGAGGCTCGAACGTATATGAGGCTGCCATTCGATTATTATTCAGGTATTTAAACGGCTTGTGTTAATTACGTGTTTTAATATTAAAGTGTTATCAACCTCGTCAAGTTTTAGGGTTTATGGGTTTTATTTAAAATGGGTTTTATCTTGATAATTTTTATATGTTAAAGTTTTTGTTAATGATGCCGCGAACTTTGGTTAATCTATCTATTTGTATACCTACTAGCGACCCGTTCTCGCTTTGCTTCTGCTTAAACCAGAAAATATAGGGATAATATAGCTATGTATTGGTGAAATATTACATCAACAAACAAACACACTAATTTACCCCTTTACAGGTTGATGTAACCGGTATAGAACGAGGACCAATGATGAACCCTTGATTTTTATTTTACAGAAAATAAGAGTTATTAATAACCTTATGTTCTTTGAGTTTTAAATCTTAAATTTAAATCGTCTGAGGGCGTAGTCAAAATAAATAACACTTGTTCGAAAATCGACAAAATGTATAGGATTGATGATTAATTCCTACTTCGCTCACTATGTTAAATGTACGAGTACAAATGTAAAGTGTCTTGCCTACGAGTATATTCTTCGCCAACATTAAACAAATAAGTTAATATCCGGGGAAAATCTTACATAAATGTGACAAACCAAATCCTTTGACTGTCTGTCAGTTTTTTATTTGAAAGTTGTTTTCCGACATATTTATCAAGAAGCCAATGAGTATGTATTCAAAATTATGTATAATACGGAACCCGATGCCGTCTTTATTATCGCGATCGCATCATTAAGAAGATATTCGTATCAGAATCATTAACGACACTAGGAAACTCTTACACATATTAAATTTAACGATCCGGTTCTACTGGAGTCTTATGAAACGCGATATTAAGAGATAGGAAACGAGTATCTATTATTCGAAACTTGTCAAAATGTATGGAATTGAGATAAGCACTCGACGCGACCGTCCGGCAACTTACGGGCACCTATCTTTGTCTACGGCCACAGATTAGCTTTTTAGGCGCTATGTATGTTAAACTGTCACTAATAGGTACACTGTAAACATCTTATAGCCAAATTGTGCAAAATATGGTTACAGAATTATAAACAAGTTTTTAGAGTTGTTGGTAATTCTGTGGCTCTGCATACTTAGAATAAAGGCGTGAGTTATAGTTCACATAAGATTTATACATTTACATGTTTACATTAAGAACAAATCAAGTTGTATAATTTGCATGTAAGATATTATATGTATAAAAACAAGACCAATGCAAATTGTTTTCGCAAATAAATACTGAATACTGGAAAATATATATGTTACGCGTAATATCAATAAAATCATCGTAGTTGTATTGTCAAAACAGCTTTTTTGTCTAAATAAATAATTTAAAATTTACTCATATTTTACGCAAAATGATTTTTTTTCGGACCGATTACACTGTCCCGCAAAACGAAGTATCACACTTTTAATTAATATTTAATTGAAAGTGTGATACTTAGTTTTGCGGGCAAGTACATAAAGAATTGACGAATGACGGTTGCGTCAAGCGCCTATGACAATTACATACGTTTTGAAAGTTTTCGAAATCCGTTTACGTTAGCTTTACGCATTTTAACAAAGGTTTTGATGTGTCGTAGCTCGTCGAACTCGCTATGTTACTATATCACAGTAAAGAATCTGTTCAGTAAGGTCACCCGTATTTGGTAACGTGATACTACGAGAGTAGGCGGGTCGTGGGAGCGTAGTACGTTCACAGTCACACCTGCGCAATGTCACTTGCGATTTTACATTTCGATTTCGTACCGATAACACAGTGATTTGTTCTAATATGTTTCTGATAAAGAAACAAGTTTGGGAAAAGATTTTGCTGCCGTCTCTATTTAGGTAGGTACTTTTTTTTAAAGAGGGGTGTTGTAAGTAAGGTTAGCATTTTGGTGGAAAGTCGTGGTTCTAGAATTCATGGAGTCGCTATTTCCTATTTATTATAATATATCCCTTTGATTATGACCTGTAATTTTTAATATTTTTGAAATTCATTTAATCAGTAATCCGCTAAACCAATTTAAATGAATTTTGGTATGGAGAATATCTCTGCTGTGAAAGGATAACAAACAAGCAAATATTAAGCGAACTAAAAATGTATTCAGTTGATTTTTACATATGACCACACTGAATATCAAAAACAATGTGTCATGTATTATAATAATTAGGAAATAGCGACTCCATGGATTCTAGAACCACGGTATGCCACCAAAATCTTAACCCTAGTTTATAAGTTTAACGTGTGTACCTGCGTGTCTGTCTGTGCTATCGTAGCTCCCAAACGGATGGAACGATTTGGGAGCGGCTTTTAAATGAAAGCTAGTTTAATCGGGATGATTCTTAGCTAGGCTTCATTAAAATCGGTTTAGCTATTTAAGAGATATCAGCTCTGAAAGAGGGGTCCCCAGACCCTAATATACATTTAAATCAGAGGTAGGCGTATTTTTATCTATTAAATGAGTAAGAACCAAAAAATTTAACCATAGTCGAAAAAAGTTCCGTTGTGCGACGAAAAGTATCCCTACATTGTAAGGCAATTTTTTGTGTCACAACGGAAAAGTTTCATAGAAAATTTTATTGAGTGAGTTAGCGTGCCCAACTTTTTGGTCCAACCTTACCAAAATACGAGTAGTTTTTTAACAGTCATCATCGAGTTCTAACTCTGTAAGCCAATGTTAACCTCTGACTCCATCATCAAATCTACTGTTATATCTACACCATCCACCCATTGATTTAAATGTATATTTCATTTCGGCCCATTTCAATATCGAGAAATGGTCGAAAAAACTTAAAGAATCTAAAAAAGTACAGTCAGCGTAAAAAGTAGGTCTCGAAAAGTGTTTTTTCAGAATGTTTTTCGTGTACTCGACTGGTACGAAAAGCATTAGGCCCGCTCATTATATTAAGACTATCATAATTAATACTTGGCTCGATGTTTACAAATTAATTACTATAAAAATTATAAGCATTCATTTGATATTTAAAATTAACGAGAAGTCCGATTACATTGACTACATGATTAGTTCATAAATATTAAACTTATTTTTTATTCCCTGTTAGATTAGCAAAAAGTAAAGATTGAAAAATAGAACGAGCCTTGTTAGCTTTATTCCAACTATTAAAAATGTAATAAAAGATATACTTAAACAGGTCTGAGATTTTATTCAAAGTTAAAAATATTTTATAAAATTGGAATTAAGTTAAAATAACTACGATTCAAATAGCAAATCATAAATTACATTATAATATATTGCTTGCACGTATTCTAGGTATATTGACTTGGATCTTTGCCTGTAATAAAACATGAATTAGGTATTTCTTTTTTCTAAGAAATAAATAAGTAATAAATATGAAGAACTGCATTCGTAACACTGCCTCTAACTTAATATTTCTTTTAACGAAATATAAAATTAATGACATCGTTGATGTTGATAGTAGGCAAGTATATCGACCACATTTGACCTTAAAAATGATCTACGCCGCTGTTATATAATTCAATGATTCTCCGAACCTTTGAATATCCATTCATAAAAACCACCTTTCTCGGATGGCAAATACACACACACACACACATGGCAACCTGCCACACCACAGGCGCAATAACCTGTTCGTAAAAAACAGGGAGGGGGGATGAACTGAACATGCGCGGTGTAACGGTGAGATGTTTTGATACTTGGAAAATTATTATATATAAATATATTAGGTTTTTTTAACGTTGATAATAGTAAGATTTTAAAAACGAAATGTCAAGTTTGGCATTGACGTTTTTCCTTTTGATTTTATTTGTGATTAAATACTTTTTGTGTATTTCTTTTCTATAATGTATTCTTTTTTGTTTTCAGGTAAGTTGCTTTATGCGATTTCTTCGAATTCTCTACTCGGCGATATCTTTTAGTGAGTGAGTATAACTACCTAGTTTTTGCAATACTGTGACCATAAATAGAAAATTCAGATTGAAAAAGTACAATAATACTACCTACATTACATCGAGTAGAGAGGCCTATTAAGTGTTGGTATTAAATGTGTGTCCTTTTCTTCATACCTTTTATAATACTAGGGTTTAGGTATCCTAATCGGTAGGGTTCTTTACTTATCTATATTTTGCTCGATCTTAGCCCACTTCGCTTGGATATCGTAACTAGGGAATGCAAACCGGTAAACCGGATTACCGGTTTACCGGTAATACCGGCCCAGTCTGGCGTTGGTAATTTACCGGTAAATTTTAGAGATTACCGGTAATTTACCGAATGGCGTTTAAAGGAAAAAAAACGCAAAACAACGTTGTACGTGCAAATTCTGTTGCAAATATCAGAATAAAACTCTAACTAACTATTTATACTTATACTGACTTATGAATTATTAGTGTTATCGCTCGCGCTACCGACTTACCTGTTTGTACCTGCCTACCCAATAGTTAACTTAGGAAAAAATCGACAACCTTATGTTTGCATATTCTATAGGCTTCATACTTGTTTAATAATAACATAAGTAGTTTTTGTGGTGTATGTATAGAAGCAGAAGCGTTTATTGTATATTTTTAAGTTGATTGTTGACCAGAAAATTAAGTTTGAAGTTGCCTTGACTACTAGGTAGGGAGTTATTTAAACAATTTCAAGAATAGAAGATTGATTGATATGTTAAAATGGGTTTTAAAAGTGCTTTTGGTACCAAAATATAAGTTTCCGAGTATTTTCTTTTTAACAATGTGATTACCGGTAATTTACCGGTATTACCGGTAAACATTTACAGAGACCGGTAATTTACCGGTTTTCAAATTTGGCCGGTAATTGCATTCCCTAATCGTAACCTCACTGTTGACGTTATGACTGTACTTACTGTCTAGTGCATAAGAGCTATCATAACGTTAACAATATGATTACGATATCAAAGCAAGGTGGGCTAATACAAAGGCCCTGTTCCAAAAGATCAAAGCGTCTCGCTCGCCAACTGATCTCACGTGGGTTCCCGGGTCACCCAATACCCGAGCAGATGCTGCGCTCGAAAAAAACGCATTTTCAAATTTCGAACATATGTTGTCTCTGAGGATATCCGAGCTTTTTCAAGAAGTTTTTAGCATCCTGGGGAATTCGCTGAACTGAAATACAACGAAACTGTGATTAGAGGTCGGTCGAGGTCAATCAATGTCGTATAAAGCTGCCTAATGGAGAATGCACACGATAAAAAGCGTTGTTTACGCTTTGACGGACAACTTAAACTCGCCGGTTAATATGAGCTGTGTCCAGTTAATAACTAAATGACAAGCAAGCCTTGAAAATCCGACTGCATTTTTAAATATTGTCGTTTATATATCTATTCAATTTTAACAGTTTAGGTATCCTGTTACCCAGGATGGTGAAAGGATTCTAACAATTCCACACACATCTAAATCAGCTCGGGTATTTAGAAGTTGAACAACCTTGAAAACATTACACTCCTTTTTTCGTGTAAACAGTCATACGCTTTAAAGAGAATCACACGCAGTTCTTCGCTTAGTTTTTGATTTTGTTAGCTTCTGCCCGCGACTTCATCCGCGTTGACCATCTTGGGGAACAGTGATTTTTCAGAATATAAACCTTTATGTTAATTTAGAGTATACCTAAGCTATCTTCATTCCAAATATTATCTAAATCCGTCCAGCCGTGTAAGTGTGAACGAGTAACAATCATATTATCGCATCGCATTTAAAATATAGCATTATGCATGTTACCTATAGAGCATAAGGGGGCATGGGACCTTCTCACTGGTAAAAGGCCCAACCCAATATTCAAACCGCGGACAGATAAGTCTTATTTCGGGTTAAAACTTGACATTTGCCCGTACAAAATATATCAAATTTGAATCCGCAGTAAGCCTACCTTAGGAATATAGGATGCGGACATAAGTATGCATCAACAGTCGTGTCGTTTAACTTTGTTATGAGCGAGTCGTTCAGTGATAGAAGTTATTTATATAGCGTTAATAAAAGCCTATAAAAAAACCATAATTACTAATCATTAATAAAATAAGTAGATGGACGGTAGAACATTGCAATCTTCATAACCTTTTCATGTCGATTTTATTACGTAGCTATTAGTTACAAGTGTTGTATTATAATATTTATACATTTATAATATTATTAGCGCTCCGTGAACTAACGTGTTCCTTTACGCGTTTTAAGATTTATAAGAGCAATTTAACTTCTCTTTTTGTTTCTGCGATCCGGTGCCATAAAGTAATCGCGGGGGTGTACTGCCTTTTCGCCAAATAACGTTTCGTCAAATGATTCATTTGGTCAAATGCTTCATTTGGGCAAATGCTTTTTATTCCAAAACTGTAAGTATTTCAGGATTTATTTCAGAACCATCATGTAGAACCCTATAGGTTAGGTTAGGTTAGTTTTATAAAAATCCTGAAATACTTACAGTTTTGGATATAAAAGCGTTTTACCAAATGATACATTTGACGAAATGAAACATTTGACGAAACATAATTCGGCGAAAAGGCAGAGAACCTAATCGCGGGTCTCCTTCTAGTTGCATTACAACTATTGTCATAATAACTCATAACACTTTACGCATAAATTTGTTGCTCATAAAAGTCTTTTATCTGGTATTACGTCGTAATTTTTGTAACAATCATGTTGAATATCATACCTACATTACTTAGTCATTATATTGATGATCTTTTTTTTTGGAGTCATAAGAAAATGTACGTGTCAAAACCAACGAGATTTTATTCTACTGAATTGAGCCCCTTAATTTACCATAGAACTGTGTCACGGTGACATTTTATATGATATTTACGATTTGATTTACAACATCACTGTGACACGGTTCTATGGTGCGTCTACGGTTGTCATACGTCAGGATTAGTCCGGATTGCGCCGGACTTGGCAAATGTCAGGAGTTTTAGGAATGACATCATATTTTTTTTTAGGTTTTATACTTATTACAAAGTTTACACAGTTTTAATTAATGTTGAATACATAAAAGTAGTAAGTAATCAACAAAAACAATAAAAAAAACAATTTAAAATAGGATAAATTACAGCCAAAGAGATCTCAATCAATTTGTTTCTAGGTCCGCTGAGCGCAGCGAGCCGCTCTGGGACGTGCGTCGGTCAAGCTACGCCAAATCTATGTTACAAGAAATGTCAGGATTTATAGGGTGATGTCAGGACTTTTATCAGGACATTTAATTTTTCCATATGGCAACCCTAGGTGGGACGGGCTTCAAACAAAATGTTCATGTATTGACTACCAATTGAACACGCCAGGTGGGTATGTTACTGGCACCAAATACCTACAACTATACATCGGTCAAAGCCTTACCACATTTGTAAGGCTATAAACACGTTTTTACACGCGATCATTGTAATTATTTGTTTGAACATTGTCCCATCGTTCATCCATCCCTCTCATTACGCCGTCATTTGCGTATTCGTATCTCACTCATGGAGCCGCGAACAGGTTTTTGCCAATAAAACAACTAGGCATTATGTCCGAACTCATTTAGGCTTTATTTTCTTAAGAGTGGAGTCCCATTCACTTGAATAAGCATTGCGACCTTCTATGGGGATGAATTTATAGCTTAAGGCTAAGAAACCGCTTTCATGCGTTTTTATTTTAACATTTATGTATATATCGTTCATTGAATACAAAACGGACACAATCCGAAATGAGTCAGTGTTGTATTTTAAAATTAGAAGCGGTAAAATAATAGCAAATTATTTTGGAATGTGTCCGTTTTGTATTCAATGAGCGATATGTACAGGTATACCTAAGTGAATGACTTACCTACTTTTATTTATGTTCTTGCACGGGGTAGATATAGGTACCATGGTTGGATAGAAAATTACTTAGTGCTAATGTGCATTATAGTCCGAACTAGCGACCCGCCCTCGTTTCGCTTAGGTTTATGTGAGTTTTTGGTAACACCCGTACATAATCCAAAATTTAATATAATTATATAAAGTTTCCTCTTGAATCACTCTATCTATTGATGAAAACCGCATTAAAACACGTTGAGTAGTTTGTAAGATCTAAGCGTAGGAACAGACGGCCGGGACCGACCAAGTTTTATACCTACTATGTGAAGAAATTAGAATGCTCAATGCAGCAGGCCCGAAATAATATTTGGAGTTTAATTACGAACATATTGCTGCCACAAGTGCCTTGGCAAACCTGTTGATTACCAATTAAGAAAAAATCTTTATAGATATTGTTTTGGTCATGAAATGTCCGTACGGACATTTTTGTTTTTAAACGTTGTTCAAAGAGGTTTTACAGCTTGCGACTGCAAATACAATTGTGTATCTTGTTTAAATACAGCGCTTAACGTCTCGCCGACATCAGATTTCAAATCAAGAATCCAGCCGAAATCCCAACGGGTTTACAAACTTATTTTCTACCGATCATGTCGCTGCGGGCGCACGTTTACCACGTGAACAACGCTAGCGTGATTCCTATGTGGATGGTACAGAATTCATTTTACTTGGTGCGTGCATTGTTTTATATAAAGCTCTGTTGTATCAACGCCTTAGTTTCATTTTTTCCCGCCGATGAATCTAACTTGGTAGCGTAATGTACGTAAGTATAGCACATTGAGTGCCGGGCTTCCCAACTTTTATACAAAATAGGCTCCGTCTGAAGTTGGAGGGACTGGGCGTGTTAATAGGTCCATTTGAGCCCGTATGGCGGTGTTTCATTTAATTATTATGGCCCCTCAAAGTTAACAGTACAGATGCTTCGCTTCAACTCAAACGGACTCAGAGCGAAAGGGGGTGACCACTAACAAAATTAAAGGTTCGGACAATTGTATTATTTGTAATAGATTGCCTTTACAAGGGGGGGCTAGGGGGTCATTTTTCATTTATTTGTACTTTATCAGAAATATATTAATCAAACATGTAAAAATATCATCTTATATGATATCTTCTGGAGGGACAGTGGGGCAAGATGTATTTATCATTGAAAGTCCAGTATTTCATCTTCGATTTCATTAAAATCTAATATGTTAAAAAATAAACCCTAATTTAAATGTCTGTAGCTTAATTAATCTCAATTCAATTAAGTCTTGGTAAAACTCAGATCTAATTCAAATTAAGTTTTACAATTCACCAATTACATTTTAAATTGGCCAAGGTACTTAATAATCAGATAGCTTTAATTTAACACGTATATGTTCAGTTTAATATTCTACGTGCCTTATATGTTAAACAGCGGGCAACGACCGTCGGAGCAATTTCACGCTTCACTTCACTGACATTTGGATGCTCTTGCGTACCAGACACAGAATCTTGAGTTTTTTCAAGACGTAAGCCTTATTCCATGATCATAGAGGTGCTAGAGGTAACTAGGAAATAATAAGTATAATGCTTGTTTACTTGTCTGTACTAATGGGAATAATGACTATGATGACTATAGTCAAGGTAAATCATTACAACTAAGCATGAACAAAACTCGTAATCAAACAAAAACTAACAGTATGGTATTCAGAAGTATCAAGACGTAGTCACGGCTTGGTATTATACAAATTGTACTGCGCTTATTGAAAAGTAAGTTAAGCTATTAGACTAATAAAAAGAAGATTAATTTATAATTTTATAGATGCGATGCTAGCAGTCATGGTATGGGTGCAAGATTAGGTCAGGTTTTAAAAATGCATGAAAAAAGGGTGTGCTAGTTAATGAAATTGAATTCGTCAAGGGGGTTGGAAAGTCTTTTACAGTTACATAGATGCGACTATTCCATAATTATCCTATGATCTCAATGCGGCTAGATTGAGAGCTTTACATAATTCACTGCCCTAGCTTTCCTATGACATGCAGATGCCAAACGAAGTTTGGTTTTAGGGAGAACGGCAAAACAACAGTCATTCAGTTCAGGAATAACGGCACTAACATAAGCGCGCTCAGTAAAGTTTAAATTCAAATAGCTACCTAGGTACTACTTACTACCGAAGAAAACACGCAGTAACGCTTTAGTTATCACCTTAAGTACCCAATTCCCAATTTTCATACCAAAATAAACGATATAGGGTTTTGATTTTATGCTAAATATTCGCTGCCTGCCACTCACTAACCAGCAGTTGTATGTTATTTGAACTCTACAGGGTGTCACGGGCGCTGAATTTGTAAGTGCCTGTGTACACGAATAAAAACTTACTTACCTGTCATTATTACATGGTCACGACTTTGTTGAATGTACTGTACTCGGCAAATTCCTATTATTACGGCGAAGTAACTTTTCTGTGGTAACGTTGCATTTATTTAGTAAATTTTGCTTGTGCGCAGGTAAGTACTCCGTATGTAAAACAGATTAAAAGAGACTGATGTATTTTTGTAACGTGATTTTTTTTTTCTACTGTCCACCCAAACATAATTCTTACGTATCAACTCTACTCTACAGTCTCTTTTCGAATTGCTAGAGTTTGCATTCATTTTATTAACTTTGTACATTTACAATTAATTGAAAACATACCTAATATTTGCACTTGCTAACAAACTTATGTCCACACAACAGATCTTACATATCCTAAATGTGTTATTTAACGCCCGCCTAGCGAATATTTGATAAATCCTTGTATCCAACAGTATCCAATATGTTATTCTACGCGGTAATCTAAGCAAAAAACCAAGTGTAAATCCTCGAAACCGGTTAAGTTGTTACTTTAAACAACGCCATCTCTGTTTCTCAATACAAATTCATCACATTTTAATAACAGCGCCATCTTGTGTAGATTTACCGTACTACTTGCGGTATACTTCGTGCGCCGCTGGATAGAAGCGACATCTAGAAACGATTTTAAGAAGCGCAGGTTATCTTGATCC
The DNA here is from genome assembly GCA_963966035.1 of Acleris laterana. Lineage (NCBI taxonomy): Eukaryota > Metazoa > Arthropoda > Insecta > Lepidoptera > Tortricidae > Acleris > Acleris laterana. Next base: position 11,073,300 of record OZ014438.1, read on the forward strand.
ATCACTACATCAGTAGTTTAAGAAAGCGCCACTAGATGTCGCAATACAGCTTATTTAGTTCAAGTTCTATTTAAGAGATGGCGTATGGATGGATCATTAATTTCTACTTTGTATTACAGCTGTAGGTACGGTTAAGAGCGTTAATTTGGGACCCATTTCAAGAAAAGTTTGCTTGAAGTCGTCAATGTCATTCATCACTTTCATCAGGGATGTTAAGTCATTTGTAACTTTTAGGAAACTCAACCTTATTGTTGTAGAATTTCAGATTGACTTTGGACCTAAGGTGGGTACCAAATTTAATCTCGTGACCGTACCTTAGTAGTTTTCCCGGTAAAGTACAAATAATAATGGCTTATTACGATTAGGTGCGACAAAATGTAGACTTTATTACTGTTAGATTAAGGCCCAATTTAACAATTTAAATTATCGCAAAAAATATTATGGACTTGTTATCGTAACTACCAGTTACTACATCAGCTAGCAGGCCTGTTTGACTAAATAAGGTCTACGGCGCGAATCGATCGCGTCACTCGCATCGACTCCATACAAGGAGCGTTCAGCTCTCCTAGTACCTACTCAACCTATACTGTACGTTTTCTTGCAACTCGATTTGACTTGGGATTAAAAGAATCGATTCTAATCAATTTGAAATTGGATATTTTTGATGAAATTTTAAGACCTTATCAACACACGATTTTGCGCTTGTTCTTGTATTTTGTCTTGATTAACTTCTTCGTTATTTTGATTTACTTTCGTGTTATATTACGGAAATCACCTGGAATCCATTAAAATCATTTCGGTACCAATTTGTAATATTTCTTAGAGCAACAATTGTGATGATTAATTATGCTTTGTAATTAAGTTACTAAAGTTCGTTAGGAGCTTTTAAAACAAATTAGTCAGACCCATGGAGTGCTGCTTGTTAAATAGTCTTTACATACTGATTGTTGTTCTGACAACTATCTAAATAGCTTAACGGCTATAAATTCGTTTAAATGATCGAGATCAGGATTTCTATTCATTAATAAATCATATATTTCATTGCTCAATACAAATATTTCTTGATAATGATGGAACTTTCTTGACAAACTAAGTATTTTGATCTCGATGGACCGACAATATTTGCATATGCAAAAGCCACTTTTACACCTACGTAGCATTGGTCGCTACATATTTGTCTTTGGTTGCCTTTTGTTTTTTTCGTAAATACCCAATACTCAGGAAAGTACCCGTTACAGCTGTAGAAGTACGTCTAGTAGCTGTACCTACACTTTGAAGACTGCGCAAGAATGACATAACTAACCTACTTCCGCTATCGCCTTTTCATCTTCGGACGCCCAGGAGGTAGAAGCGGCTTCCCCTAATGCTGTTGAAGTAATTAGGTAACATTCATCGCGAGTGTTTTTCCTAAAGATTGTCAAAGGATTACGATAGAGACAAAGATCATAACGCTGACGTTAGCGTTTTTGATAACTAGCAAACTGTATGGTATTGACATAAGATTGTCAAGTTGGAAGCTTTTTTTTCGTTGTGCTGCTTCTTTTTAATGCTTAAATTCATGTGCTTCATCTGTATACCTATCTAGAAATAATCTTCAAACCAAGGCTGCTGTTTATTGTATTAAAAAAGCACACCTGATCCGCCCTGGAGGCCTAGCCAGATTCTTCCTGCTTAATTAACATGTATGAAATTGGCGTAAGACACCTATCTAATGGAGACTAAACCGGATGAGGTTAGTTAGGGGAACACATTTGTTCGTTCCTACATACCAATACCGACAAATTGAGGATAAAAAACAAGGTAACCTACTAAATTTAAAAATATCTCTGGAGAGATACATTTTTCTCTAAATAATATAAGTAGTTATATTGCCACTGTACAGGAAAAATGTCACAAGGCAACCTGCACGTAACCTGAACGTGTAAGAGGGGCAACAAAAGATCCGGTAGGGTCCAGGGACCCCTTATAAGATAAGATAACACAGCCCCAACTGTATGTAAATCTAAATGTCAACAGTACTAGCTCTACTTACTCAGAACGCTATGACGTCAGAATGTCTTGCAGCAATCGACTATGAATTTCAAATAAGGAGCATACCTACAGTATGTAACTATGTAGACTAGAAAGTCGAATATATTTGATTAAAAAAGTGAATATTTGTTTGAAACAAGCAAATACAAAATATTTGTATTTTTTTCCATTTGTTTGGTACCTACTTGACTGATTTCAAGTCACTTGAAATAACTTACATTCTACTAACATACACTCTGTTTCCAGCTCATGGTTAGGCAACCATGAGCTGGAAACAGAGATGAGCTCAATAGCTACAGATCACTGCTCTCGTGACTCGTCCACATTACTTAAGTAGCTAACGAATCAAATTTTGCAACTAACTACACATAGGTATAAATGGGATAAGAGCTCCAAGTTCCCAAGTGATTACACCGACATCCAATACTTGTCTACACTTAACTTTTTATACGAACATTAATCCAAAACCATTACAATTTACCTTTTTATTAACGTACAGCAAAAACATTTTTATAAATAAAAAATCAGATGCGCATTCCTTAGTTCAATTAATTTTCGTCTAATCTAGGGGCATTCACACCTCCTTATACCAACTTATAGGCTGACGGACGAATCTGAAACTAAATTTGTTTCGTACAAAATGTACGTTGACCGTTTCTAGTAGCGACGCCACCAGCTGCTTACATAAGTTTGTATTGCTATAACATAGCCTAACCAACCTAACATATCGAGCGAAACCTCATGGCGGCACCGCAGCCTCTCAGTGGAGGTGGTAACTTAGGAATGCCATAACTCAGGCATACCACCTTAACGGTACGAGCAAGCGAGAACGTCCGCTGAGAGCGACAGGGACGACGAATCGACATGGTTGAACGACCGATCAAATAAGTTTTGTACGCAGCCGTCGTATGCCACATAGGTTTTATTTCTAAGCGTGTAGCGCATGCTCAGTTTCCAAGACGGCGCTTGGCGCGAAAACGAACTGGCAGTTGTTTTTTGAATTTCTAACGACGGTCTTTGTAAAACTCATATTATGTAATAGCAGTAGTAATAGCTTGTCCAGTTAGAGTAATATATTAAAAACTTTATTTTAAGAACAAACATAATAATACCATTTAATTAGAAGTTCAGCGGTGGTGGTCTCATTACTAACCAGTCGTAGATTAGTACAAAAGCCGCTGTCATAACGTCATTACAACAAACATTTTCCTGTTACAACCTATAATTTTGTCATATACTAATGTTGCAGCGCCATAATTACTTGAACTCTAGTCTACAAACACGTGCAGCCGAAGCCAGTTCATTTTATACTGGAGGTGTTGACCACACAAGGCTTGTCATGACAAAGCGCTATCAAATCAGATTTTATTGCTTTCACAAAATTAAATAATGTCACAAAAATGTCGCTCGTCACGTCTGTCTGCTCTGATATCAAAATGTAATCATCTTTTCCCCGAAGTACCTACTGAGAGGGATAGGTCCCTACTTTTACCATGAATATTTTTTTATTTTCTTATTTATTCAATAATAATGTATGTTTGTTAGGATCTTGCAAGTTTATTTAGAACTTACGAATATATTACGTTAAAATAAATAGTCTGAAATTTGAGTTACGTAGGTACATAATTAAATTACGTTCACCTGAGAGCAATCCAAATTTGCGTATTCGGTACAGGGTAGTGATTCTGTAAACAACGCCGGTCGTGCGGACTGTCGTGCGAAACCAAGCGGCGAGATTAAGTAGTCCCGTCAGTGCGAACAAAACACATTGTAGCGCGTGCATTTTCAATTAAGCAGCCTTATACGTTCGACCCATCGTGCTGCTAAATTGAAAATGCACGCGCTACAATGTGTTTTGTTCGCACTGACGGGACTACTTAATCTCGCCGCTTGGTTTCGCACGACAGTCCGCACGACCGGCGTTGTTTACAGAATCACTACCCAGGATCTCTGCGGTACTTATACCTAGTAGTAGCAATTTTGGTGCTCGTTAGAGCCTGACCTCGATTTGCAATTGTTGATTACTGTACAAAACTAAAAAGCTTTCTCCTAAATGTTTATAATTTGAAACCAATTTAATATGAGATTAAGAGAAGCATCATGTATAAGCAACCCTTCTTTTCCGTGAGCAATTGCCCTTTATAGAAATGTATGTTGTACTAGCTTCTGCCCGCGACTACGTCCGTGTATTTTTCGACAATAGTCATTCCCCTGGGAACTTTAAAAAATTTCGGAATGAAAAGTAGCCTGTGTTAATCCAGGGTATAAGCTATCTCCATTCCTAATTTCATCCATATCTACCCAGTCGTTGCAGCGTGAAGAAGTAACAAACACACGATATTCATACACGATATTTAAGATATTCATACACATTATACATTAACAAGTCGGACACTTCATACGAACGTATTTAATCGGTTTCTTTACATGATGTTTACGTGTGTGCATGAAATCAAGGGTTGTAGCCTCGTGCCGATGCTTCACCAATTTTTTTCAACGATTCTTCGTCCACGCAGAAGTTTATCACTAGTCCCTCGAGATTTAACCTTTTTTTTGGGATAAAAAGTACCAGTCCTAAGGCCGACTCCGGGCTTTATACGATACCTTCACATCGAATAGTTGAGGCGTTTGACTGTGAGTCTGTGAAGACGAAACAAAGAAGCGAGTACACTTTTGCATTTATGTTGGTATGAAAATGGAGTGTGCATAGCTAAGACTATCTTGAAGACGGTATAAGTTCGCCTTTGTACTTGTCTGTTTTGCTATTGGCTATGATTTTGTTTATTGTACAATAAATAATTTATATGCATAGATATTATATACGTAAATAGTGTTTCCCCGACGACGCGTCCCACTCAATTTGACGTTGCACGGTTGCGGTAATGTATGGAAAACTAGCTTCTGCTCGCGACTTCATCCGCGTAGATATCGAATAAACTTATTCCCTCGGGAACTTTTAATTTTTCTAGGATAAAAGAGATTAAATTTATACAAATGCCGATTTTCATAATTTCCCTTCAAAATAGACGCGATTTTAAGCTCTTGGCACTGACCGGCACTCCTTCTTCGCTTCAGAGCCCATTAAAGCTAATCGCTACACCTTTGCGCCTGTAGTCGTGTGTAACCACGTAAAAATAGATGACATCCGACTTCACACATGCACCGCGTCAATTTCGTTCTGAACCATTGGCACCACTACACCTACAGGCCGCATCCCTAAAGTGATTGTGGCGGGCTTCTCGATTGGCCACGGTTTCTTTTATTTTGCCGGCTACAAATTGGTAAGGGCCGAAACATGGGTCCCGAGCACGCATAGGTTTTTTTTTAGACCGGTATGATGGACTGACCTCGGGCGTGAAGGTCGGATGCTAGGGTTGTCGAATTTGTATTAATTATTGGGCAGTCCCGCCAGAAATTTAATATTATAAATGCGAAAGTTCGTGTGTGTGTCACCTTGTTACTCCTTCGTGCTGCAACGGCTGCTCGAATTTGGATGAAATTTGAAATTAAGATAGCTTATACCCTGGATTAACACATAGGCAAATTTTCATCCCGGAAAATATAAAAGTTGTCGAGGGAATAAAGATAATCGAAATCTACGCGGACGTAATCGCGGGTAGAGGCTAGTACCTATTCAATGAATGAAACATTAAACTCTCACATTTCTTAATTATAGTCCTTAAACATGTACACTTTTTTGAAAACAGCTTGTCTATTACATAAACATTACAAGCAACCCGCCCTCGCATTGCCTCGATTTTTTAATTAGTCTACTTACATTTGTCAAAGGTTAAGTAAGTTTCCGCATGTTTTGTTTAGTTATAGTTCCAGAGATTACCTCCAACTTACAATACTAAAACAAATGCACAATTATACCCCTTTATAATTAATTAGTTTGACGACGCGCTGGCTAGTGGGTAGTAAGTGACCCTGCCTACGAAGCTAGTGGTCCTAGGTTCGAGTCCCGGTAAGGGCAGATATTTGTGTGATGAGCGCGAATGTTTGTTCCTGAGTCATGGATATTTTCTATGTATTTAAGTATATATTTATCTATATAAGTATTTATATCGTTGACTAGTACCCATAGTACAAGCCTAGAGCTTAGTTTGGGGCTAGGTCAATTGGTGTGAGATTGTCCCCTTATATATTATTATTATTATTATTACTGTATCCGGCTGTTATGAGGTAAATCCTGACACATGCCTAGGGTTGTGTGATAAAATTGGGGTCAAGCGTGAGTTGAATTGAATGCAGTTCTCTACAACTAGAAAATAGAAGATATTTGGAAAAAGAAAAAAAAAACTATTCAGACATATATGTACATATTTATACTTCTTCTGTTCTATTCTATATATAATATATGTATATTTATATTAAGTATATTACTTTATTATGTATCACTTTCCAAAGCACCATCATTAGTACTGGAATCGTTTGTATTAATAATTAATGTATGTATGAAAACTCTTTATAGCACAAAAAAAAAACAATTACAAGTAAATTCGAGAGAAATAAATTCAAGATTACAAGGATGTGCACGAAATAAAATATCCATAAACTATACATAATATGTATAGTTTATGGATATTTATATTATATTTATGTTATAAATTATTATAAAGTTATAATTATATATATGCTGTATTTATATTATAAATAAACATCATTATAGGGTAGTGGCTCCAGTGAATGAACGGTTCTAGTGAATGAGCGAAACACACATTTTAGATACCTACAATTTTCTCAAAATAAGCCTTCTGTGACTTTCTAGTAAATGTTTTTTTTTTTGATTGTATAGGTACATTATTATGAGAATTATGGCAACATATTTTTCAACTTTGACGTACCAACGACGGCAAAGTAGTTGGTTTGGGTGTGGTTTTTTTCTTAGTATGGGCCTGTATTAAGGAGTAGTACATGTAGTTTTTATAAAATGTACGAGTTTATAATAGATTGGGATAGGTTACATGAACTTTTTATGAGGTGTAAGTATAAACTTGTCACAATTTATTCCAAATTAACAAGTGTTCTATGACTGGAGCTCTATAACAGGGGTCGCCAAACTACGGCCCGCGGGTCAGGTCTGGTCAATTACTTTTTTTTCTCACCTATCTCACGCGTCTCGATTTATGTTCTGACAGGACAGAATAGGAACCTAGCGTGCGGTCTGCACACTATGCGCTTTGGTGGCTCGATTTTATAAAGCTACAAGTAACTAGTAATTAGTTTTATAAAACCCGCCCGATGGTAATTGATCAATGATCATAATCATAGCCACTCATGAACATAATGAACACCAAGTCTATTCCTTATGCGTTATCTAGGTACCCCCTGAAGGCTAACACCCGTATTTATAGTCAAGAATAGTAATTACTTGAGTAAAAGTAATGACTAAAGTAACGATTTTTATGACTTTTGACACTACTAATACTCAAGTAATTACTTTTCTTGACTATAAATACGGGTGTAAGACTACTTAACTGATACTAATGTATTACCGGGCAATACCTAACCCAAGACCAGCCATGAAAGCAAAGTCTTGCCCCCACGAATTTATATTATGTGCAGTGTGGCTCTTGAGTCAAAAAGACCCCTGCTCTATAACATAGAAATCCAGTGAATGAACGGGGTTGTTCATTTACTAGAATTACATACTTAAATAAATACTAACTTTAAGCGATTTCTAACAATTTATTGGTTGGAATAAGATTGCAATTAAACAAATGAAACCACAAATAGATTGTCAATCTTGTCGCCAGTGTTCGAACAGAACTTAGGTAATTTTAGAAATACCTTGTAACATTTTTTACTCGTTCATTTACTGGTTTCGAAAATCTAATAAGTGAACTAAGGGCAATTATCTAAGTTTTTTCACTGGTCTCCTTATTTCAATGAAGGAACTGTTGAAAACCAAATAATATATCTAAATTATTTTCTACTTTTACATGGCAAACTTAAAATGTACAAATAATATTAACAATACAATATTAATTAATATTATTATTAATAAGGCGGAGAAATTTATACCTAGAGATAATTTAGGCATTTTATGTGATTGGTAGGAGGTTGTGGTGGTTAGTCTAGTAGGATAGGCTGACCTATAAAATGCCAAAAAGAACCAATGATTACCCTATGACATGGCGAGTATACGCCGCCATTAAATAAGCGTAATTCCTCTGACACTGGACAGCAGCGGTGTTAGTATGGGCAGAAGGCCGAAGAGAAGGGCTCTAGATGGGTTTCTGTCCCAACAGCAGTGGAAGGAAGTCCGGAAGCTGTACTGCGGTGTGGAAGGCAAGTGGGGCTACCACCACACTAAATGCTCTATTTATGGAGTAATGGAAATGAGTATTACTCCACCGACAAGAGCGAGGCTCTTAAATTAAGAGAGAGATGTGATTATGTTTTTTATTGACTTTTTTATTTTCAAAGATACTTGTAGGTAGGTACTAACATTTTCTGAATTAGTTCTCTTTAAGCTTATTAACTGAAATAAACAGTTACAAACTACGCCAAGTAAATTTAATTAATTTATTCATAATATTTTTACTAACGCAGACGGCTACACTCATACCCCCTTACTTATAAACGTGGAAGAAGCTTGGAATAGTTTATTCCATGCTTTGTCACTTTCTGTCAGATGCAAATGTCACAATTACAGATAAGGACATGGCATAAACTATACCAAGCTTATTACAAGTTTATAAGTAAGGAGGTTAAACTGATTTACTTATGAGTAAATTAATGATAGGTAACATACAATTCAAACTATTTTTTATGGCAATACCAATTTTATTTCGATAAATTTAAAATATAATATAGGTAACTGTGATGATTTTATTAACAAATTTACTTGGTAATACGTTTTTATAATTACTTTTACTGTATAAACCAATACAATTTTAAAGGTAGTTCATTCACTGGTTTTATTTCGTTCTTATAATAGAAATTCTTGTTCATTTACTAGGGATTTTGGGTATATTTCCATTTTTTCACCTATAAAGTTAAATTTGATGAGATTTTACAAATGTATATTAAATTAAAAATTGTGTAAACCAAGCTAAATAGATTATTGAGTGATAACGACAGTAATAACCTATATTTAAAACTGTGTGGTTAACCGTTAATTTACTGGAGCAACCACCCTACACAAATACAGATATAATTATATACTTACGTAAATAGTTATATATATTATATACATTAAATAGTTATATATATATATGTGCATTTACACCGTGAGTCTGAGGAACCCGACAGATTTCAACCATCGATTTTAGAGCCTATTTAGAATATAAAATGTGAAATAACATGTAGTCCATTATCGCACAATTCCCGAGATATTCATTATTAAAAAAAAAAACTCTTTTCATGTGTAACGCACCCTAAAATAATAATATAATATAATATGACACGCTGTAATTTAAATAAGCGAGAATTTAAAATACTGAGTTTGACTGGCATGATCGTTTGTAAACAGATAAAGTAAGTCGCTCCTACCAGTAAGTATGTACCTATGTAACAAGTGGAACGTATGATTTCTTTCGGATAAAATCGTGACCATGCTGACGGTTTTGGTGATATTAATGTTTTTTTTTAGGTATGCCATTAATTAAGATTTTATGTTAAAGATGTAGCGTGGCATTATCAATCAATAAACTAAGACAAGCATGCTACCTTCATGACGTTTGTTGTCATGATAATGTGACACCATGATACATACCGTAGCTCCACAGGTCGTACATCGTATTACGCCGAGTTATTCGTGAAATGCCGGTTGCTTACTGTTTCTCCTAGGGATAGGATTATTTATATCTCACTCTCTCAACTAAAGATCTGTTCATAAGGAAGTGCTAAACTAAATTGCTTAATTAAGTTCTAAAAATATATTTTTTAAAATACTTAATTGGACCTGTGTTGTCATTTTTTTTTACTCATATTATATTTAGGAAAATGCTGTTAAAATCTTGCAGGTTCCTCAGGCCCACGGTGGCCACGGTATATATACTTACATATAAATAAATACATAATATCGAAATGAAACATTACTGACTAGTTTGCCTTAAATAATTAAACCAGTAAACACTACTCGTCCAATCACCAGTTTATTAACTTCTCTTTAAGCGAAGCTATTAAATCAGTCATTGTCTAAAATATTGTCAATTTAAATGTCTCTGTTGCAATCGTGCCATATTTTGGCTTTGGTCTGATTCACTACCATTTTCCAGTTATTTTTAGTTACGTTTCTTCTAATACTTTCATCATTTTCCGCCGCATATCCTTTGATCTGTGCCCATATCACTTCGATGGCGTTATACTCGCAATGGTAAGGCGGTTAACGAAGTACTCGGTGACCATGTTGTAGGGCTAGTTCATCAATGACGTATCGTTTTTTGTCGGTGTGTGGATATTCATTAATCTAACCAAATCTCCTTTCAACCATGGTCATATTTCCGTCTACACCATTTTCTTGAAGCCATGCAACGAGATGGGCTTTCTCCCGGAATTTGATGGTGGCTTGTCAACTAACATGGAATGATAGGGCGCATTATCCATAATTATAAGTAATAACTGATTGCTCAGAAAGGCTAGTCTAGTAGTAGCTACTTAGTAGTAGTAAGTTTTTAAAATATGTTATATTTTTACACAATTGCTCTTAACTACATAGTAACTAGGGTAAAGTCAGCAGTGGTCGGCCAGAGACCTGGAGTAGGCCTCTGCCTATACTTTGTATGAGTGGGAAGAGTACGAAAGATTTATTTCCCACTCGTTGCTCTCATATAAGGTCGACTACCTGGTCTCTAGCTCACCACTGGTGACTTTACCCTAATATGCATGGTTTGTAATGAAAACGTGCCCGCTGTTTTGAGCTTCTCATTCAAAATAGTCACGAACTCGTGTGATAAGCTCGCGAGACCGACTGTTAAGAATGGTTCTCTTCGATCGTTTTGGATTTTTAACAAATTCTAATAGCAAGAATAGTAAGTGTTGCACTAGGAATCAATAGACAACAAAAGTAATAAGTTTAACACAGTAAAAATTATCAACCATTGACGGCAATGTCAAGGCAATACTTGATGTTTTTTTATCATATTGACATTTTATTTAATTTATTGAGAGCTAAATAAAGAAACAGCTTTGCAGGCACCCAAAAAGCTCTTAGGGGGTGGTAAACTATACTTTCTGAAAAAAATTGCTGTGACATACAAATAATTTTAATTAAAGCGATGCATACCATGTCATAATTTCCACTGGCAAAATCAGGAAACCATTTCTGAAGAATATCTTCTATGCGTGAATCTTCCATAACCTCTTCCGAAACATAGAACCCTAAATAATCCTCGGCCAGGCAGCTCCTGGAATTAATGTTGTCAAGACTACTAAACATATTGCCGCAGATGTTTTAAATCAAACATTTTAGTTATTTGACTTACACAAAGTTATAACATATCTATGACCCTTTTATACAATCCTTGTTCAATTTTAAACATAAAATATCCATGAAACTCAAGACTTATTAAAGAGATCACAATGGGTCTCTCATAATTAATAACATGTTGAGCAGTATTCAACTTTAATTACGTAAGCAATCCATTGTGATCTCTTAAATAATCTTTGTTAAATACTAAATTACCATAGAATATCTCGTTTTTTACTAATTAATAAGTACATATAACATGGAATAATCTAACAGATTGACCCCATCCCAAACTAAGCCTTAATTTATACTATGGATACTAGACAATGATAAACATAATTATATAGAAAAATACATACATAGAATATATCCAAGACTTTGTAGGCAGGGTCAATACAGACTAGGCTTAATGCTCCATCAGACTTTTGTCTTATAGTTCAGTCAAACTAGATATTAGACATTTACTACACTCACAAAGGCATATAAAAAGAGGTGATTAACCCATTACCTACAGATTAATAGAAGTATGGTTAATTATAGTTAAATACTTTGCCATCGTGATGGTGGTAATTATTAAAAAGAATGGAGTGTTGTCTTAGGTTTTTAAAATTTCACTTAGATTAACCCGCCCCCATTTCATAATTCTGACAATAATTGATGACACATAAACATTACAGAGTTAATAAGTTTTTACATCAATGGGATTCATATAAACTCCACCATATACACTAAAATGTCACCTGTCATAGTAAGGGTGGTGAAATAGGTGGCTGGATTGATCGAACTATAATTTTATGGTGTGTTATGGGCTGGATATTTCAGGCAGTGGGAGTTAACACTTTATTGCCAGCCCACGAACCAACCACACGCTAGCATTGTGGCAAGTAGCACTATACCAACCAACAATCGGGTATTACAGAATACCTAATAGGGTACTTGGCGGTGAATGTTTTCAATGATTGATTGTAATTTGCTTTGCTCAAATATATTTTTTAAGAATTGCTTCACTCTAAATGGCATAGCAAAATTTAATCATTGCATTCAAGTAATCAATAGATCTCTATACATAGATTTTTTCTTAGAGAGTAGAGTGAGAATATTATATCTCTGTACAGTTCATAAATATATTATATGTCTACCTTACTACCTTATCTATTTAATGTCATGTGTGACCTGCCATATATGTTTTTTATTTATATTCAATTATATTAATAAATTTGTACTTTAGTGTAAAATGCCTGCCAAATAAACTTCTATTCCTTTGTTTAAAACTCACACGATTTTCACACACTAGTTAACTTAAATTAAAACTTCTATCTTCTTATAGACTTCTATTCTTTAGTTCTTTTGTTTCAAATGGCTCCCTATAACACCACTATTATATTAGTATTACTTACCTATATAGAAAAAAAATGGCTCACCTGTCTATTGAGTTAACGGAATCAGCACAAAAAATTGAACTCATTATTTAATGTTATTAACACACTATTATTACAATATGGATGAACTAAAATATGATAATTATTACTATCAGTATAGGACGCCGGTCTACACCTATGTTAATTTCGCCAACGCTCACAGATTCACAGATTCGCAACAGCCGCACGAGATTACGAGAAAGAATGTTATAACATACATAAACATAACAATGAGATTGATTGAGAATCAATACTTGTATGAAATCTGTATAGAGGAAGGAAGGGTTATGTTTGTTTATGGTTCACATCACCACGGACAAAATAATTATGATTGACGACAGGTTAGTCTAAAGTCCTACCTACTCCAATGCTCTAAATTCGATCGTCGTATACTGCTGTCCCGCTCACCCAAATAATTTTTAACAGCAGATTGAGAGGGGCGGTATACTTTTCCATTGTCGAATTTCGAACATCGAGTAGAAACAACAAGCCCGTATTGCATTTTTCATGTATTATTATATTATAATAATATGATTAATTATTAATAACAGAAATCACTTTACTGATGCAAACAGATAAGACACTCCAAGGTAAAAACGTTCCGTTCAAATCTAATGAAATGAATAAGTGAAAAAAAGTTTTAAAAACAAAAAACAGCCTTCATAAATGCAAAAAAAAAATCTTTTAAAATAGAAAGTATAAGAAGTCAGCTTATGGGTAAACATATTATTGTGAGTCACCGACTGAAGTTATTTTTTGGGTTTTTGAAGGCGGTTTCTTTTTGTTTTTTTAATACATTTATTTCATTTTATACTTTTTAGGGATCATAATAAGCTGTTATGTAGTTCCACTTCTCTGTTGATATGAAACTTTAAGACATTTCAAGCTCGCCGCAAGCGACGCCGCGAGAATGTCATAGTCATATTTAAACAAATAAATGTATAGTCAGGGTAAAAAAAGATTCGTCACTTTTGGACTTTAACAGCGTTGAAATAGAGTCGAAAAGTGACGAACCCTTTTTTACCCTGACTGTTCTTCGTTACAATTGCGCAACTAGCTTAATCTAAATATCTTATCGCCACCCTTGAAATAGGTACTATAAGGAATTGTGGTGGGCTGAAAATAAGAAAGACTTAGTCTTGTTGGTTTGATAATATTTCGTCCGTTTATTTCTTTTTCATTGTTAATTTTAATCGAATACAATGTTTGTGCCACGCACGCTGGTCAACTTGCTGGTCACGCTGGAGAAATTATACAAAAAAGCAGTGAAGTCGCTGTTCCATCGAACAATTGGCTTTTCAATTTAAATAAGTAATTAAAAAGCAAACTATACATAAAAAAAAGGTTTAATGCAATAAGGACTATTTTATACATTACGACCTTATTTCAGTACAGTACTTAACTTACCGTTGAGGAGTTCCCATAGCCATTTGTGGTCTTCATCATCAGTTCGGACTTGTTACTAAAAGTACGGAAATCGCTGTATGTATGCCTATCTATCATAATTATTTGAGAAGTTCCCTCAATTCCCGGATCCCCACATCAGATTCAGATTTTATGACAATTGGACAATGGGATAACTCAATCGATTTTATTGATATCGTAATAAAAATAATAGGAGACAATGCTCAAAATAAAGTAATCTCCGCATAAAATTATCAGCACAGCACAGTGTACAAAATTTCCCAAAACGATGTAAATAAATTAGGTACCTACCTACTACTGAAACCAGAACTTTTTCCTTTTTAACTGCGAGGCAGTGTGGTTGCTGGGTTAGAATATTTAGTGCCACGCCGTGTCTTCCCGTGGATGTCGCGATTAAGGGAATAAAGGCTGTGTAGTACTGTTAGGCCTGATTCACACTTTGCGAAGTGCAAGTGCGAAGTTCATACATTTACTACTTGCCACTTGACAGCAAATGTATGAACTTCGCACTTGCACTTCGCAAAGTGTGAATCAGGCCTTAGGCGATGGGCTTGCAACCTGTCACGAATATAGGTACTGGTAAACATCTTAGCCTAATTGTGCAAAACGTGGTTACAGAATTATCAACAAGTTTTTAGAGTTGTTGGTAATAATGTAGTTCTGCCTACCTCATTCTGGGAAAAAAGGCGTGAGCTTATTTATCGAACTACCTTCCTACCTGAAGATTGATATTAACCATAGATGTAACCATAGATCCCGTGTAGCCATAAACAGATTCTCCATCTACGCGTGTAGCCAAATTGTCAAGCGTACCAGTATTACTTTTGTGTACAACACAGCTTGTTGCCAAATGCCCATTGGCATCCATTGGTCAATGCCGGACCTTGTAAACCCTACTAAATTAAGGACGTATAGATAGAATAAGGGGTTAGTCGGATAAAGAATGAACAAAAACTGTCACTCAATTTAGTGGGATAACGGATAACAGCTGTTGTTGTTCACCCATCAGTAGGAGTTTTTAAAATATTAGTGACTAAATACACAACATTGCATATATTTCATTTAGATAGTTAGTTAGTTGTTGTGAAAGGTCGTGAGTATTTCGTGGGTGCAAATCGCGAACGGGAATCACGGAAAATTAATTGGCTTACATAATAGGTGAGAGGTGTTTTTCAATAAAATTTTGACTTTAGGCCATATTGCGGGAGTTTTGCAAGTAAAACTAGAAATATTATCATGGTATTACAACAAAGGCACTATGTTGAGCAAAGTAGCATTTTTTACGCATTTTTAGATTTTCTTTCGGAAGTAAAAAATAGTGCTTCAAAATTACTATCAATAGGTAAAATATCAATGTTTTGATTGAGTTTAATGAATGTCTAGTATGGGTTTTAGGGTTGCCAACTTTTTTTAGGCAAATAAGTTACATACCTGTCTGACGAACATAAAATAAAAATTCATACATACATACATTAAATCACGCCTGTTCCCCAGAGGGGTAGGCAGAGACCACTTCTTTCCACTTGCTACGAGCTTGACAAATAAAAATATTTCCAAATAAAAAAGTATACTTCAAATGTACCTACCTATTTATTGATTTGTCTGAAAACATACTTTTTTTTTGATCTTAAGACACTGTAGTTACTGTAATGAAACTTCACGCACGTTCAGAAATTTACTTCGTTTTTGATTCTGCGTTCCGGTCATCAATTTCGATCCATTCCACGCCTAAATATCAAAAATAAAGTATTTTCTATTATGTACTTTTATTTTATTAAAAAGTATAAAGTATAATGTTGCAAAATACCGTAGGATATGTTGTTATAATATAATTATATAGTATGGTAGGCAACCCTTATGGGTATGTGTTTAAATATTGAAATAAAAATATTTACCTAGAGTTAAAATACATAGGGATACCGAACTGTTAACATGCACGTCACAAGATGGTACCTTTTTTTTTTTTTTTTTTTTTGTTGACGGAGTGGGAAATGCATTTACGCATCCCCCCTGGCCTAAGGGTGACCAGTGCAATGGGGGGTATAACGGACTCTCGCCCAGGCGAACTACCGTTTAAAACCCACTCCGGCGTAACCCTCCTGGCTGGTAGTGGAGACGCCGCGGTCCCGCTTTACAGCTTAATCCGCTGGGCGCCTCCCAGCCCGCTCCGAAGAGCCCCACGCCAACACAGCGATCTCCCCAAACGGTAGAGCCCGTGCAATGCGGGTCCTTCACCCGCGTGGCTCTAACGGAAGTTCGGGCGAGCAGCGAATGAACGCTGAGTTCGCCTTCCCTCCCTCCGTCCGCCTGTGGTGTGAGTTGCTTTCCAGCCGCCGGTACGGCCTTCCAGCAGTCACACCACACCCACATCCAGGACGACTCGGGTTCGCTTTCCGGGACCGGATTTCGGGGTGTCCCCCCCCCGTCCTCCGACCCTTCAAACTCCCCCTCGTGCCCTCCACCTCCATGGTGTGGGTTCTCGTCCGGACAGGTTTCACGACCCCCCTGGTCGATCCACGTATCCTTCAGATAGGCCACACCAACACGTCAACAGCGGCAGAACAGCGGAAGCTGTCCGGGGCGGCCCACCCCTTTCAGCGACCTCTGCCGCGACCCACAACTGGTGACGAGACGGTTTTTCCGAAGAAAATCCGCTCGTCACCAAACCCTCCCCAGATGACAGAGGGAAGCTGTCTGGGGGTGGAGACCACCCCTTCTAGCGACCCTCTGTCACCTCCCCGTGTGCCGCTCTTTGTCTGGACCCTCACCCCGACCCTTCCCGGTATGGGTAGCCCTATCCGGTATAGCGTCGAGGATCATTGAGCCACGCAAGCCCCCCCACCACGGCAAGGTGGCAGCACATTCGGGGGGGCACAAGATGGTACCTACGTCAAGTCAAAGTAACCGTCAAGCTAATCGGTGGTGATCAGTGGATTCTTTCCTCTATCTTCTATATACCTATACATATAAGAAGATGTCTTGACTGACTCATCAACGCCCGGCCCAAACCGCTTATGATAAAGATTTGGAATTTTCAGGAAATGTTGATATTATAACATTTATAACGTAGACATCATTTAAGAAGGGATTTTTCGAAATTCAACCCTGCAAGGGAAAAAAGGGGTTGCGAGTTTGAATGGGAAAGAATAATGAGACATGTATTTCAGCGATTACTAAAATTTAACCCATAGAGGGATGAAAGGGGGTTGAAAAGTTTGTATGGGAAAATATTTTTGTGGTCAAATTGACTTGAAACTTGGTAGAAATGCTCTGCAATGCACACAATGAGACAATAATTTCAGCAATAACCACAATGCAACCCCTAGAGTGATGAAAGGGGGTTGCAAACTTTGTACCGAAAAAATGTTTTCATGATAAAATTTACTCGAAACTTGGTAGAAATGCTGTTTAATGCAAATAATGAGATAAAATATTTTTATGATCAAATTTACTTGAAACTTGGTAGAAATTCTGTGCAATGCAAATAATGAGACACATATTTCAGCGATTACTAAAATTCAACCCCTAGAGGGATGAAAGGGGTTGCAAAGATTGTAAAAGATTTTGGTAATTTTTGAAGGAGATATTTGGAAATGTATATTTAGGCTACTGTTTTATAATATTAGGTACTATCATCACACTTGCTCGTAAATAGTGTCCTAACATGCTAGAAAAATCGACCGTAAATCCAAAATAATACCCAGGGGCTTTTTTTACCATTACGGCCTATCGTGCGTAATAGCTTTTTTTAGGGTTCCGTAGTCAAACTAGGAACCCTTATAGTTTCGCCATGTCCGTCCGTCCGTCCGTCCGTCCGTCCGTCCGTCCCCAGTCTAGCTCAGAGACTCGTAGTACTAGAAAGCTGTAATTTGGCATGAATATACATATTAGTCACGCCAACAAAGTGGTAAAATAAAATTTTGAAAAATATTTTTTTTAATGCACCTCCCCTACACGTAACGTGGGGATGCCTTTTTTTTTTCTTGCCTACCCCATAGTGTGGGGTGTCGTTGGATAGGTCTTTCAAAAATATTGCGGGTTTATGCAAACAATTTTTCGATTAAGGGATCCGTTTATGAAATATTAAGCTTTAAAGCGCTATTTTTTGTTAGAGTCAAGTGTCCCCCCCCCCCCTACAGCCAAAACTACAAATACTAAAAATCTGAAAAATATTTTTAACGAAAGCGCATATAACGAATTTTAAAGGAAAACTATCACGGCTATGTAGACATGATTAGTTCCTGAGATACAGGCGACTAAAGTGTTTATACCTATCAAAATCGCCTATGATAACTTTGATAGAATAATTTGTTAACGGGGCGTGCAGGACGCGCGGGGGGAGTCAAACTGTCCAAGCAACAAATCGAGCGACAGCCGCGCTCTTAAGCGCGAGCGCCTAGATGCTGTTTGGACGTGCCCCGGAATGCTACCTACAAGTTTGCGATTTGCGATCTGAAAGTTTACAAATTTTCGATTAGATTATTGATTTGAGCTGAGTACCTATCGTTTGGAAAACTTAAAATTCTATTTACTGGACCTTGTTTTTTTTTCAATTTCTATTAATTACTATATAAAAGATTTAACTTTTATTGTAATTTAAAGTAGGTTTGAAGCAGTTTAGATACCTAACTACCTACATAGGTATACTGATCTCACACTTAAAAGCTTGGCTCTTGTTTGAGATATTATATACGAATTTATAAGAAAAAGAATCATTACTAAGTAGACTTAATTAGTTCCTGAGATACAGGCGACTAAACGGGTTTATACCTACTAAAAATCATCTAAGACAGCGCCAAATAACTTTAAATAGAAAATTGGTTCATACATGTTGATTTTTGAGATAGTTTTTTGTGTTTGTCGTTACGGCTTCGGAACCCTATACTGAGCATGGTCCGACATGCTCTTGCCCGGTTTTTTAGCTTTTAATATTCTACCTACGTGGACTATCACAATACGTCAGGACCCCAATTCTCGACATGAAATGTCAGTTGCATACAATTTCCTAAAAATCTCGCATATAAACTATTGATCTCGACTGTCACTAGAATCGGACTCCGAACACGTTTGACATTATCTGTGGTAAGTCACAGACAATGATGTACCTAGTATGCCGCTAAATTATAAATACTCATTAATCTCATTATAAACTGTATGATTCCAACATGATCTTTTGTCTGATTTTATTTCATTTCCTCGCAATTGTGATGAAAAACATTGTATGTTACACGGGTGGTAAAGGAAATACAAAGCTCGAGTCATTAATGCTGTCAGGGCTGCTGTATTTAAGTAAATAGAAAAAAATACCTTCGGAGATATAGGAAAAACTATCCCTGTAAATTGCGGTGGTAAATTGGCAGTACAAGTTTGTACGGGATTATGATTATTTTTGAAGCAATAAATGCGAAAATGTAAATTCGTAAGAGACTTCGTTTATTTTTGAAATGAGAATCGTTAACATCGTTACTCACATAATTTATAACGATAAAAAACAAAATGACCATCGGAAAATTCGGAAAAGGGGTGAAATGGGGGTAGAGTTTGTATAGGAATGTGGTCATTTTTTGAAGTGAAAAATGTAGAAATCGGTGGTTGCCTATTATTTACCTATAAATAAAATTTAGGACTGAATTATATATTAAATAAAAATCAGTTTTTAAAACAAGCCCTTAACAGCGTGAAAAGCGGGTGAAAGTTAAAAAAAAATATGATTGTTTTTTTTAGCCAAGTACATGAAAAATAGCATCTTAAAAAGTGCAACCTTCAGTGTTTTTTAAACATTTGCACCTTAAAGGAAAAGCAAGTCAAGAAGTTAGTCAAGAGCAAACACATTATCAGTAAAATTAACTAAATGGGAAAACTTGGGATCTAAGACTGCTGACTGTAAAGTTTGTATCGTAATTATGTATAAACTATACCTGTACATTTAACAGAAGTTCTGTTCTGACTCTCCGCAGACGAAGTCGCGGGCGGAAAGCTAGTCTTTTATCTACCTACTTACCGATATCTTACTGAGTTTTATTGCATTTGAATATCATATCATTCAGGAATCGCAACCTTTACAAAATTGCATTTACTTACATTTCAATGCCTAGTTGATAGCTTCTATGCCTTTAGTTACAGAGAAAAACTACTGTTACATACAGGCAGACAGACACCGATGTCTCATCGTAAGGGTTCCTTTTTTGCCACTTTGGTATGGAATTCCCCGTGTGGTAGCCGGATTAGAATAGTGCCACTCCGTATCTTTCCGTGGATGTCGTAAAAGCCGGCTAAGGTAATAAAGGCGTGTAGTACTGTTAGGCGATGGGCTTGCAACCTGTCACTAATACACTGGTAAACATCTTCGCCTAAGTGTGCAAAATGTGGTTACAGAATTATCAAAAAGTTTTTATAGTTGTTGGAAATTCTGTAGCTCTGCCTACCCCACTCTGGGAATAAGTTTAGGCGTGAGTTTATGTATGTGTATGTATGTATGGTATGGAACCTTGAAAATTACGAATTTTATCTTGGCATTCGCAAAATGTTTTTCTGCTAGAGGAGACAAATGAGACAGCGGAGTCATCAACGCCGCCCATGGACACCAGACCCCCTTACCATGAGTTACAATTACCGTACTCGCTAGCGAGTTGAATGCTCTCTCCCTCGTACTCTCTAAGAATACAGCCACACTGAGACAGGAATCACAGATGAATTGCCGGCTTTTGAGGAGAGTTGATAGTTTACTCGTTAATCTAACACATCATGGTACAGTCGAAGTCAAAAATATGTTTACACTTTTGTACCTTGTCTATTTAACGTGATGTTTAAACTGTCATATGAAGTTGTCCCAGCGATCAAAGTGCAAGGTACTAAAGTGTAAACATATTTTTAACTTCGACTGTACAGTGTTTAGTTTAAGATATTTAGGGAATTTCCTGAAGCTATGACGCACCCTTCTCAGAACTCCATTATAAAAACTTATGAGTAAAATAAGTTATTGTATCTTAATAGATCTCCGATTTGGACGCCATCCTTCGATTCCTTTAATTGCAATTACAACGGCGGTGTGAACAAAAAAAGCTTTGAGAAGTTCGTTTCCCGTTGAATAACAAAATATCGCGCAATGATAAACCTTAGTGTATTTTGTTTAAAGCGTTACGATGATGGACGGCTGTATTTGAATGTTATAAAAAAAAAGATATGTTTCGTTTGCTGTTAATAAAGTTAGAATCACACGAAATTCGTCTTTCTTTGTTTAACGTTACAGACGTCTTGCTGGGATTTTAGCCGAACTACGCGTTTCAGTAGAAATTGTTAGGAATTGCCGTGTTGTTATAAAGGCATTGGGTCGTATTATCAACATATGAACTGTATTCAAGTTTATTATAGTTCCTTACGCTTTTGCGTTTAGCAGGAAGTAGGTATCAATAAAATTTATTAACAGAGGCTAATTTAGGATACAGATCCATAGAAGGCGTGTTATGTTATGAACTCCAAAAATGGAAATAGAATAGAGCCCCCGATAAAAAAAAGACATTTCATTCTCATTACTTTCCACAAAAAAAAAGCTTGACATTCACTCTAAACTGTAACCACCTCAAAACAATCGAACATGAACAC
Source organism: Acleris laterana (assembly GCA_963966035.1). Taxonomy (NCBI): domain Eukaryota; kingdom Metazoa; phylum Arthropoda; class Insecta; order Lepidoptera; family Tortricidae; genus Acleris; species Acleris laterana. The sequence continues at coordinate 11,095,194 of OZ014438.1, forward strand.
ACAAACCTGTCAAATTCCTTTGCATTCCAACTACAAACACAGAGTCAATACTTCTTAGCCTCAAGCATGCGACTTATGACACGGTGTAGTTATTTTCCTAGGAAATGTAGTATTGGAGTTTCTCGCTCGTGCCGGCGAACGATGTAGCGAACACACGTTAAACGGGGTAGGAATTTCGCTGGCACACGAGAAACAAAGGTAATATTCTGTATTTTAGACCGGACCGGCTAAGTACCGGGTTAATGAGTGAAACAGGCTCGGGTGCCGCCGGTTACTTTTGTAATGGCGACCGCGTGGGTCACAGCGTCTTGAGCTATGAAAAAAACACCGGTTTAAACGTTTGTTTATCTTTAGTAAATACTCTTAATTTATTTAAAGCTTGATTTTTTTTTACTGGGTTTAAAGTACTATAACATTTGACGACGCGCTGTTCTAGTTGGTAGTGACCCTGTCTAAGTGCCTACGAAGCTAGCGGCCAGGGTTCAATTCCCGGTAAGGACAGATGTTAGTGTGATGAGCACGAATATTTGTTCCTGAGTCATGGATATTTTCTATGTATTTAAGTATATGTTCCTCTATATAAGTATTTATATCGTTGTCTAGTACCCATTGTACAAGCCTAGAGCTCAGTTTGGGACTAGGTCAAATGGTGTGACATGTGACCTGATATTTGTTATATACTAGCAGCCAGTCAGCCTCAGCGTCAGCCTTACCCCGCTGCAAATATCTGACTTTCCCGGTGGTTTTTTCAATTATTTTCTTCCATAAAAACCTTGTTTTGACAATGACAAACACAAAAAAACAGAAATCAGCCAAATCGGTTCAGCCATTCTCAAGTGATAGCGTGACCAGGATAAATAGGGATTATTTTTTATATACATATAAAAAATAATATTCCTCACAAAAATCCACCCTACACTTTGGGTCAATGCAGGATTTTTTTGACAGAACAATTAGCGAAAGCTGTGTCATATAACTATTACCTACAATGTCAATTAGGTCTACACCAGGGCCTCAATGTTTTACTGGGTAAAACCAAATTGCCTTAATTTGACATGTCATCGTATTGTTATATTATATTATAAACTTAGCCGCCATTACAGTGCAGTAAATAACAGCTATTTTGTAACGTTGACAATACGGTAACATGCCAAAGGAAATATGGTTGAACCGTGTGGACTAGGCACAGGGGTCCTTATTCATCGTAGTCGCCTTTACTTTCAAGTTAATAAGAGCTCAGCCCCTTGCCAAGATGCACTACGCTAACTAGTGTTTCTATTCGTTTCGTTTTTAAACCAATCGCGTCACTGGTAGTTCAAGTGACGTTTCGTATCACGTGATGTACCAGTGACGCGATTGGTTTAAAAACGAAACGAATAGAAACACTAGTTAGCGTAGTGCATCTTGGCAAGGGGTCTGTCCCAACGTAGACAATACAGTAAAAATAAGGGTTCAGAGATAGATTGAATGTTGTAACGAGTGTTTATAAACTTCGTAATCCATTCCTACCGACAGCGAAGCTCATCGCGCGCCGATGAAGGGTTATTTAAAAGAATAAAACCCCAGAAGGCTGTTTTTATCATCCCGGTACTCCTTCTCCACATAGATATAATACAACCATAAATAAGGTTCTATAAGCCTCCTAAATTAGCCATAGTTACATACAAACCCGTCTAAGCTACGTCGTGAGAGATGCACTGATTGCGGCCGCACGACGTACGCTCCACGACCGTTGAAGAAAACCAACATACAAATGCACCCACTCAGGCGCATCCATCTAACAAACTCCAACCACAATCCTGAAGAAACACTTTTTCAACCGCAAGTTTATCATAGCCGTGCTATATCTCACTCAGGCATCAGACGTCTCGCTCTCGCGTTCTTCTTTTTAATTTTTTGATACACGACCTTATATTACGCCGCTTTTGTTTTTTTTTATCGTTTTTAAATTACAACGCTCGCTACTACACTCGGCCCGTGCTTACTTGGCATACGTGGCAAGTAGACTGGAACATACAAATTACCAATTTATTGTTGACTTTCTCAGGCTGAAGCTATTGGTGGGATAGGTCCACTGAACACTGAAACTGGAGTTCCAGAGCATTTTACTGACGTTGGCAGTAAAATAATAGAGGTAGGGTAAAGTCACCAGTGGTCAGCCAGAGACCTGAAGTCGGCCTCTGCCTATAGTTTGTATAAGTGGGAAGAGTACGAAAGATATATTTCCAACTCTTTGCACTCATACAAGGTCGACTACTGGTCTCTGGCTGACCACTGGAGACTTTACCCTACATGACTCCTTACTGTAAGCCCTTTGACTGAACAGAATTTGACAGGTTTTATATCTAACTGAACTGAAATTCAGTGGATTTTAAGTAGTTTCCCCTAGCAATAACAATAAAAAACCTTACACTTTATACTTTCTGAAATTTACAAAATATAGGTACATGTAAGTATTATGCAAATTTAACTTAAATTGTTTTTAATTTTGTTAAGTGTTTTATGATTATGAACTATGGGTCTTATTTAAAGTGGTTAGGAACTAAGGTTTCGTATTTATATTTATATTAATTTATTCCTAGTGACCATAGTATTTACAAGATATAATATCACTACATAGTATAAAACAAAGTCGCTTCCCGCTGTTTGTCCCTATGTATGCTTAGATCTTTAAAACTACGCAACGGATTTTGATGCGGTTTTTTTTAGTAGATAGAGTGATTCAAGAGGAAGGTTTTTATGTATAATAAATTTTGTTTTATGTACGTGTGTTATAGAAAACTCAAATAAACCGAAGCGAAGCGAGGGCGGGTCGCTAGTTACCTATATTCCTCAATTATAACCAGCACAAATGGCATTACGGCCTCACTTACAGTACTTTAGTCGTTTTCAGTAAAGCGATGATTTTAAAGTTTTGTATCAGCTTGTGTATGTAACAAACAAACCCAAGAACTTAAATATCACCTCGAGATTATCGAATTTGCTTTTAGCTTCGCACATAATGGACACATGGAATACGGCAAAATAGCTTCGTCAGCTCAATAATTCAGACTCATTCATTTGAATTTAGTAGCGAGTTGTTTATCACTAATAACCTATGCTAGGTACAGTCAGCAGCAGAAGTATATGGACAGTTGAAGAGCTCAAAATGATCTACACATTTGACTACATTTTCTTTTACAACTTCTAATTTAACTGCTGACTGTACAACATCATACAGTCGATCACGGTGCGTGTATTTTTTTTAAACGGTAATAATATAGGTCTAAACTAATTATTCTTAACACACTATTGTAGAAATCCACGTTAAAATGTTGTTTCATTTGATTTCACTGTTATAGTTCTCAAAATAAAATCCATACTAATTTTGACAATTGTATTTTTACTGTCAATTTTATTTCACTGTGTTGTACAGTAAATAAGAGCTATCATAATATTGACGATACGATAACATTTCTAAAGCGATATGGTATTACCGAGTATAATAGAGCCTCACTGCAAACTCGTGAGTTTTTGTAGTAGCACATTCTCGATGGTACCTCGATGAAAGTGAGAACCGGTTCCGTGGGTCCACCGCGGTCGACCGTGAACTTCCTGTAGAGTAAATGCCCTTACTCGTAGCCCCCCGTTCGGTGCCACCGTTGGAAATAGCCATGTAAATCGGAGCCGTGGGGAGTTCGAGGCACTGAAACACGGTAAATCATTTGATGCGGTCGTTTGAGTGTAGTGGTACAACATGAGAGCAAAATAGACGTACACACGTCACGGTTGTTGTGTGAGATTGATGGAGATCCGATTTAGTTGATTAGTTTGATTATTATTAAATAGATTAAAACCCAAAATAACGGCCACTCCTTTTAAAACTAATATTGATAAACACAAGTTAAGCACCATACAATCTTGATTAAAATTGCGTCGAAATTGGTCCATCCGTTTAGAAACTACGATGCAACACACATAATATATTTACATGCCCGCTTTCCTAGACGACAGTTAAAAAAAAATACCCCAAAAAATAAGTCTGTCTCGCGCACCGAAGCGGATATACCTACCATTTAATAATACAACACGAACGGGTATTAGATACTTCATAATTCTGAAGTCATAACGTCGAACATTTGCTGTATTCTACTCGGCAAAGCCATATCGCTTTTGAAATGTTATTGTACTGTTTTTAACAATGCTGTCAAGTAAATAAGACCTATCAAAACAATGACAATGTTCCGCCATAAAGCCTGTTCCTATTCAGAATGCCAAGGACAATAACAAGTAGGTACACTGACTGTAATTGTCTTTAGATAGAGGATGAAATAGTGATGAGACTGATGAGAATAGTGTACCTCTAATTATTTTATTAAAAAGGTTGAATAATATATTCCTCATCATCATCGTATTATTATGCTGGGTGCGACAGAGACAAAAACCTCTCTTATCAATCACATGCTTTATCAAATCTATCAGCCATCACTACATTTTCATGGCAAATACATTTTGAAAAAATAAAATTTATATGACAGGCTTCAGTCAGTGTCATGGTTTTTACACGGAAAGTGCTTTTCATCAAAAAATACAGGATTAAATGGAGATTACTACCTCGAAGTAAACATGAAGACAATGATTAAGTGTATAAATAAATAATATGACCATGCTCAACCTTCAACAGTAGTTAACAGTACGTACGTATAATGGTAAATTGATTTGTTTACATAAGTGACCGATTGAATAGGAACAGATTTTAGGTTAAAAAGAAGAAGATAACGTGTGAATAGAGCCCCTGCAACATCGTGTACAGCTGAGTTCATAAATACGTGTACACTTTTTTTTTTTTTTTTTTTTTTTTTTTTTTATGGCATCGAGTAGACAAACGAGCACACAGGCCACCTGATGGTAAGTGGAAACTGTGACCCATAGACATACACTTTGTTGTTTATTTAATCTCATGTTTAAACTGTCATAATATGTGAATTGTCACAGCGATTAAAGCGACAAGGTACTAAAGTATACACATATTTATGAACTCTACTGTACTTGAAGACAAAACAGTTTTTAACACTTTCACTGCCGCTGACCCGCTAGGCGAGTCCATTTTGTATGAAAATCAGAGACCTTGGCAATGAAAGACAATACAAGAGACATCAACGGGCGACGCAACGTGCGCTCGATGTCATGGATCATCATTATTTTAACGTCTGTAACTAATAACACAGTATCTAATAATGCGAGTAGGGTAATTATGTGTTAAAACTCACTATTTGTATATCCGTGTGCCATATCAACCATTGATCAAGTCGTGCGAACAAAAATGACAGATATATTTGGCCAAGCATAAAAATTAAGGTTTTAGAAAAAAAAACTTACGTTGGAAATTCGGACTAACGATACAGTTAGTAACTGTAACATTCATACCATAAAAACATTGCCTACACTGGTGCCTGTCAGCTAAAAGTGTCCATCATTGGTGCCATCACCCTATGTGTCAAAATATGTCTTATTATTATTACACTCGGCCGTTAAAATTAAAAGTCGTAAATATGTTTTTCTTACACGGTCAACATTCGCCGTGTTTGACTATAATATCGATTTATTTATCACAAGATCAATAAATAAATAAAGATCAATAATTCGGACGAAACCACTGAACAAAGCTGTATCGTATCCACAATCTTTATCCAAACCCAAAGGCGCCTTGAGTTATCAAACCAAATTTGTACATTAAGTATGTTTTGATATATCGACATCATTGCTATCTTTACGCCTATTTACGTTAAAGTAACTGAGTACCACGTAAACTTGGAATTGAGTTTTTATTTCACGGGTATTAGGCTCGTTTTTCAATGAAGGTGTGCGTAAATAAGACTTTTAAATTTCGTCAATGTATATTTATCCTTACCTTATCTGAACGAGCTATGCTCCCGATTACAATGCAAATAGCTATTTAAGTCACCTTGAGATTTAAAAAATATATCGAAACGATCTGGTATGAAACATGGTCGCTAGTTATTGCCCGCGACTTTGTCCGCGCAGAATTTATTGATATTTTTTCAATTTTTTTTACAATAAAAAGTATTCGAAATCACGTTTACCTACGTAAAAGTGTCCATAATAGTAATATTTGGTACTATAATATAATACATAACAATAATATTTCGTAATATAGAAATAACTCGGTAATAATATAAAAATCTCTTAATGTTTTAGGTATGGTAAATATTCGACATTATAAAATTCGGTATTTTCAAAATTCGGAATTACATAATTTGAAATTTTAGGGGGGATCCCGCATTTATAATATTACTAGCTGTTGCCCCCGACTGCGTCCGCGTAGAATGCATTCATCGGTATTCCTTCAAAAACTGAGCAATTTTCCAGAAAAAAATTATGTCTCTGTCCTTTCCGTAGAAATAGAATCAGCCGTGAAAGCGTCACAAGCTGATAAAAAAAGTTGCTTTCACATTTTTAGTAATAGTATGGATTACGCATTTTAATAACCAAAAAATCGCCACGAATTCGAAATTGTAAGATATTATACTGGCTAAAATATGGCTTTGGCCCCAGCAGACTAATGTAATTTTGACAGTCGGAAGGCGAGTCTGCGTACAATATAAAAGCAATTGATACACTTTGAAGTCGATTGCGATTGCGAGTGCGGAAGGCAAATAGGCATTAGGTCAGCTGGGCCAAATATGACTCTGGCAGTAAATAAATAAATATATACTTATCCGTAACTAAGCCCTAGGCATGTGCTGGTGTCACATAATTATATATTTCCCCATAGGTACCGGGAATCCAACCCAGGGGTGTTATTCTCTCAAAAACAACGGACGGGCGGACGAACGAGCGAAATCGCAGCGGCGAGTTTAAGTAGTCTCGTCAGAGCGAACAAAACACATTTTAGCGCGTGCATTCACAATTAATCAGCCTTATTAGTTCGATCCATCGCCAGAAACCATGCTGCTAAATTGAAAATGCACACGCTAAAATGTGTTTTGTTCGCACAGACGGGAATACTTAAACTCGCCGATTTGGACATTCACTCGTCCGTCCGTCACTACCCAGGACCGCTAGCTTCATAGGCGGGTCACTACCAACTAGCTACTTGACTGCTACCGACACAAAGCATGTGAGTGGCTAGACTAAAGTAAGTAGTAGTAGTCAAGTAGAGACTTTACTTTTTTTACTTTTTTTACTTATGGTGGCTCGTATGAAGGGAGAATGATGTGTTTATCAGCCTATATATGTTTGTTTGTATGTATGTATGCTTTATGGCGCTCTAGAAACTAAAGGCGGGACCGATTTCGATGATTCTAATGTCAATCGAGTAGTCTTAATCTTGTGAGTGTCGGCGGCAACCAAACGCCATATTGTACAAAAGAAACAAAAGTCTTACGAATTATGACAAATGGGGTATCGATGAATAAGGATTTAAAAATTAGTATGGTTGTCTTTCATCGTTTTCCATTTGAAATGATTATTTAGGATTTAAAACGATTTAAAGTTGGTTAGAAACAGTAGAGTTTTTTTTAAGCTGGCTTTTTGAGGAGGCCCATTTGGAAAGACCCGAGCTCAAAGGTACCTTGTATTTTAAAATCGCTATATGGGCTTTTTTATAAGTATACCCAAAAACAATTGCAATGCTATGAAGAATCTAACAACACCTTGTTCGTCGATATCAAGCGATCCGTCCAGCCTCTACCAGGAACAAAGAACCATACAATGCCACATTCATACATTGATGCTTACATACAAGTCAAAAACATAACACCCTCATAGATAAAAAGCAAAATTACTTTAAACAAAGTAGCTAGAAATAGAGGCGCTGGACGTGTTAAGGAATTACTCCATTTTATATTAGGAATCCTGTAAGAAAAATCTGTATTTAAAGAAATGGTGCTCGTTGGTAAGCGCTGTTGAGAACGGCTGCACAGTTTTGGCAACTTTTTAACGTTTATAATATTGTACTAGGTACCGGTTAACTGGGGTTACTTTGATTTACGGGGTAACATTGCTCACCCTTAAAACTATAACAATTTTAGTGGTAATCTTCTTAAACTATTTAAATAATTTAACTACATAAGTAGCTTGCTCCTGATGAAACATTTAATAGAATAATTGAATATTAAAACTAGTTTTTGGGGTGGGCAATGTTACCCCGTAAATCAAAGTAACCCCAGTTGACGGTATGGCTGCAAATACTGTCTTGCCTGACGTCCTATATTAATTTGTATAAAAAGAAGCATAAATAGTTTTAAAACGCTGAATGCCCTTGAAACAATTTAGTGGCACATTTACCCCTCTGTTGGAATAGCCCCGCTTGACTTATTACTTTGATATCATATTACTATAGCGTATGTCACCCCCACAATCAAGACGTAACCAAAGGCACCTTATATGTTAAATTCACATAGGTACTACACATATACATACCTTCACGCCTGTCTCCCATTGAACATTCATCAATGTAGAGGAAGCCGTCGGATTCGGGTGCATTTGACTTGACCCTTATTCGGTACATCGCGAATCTGATCACCGTACGTCCGTAACTGTTCTTTCATCCATCCTTTCTAAATGACCAAACCATCTTAGAATACCCTTTTCGATCTTAGTCAATTAAATTCATCAAGCAAGAAATAGACAAACATACGCTTATTTACACTCGAAATAAATAACTCTCCTTCTGATGTATTTAGTAGGGTAAAAGTAGTTCAGGCACATACCGCTCATTGAATACAAAACGGACACATTCCAAAATAATTTGCTCTTCCATTAAAAGTCGTATTGCAACCGCTTCTAATTTTAAAATGCAATACTGACTCATTTCGGATTGTGACCGTTTTGTAATCAATGAACGCATACGATGGTTTAGTTCAACCATGTGCAAGTTCGCGAGGTTTGTATTACAGGCGAACGTCTAGTAATACGGCACGCCACGACGTAAATCTCGACACACTTTAAGTTGCGTTAGAGCATAGCTGCGCACAGTAACTTATAATCGTGTACTGCATTCCTCGCGATCCGAACTAATACGTTATTAATTGCGTACTGAGAACTCACCGTTCGCGTTTCTAGCTAAAACGTTTCGTAACGTCGTTATCATATGAACAACTAATGGTCATGCATTGAGTATTTTTCTTATTGAACACACTGATTGTGTTGAAGCGACCCCTGGCCTGTAAAACAGTATTTTGTAAGGACTTATTTTCGAATAATAACAAACTTTAAATTATTTTTAGTTGGTGATACCAATGTTTACGATTTTGTGTACCTCATTAAAATGAAATTATTGATTATTAGACGCGAGGCGACTAAGGGAATAAAGGCTTGTGCTGTTAGGCGATGGGCTTGCAACCTGTCGCTAATACGCTGGTAAACATCTTAGCCTATTTGCGCAAAAACAGAATTATCAACAAGTTTTAGAGTTGTTGGTAATTGTGTAGCTCTGCCTACCCCACTCTGGGATTACAGGCGTGAAGGTATGTATGTATGTATTTATTATTTATTTAAATTTACGAGTTTAAAGGTCATCACGATAAACCCATGTTGGGAGCTTCTCACTTCAGACTTTAAGGATTTAAAACTCAAATGCTACAACAAAATAAAAAAACCTAACCCACCTAAAAAGTGTAAACACCACCAATTTATGCTTTAAAGTCACCGTGATTTGGTCCCGTGTAAATTACCCATTTAAAACAAGTTTATACGTTAACCATTTCGTGGTATTCGAGGAAAATGGTCGTCGGTTCAACTAAGAGGAATAGAACCGGTCCTAAACGCTTGTTAACGTTTACTGAGAGTTAAATATCGTCGAGTGTAACCGGGCTCATTAACGTCAGAGATACATGCAACGCCATTCGACTGTGATCAGAGACTCTGTTCTGTTGGCTAGCACACTGGAACACAGCAATACGAAAACTGATGCCTTGCGGCAGGTTAGATTGCAAAATGGTGGCATGGCAGCGATCTGGGCGGACCCTGCACAAAATCCTAACACCCCTCAATTGCCGGGTTCCTCATTTCCATAAAAAGTGCATCTTATAATTATGTTGTTAGTTCTTGGGTTTCTTAGGCTAGGTTAGGTTAGTCGCTATTTAATTCGTTCAAGAATTACTAACCGGTGATTCTAAGATATCCCAACAAAGCATTATTAACATTTAAGCGTATGTATTTTTAATTTGGTCGCAAGTTTCGTTGATTTAACTCTGCCTGACGTGCCTACGAACACACGGGGTCACTTTAGTTGGTCGGTTAATACTTCATCGACAAATAAAAAAATGGGTTGTGATTGTGACTGTTGTGAGAATAGTTCGGCTGAAAACGTTCCAAATCTTGTATTTCTTGTAGAAAACAAACGAAAACACCAAATGCTATACAAATGTATGCGCTTACGACGTTTAGAGTGTTGACGAAGCATAAAGATATAGGTAGATTAACCATAAGTACCCTATTAGCCAACGACATTATCACTTATCGTGCAATAACCTGGTGCAATTGAAGCGTGAGTATTTACGTAGTTTGAAGTACATGTCGGTATTAATTAAGAGTAGGTACAATATTCGGGTGTCACGGTGCATGGATATCAATGTTAAATTGACACGAATTGTTGCTGACCCGCTGTTCGAAAACCGTTCTAGAGTTAGGGTTTTGTGTACTGCGCTTCGAAAATACCAGAGTATAATGGATTCTTAGACAGTAGTAACCAACCATCGTTGATATTTTTACGATAGCTCGAACCTCAGGGGATATTGACTAACGCACTCGCAATCACAATTGTTTTCATTTTGAAAATCGAAGGCTTGTCTGCATCCAAGGCACTCGCAATCGCAATCAACTTCAGTAGGACATAGGACACTTTTAATCCCAGAAAATTTGTCAATCACTACATAGTATAAAACAAAGTCGCTTCCCGTTGTCTGTCCCTATGTATGCTTAGATCTTTAGAACTACGCAACGGATTTTGATGCGGTTTTTTTTAATAGATAGAGTGAATTAAGAGGAAGGTTTATATGTATAATAAATTCTTTTTTTATGTACGGGTGTTACAGAAAACTCATATAAACCGAAGCGAAGCGAGGGCGGGTCGCTAGTTTGCGATAAACGACTTACATAGCATAGCCGCGGTTAACAGTCTGTTGCGGTTGCCTGTTCTAAATGTATGTTTTAGGTATATGACTGGAAGACAACGCACTGGATCTAGAAACTTGAAATCAGGGGATGATATTCCTGGGATACGTTAAGGGCGAACCGATAAAAGTTTTTCTCTAAACACGACCCCCAGCTGGAAGAAATAAGGACAGTAGCGGAAAACTAATTATGCGCGAAGTTTAATTTTAAATCTAAACTTAACTGAAGATAATTAATAACCTTCCAAGAGTCGAATAAACGTTTCAAAGTAAACACGTAACGACCTAAAACGACGCCGTAATGCCTGTTTGTGCAAACACCGCTGATAACTGGACCCAGATTAGAGTCGTTGACACTGATAACGATGTAAGGGCTTCTAGACCCATCTAATTGAGAACCACAGCCTATTATAGCTTTTTTACCCGACTGCCGAAGGAGGAAGCCAATGTGTTTATCAGCCTATATACGTTGGTATGTACTTTTGATCTTTTTCCCTTGCGGCGCTCTAAAAACTGAACGCGAGGGTCGATCTTGATGATATCATAAATGTCATAATCGATCGACAATAATGAAAATTCAACTATGGCGGCAAACAGACGCCATATTGTACAAAAGAAAAAGAAAAAAGATAAAGTCGACGAACTATGACAAGTGGGCTATCATTGAATAGGTATTTAAAAATCATTAGGTTTCATTCATCATTTTTCGTTTTCAATGATCATTTAGGATTTATAACGATTTAAAATTGGCTGGCAACAGTTGGGTTTTTTAAAGCTTGCTTTTTGTGGGATCTACAACCGATAGACGTGTACAATCGCGAGACTCTACACTTAATGAGCGTATTTATACAACGCCCGTCTCGAGATAATATTATGGCGTGCTTTGACATTGGCATATAATATAAAACTGTTAATTCATTGCTAACCCTAAGTACTAAAATGGAAAGCATCTATGGTAATGAATAACCCCTAACAAAATAAAATATGTGTATGTCTGTGTGTCTGCCTGTAGCATCGTAGCTCCCAAAAGGATGGACCGATTTGGAAGCGGTGTGTTTAAAGAAAGCTAGAATAATCTGGATGGTCTTTAGCTAGTTTTCATGAGAATCGGTTGGGCCGTGATATCAGGGGTGTTATTCTCTCTAAAGCAACGGTCGGTCGGACGAACGAGCGAAATCGCAGCGACGAGTTTAAGTAGTCCCGTCAGAGCGAACCAAACACATTTTAGCGCGTGCATCCACAATTAGGCAGCCTTATACGTTCGATCTTATCGACAGAAGCCATGCTGCCAAATTGAAAATGCACACGCTAAAATGTATTTTGTTCGCTATGACGGGACTACTTAAACTCACCGCTTCGATTTCGCTCGTTCGTCCGACCGACCGTTGTTTTTGAGAGAATAACATCCCAGTTGTGAAAAAAGTGGTCGCCGTTATATTGGGGACTTTTATCCATTTAACTGGTTATTAATATTATTATCTTCGTAAGGCTCGTACTACAAACAGCCAGTTTTTTGTCAGTCGGACTTCGAATCAAGGCATTAAAGTTAATTTACGTTTGTTCGAAAATGCCATTTTTAATTTACGAAGAATGGAAAATAAACATTATACAATGGGCCTTACGAGGTTATGTGTGTGCCTGACTGCCTGTTCTTGTCTCCGACCTTTGCTAAACACCATTATTTATGAAAATTTGAAGAATCCATCTTTTTACCCACTCGTAAAATAGGCACAGGATATCGAGAAACAATTTTCTTTTTTAGTATTCCTTACCCAAAGAGTAACAACAGGACCCTATTACGAGTACTAAGCATGCGCTGTCCCTTCATCTGTTCGTCCGTCTATACGTCCATCCTTGGGCTGTCCCTCATGAAACGTAATACGTAGACAGTTGAAACTTTCACAGAGTGTGTATTTCTATTGGCACAATAACAACAAATAATAAAGAAAAGTCCATACCAAAAACGTTCGATCTAATATTGTACTGATGTATAATATTGAAACTGGCCTAGTTCCAGGTGGACGCAGACAGACAAAACAATACAAATCAATTCCTTTAACATGAAGTTAGCGTGCAGAAAATTGCCTAAACTGTATCAACCAAGGAATTCCAAAATTATAGTCTCGTGCCAGATGAAACTGGTTCCATTAGCAAAAGAACTAAAAATTTGAGGAATTTTAAAGATCACTGACTTGGCGGACTTTCTCAATTACCATCTGGCTAACTCGATGGTTCGGTGATACTTTGTGCTCGTCGCGGGTTCGAGTGCTATCAGTTTATAGTGTCATACGTTAATGTATAACAAACATTTAGTCAACCCATGACTTTTCTTAGAGTTGCGTATTTATATTTACTACTCGTAACTACCAAATGTCCTGGAATACTTTTCACTAACCGTCTGTATAATGGAGGCCCCTCGTTAACTGCTTTTATTTTTAACGGAAAACTTTTAACTAAATCAACAAATTTTAAAGAAATTTAGCTAATGTCTTCTAAAATACAATAATTGTAACTAATCATATGTTTTTTATTAAATCGGTTTACCCTTTACATGCTCTAGACAGTGACAAACACGTTATTTTGGACGTAGACGTAAAAGGTAAAGCTGATATATTTCATAGTTTTCTCAGACATTTATCATATTCCGAATAAAAACGAAAATATCTCGAAGTAAACATTATAAAAACCTCGAAATCTTTATTTTAATCCCACCATTAACTTAAACGCTTTAACTTTATAAAAAGCTTTCTTTGTTTTCCCCAACCGGACCGCTTTTTATGCTAAGAAATGCAACATGACCCTATACTAAGAAAAACGTTTACTTTGATCTCATCTATCTAGGGAAAGGTTCTTAGAAACCATCCCTGCGCGCGAGTGAAAATGAGACTGCCATATGGAATAGCTTTAAAGTGCGAGAGGGACAAGATAACTGGATTGCCTTCGAGGCGTGTTTACTTGAGTATACTGTGTATGTTTATAGTTGTGTCTTAATAAGGTAGTAGGTAGTGTTGTTCAAAAACATTCAGTACGAAGTGTGTGTTTGTACAAATATAAAAAACAAAAAAAATATTTAAGTATGCTATTTATCTTGTGATGTTCAGTACGTGGTTTGTGCTGAAACTAAGAGTTACGATTTTTACACATCTATTGACCTGTAAATTAAAATACAAAATGTAGACTGTCCTAATTACACAGTGGCCTAATTTCTAGTCTTTGAACAAAATTATGTCATAGACTAGACTAACACGTTATCTTTGTCGTAAGGCTTTTTAGACTAATGACGTCAACTCATCCCACGTAAGTATTAACTTTAATCTTTGCCCACACTTGCGTCCAAACAGGCGCAGGAAACACAGTCATTCTTCAACTTTATAACAAAAGCAATAAAGTCGAAATTTAAACACGTGTATCAATTGGTTTTTTTTTAATTTCCAACACTGGCACGCGTCGATTGCAACAGCGTGTGTAGCAATCGCGACTGACGTTTGTAATTCCATATTCAAAATGAGCCACGCGCCTTTCAATTTGACACTTAAAGACTATGCAACAAAGTTGAAGTTAATTTGAAAGCTTTAACTAAAAACTAGACGCGTGGATCGCCCAGTCAACTTAAGCCTACACGTTATTAGGCAACTGCATGATAATCCTGCAAAATCGGGGAGGTTACCGATTGTTTGAACACTTTTTAAATTCAAGTGGTTTTTAATTTTCCGCCGAGTTGTATGACACTGTAATGGCGGATAGTGGGTGTATTTATACAATCTTAAAGGCTTCCCGAGTGTGTTGGCGAAGGCAAGTGTCAAAGGCTATGATAGTTTGGGTACATCCGGCCCTTCCATTGCCAAATGAGGTGTTAATGAATCGGGGGACTCGTGGGACACGTGGGTAGACACACAAACAAAAAAAACTTAATTAAGATTGGGTTTTTTGTTCTATGATTTAGAATAATAATTAAAATAGACAGCGCATTTAAATCGCCAATTAAATTATATCAATTATTTAAATGATAATATAATTAATAAAATAAACCATGGAATACTTCAATCATGGAATCCCTTTGTTGTCCGTCCGTCTGTCTGTCGAGACCCTATTATCTCGGGAACGCATTGAGGTTTCGAGTTGAAATTAAAACCATTTAGGTACTACGACTGTTTTTGCTGCAAAAAACTTATATTTCGAGACTCTTAAGAGAATCAAAATTTATTTCGTTGACCTAGAACTATGAAATTTGGCAAGTAGGTAATACCGTCCTATACTACAAGAATAGCGTAAAATCAGAAAATTATACATTTTCATTTATGCAAGGAACGGCGGCGAACTGTGTCATGTAGGGTATAGTACGAAAGGGCTTCATTGGTACAAGCTTAAACAGATTTTTAATAAAAAAAATAAATAAAAAAAAAGTACTTACTTTCAAATTTGTACGAGTCCGACTCGCACTTGTCCAGTTTTTTATTTTTGGTAGTAACTTAAGCTATTGAAGTATGACAACTTTTTATTCTTTTTACTTTTGGATCCTTTGAAACGACATCGTATTAATTTACCTCTAGTGCGAGCTATACAGAGTGTGTTTTGTTTTAATGTGGTGTTCGTTACTATGATGACGCGACGTTCTTTTCGTTTACTTTTCGAATACGCTTACTCAAATATTTTGCCTTTAACGGGAACCAACCCTCCCGGGTTTGATTTCGCTGCATTCGTAGGTAGGGTCACTACCAGAGATGGGCAAAATTTATTCGAATGACGAATAACGATTGAGAATAAAAAAATCATTCGCGAATAACGAATAAATTTTCCGAATGATTATTCTTATTCGTACATATGGCGAATAAATTATTCGCGAATAAATCATTCGATGAATAAATTATTCGCGAATAAATTGTATCACGAATAAATCATTCCCGAATAAAATACTACGAATAAATTATCCTTGTTTAAAAGTCAATCGCTATAAGATCGACAGGGGTATTAAATTAAATAAAGAAATGAAAAATATATAGTGGTTTTGTGTGGTCTTGTGATACCACATCACGGTTTTCACTCAAATCCGTGGAGTTTAACGAGCTATCCTTGCTGGACTGGATATTATCGTCATCGTCATTAACCTCACTCATTTTTTTGTTAAAGTAATACACAGACTTCAGAGATGCGACTGGTTTAGACCAAAGTATGCGAATGACTAATTTTTGTGAAATAATAATGAACACGGGTAAACAAACCGATAAGAAAATTGAGTTACGTGGTTATCTCGTTCATTCATATATCCATCTCTTTCTGGTTGGCTACCTGCGAGACAATCCCTAGACCCTAAAATATGCTCCAGTTGCATTTTAATGGTAAATTTGAAAGTGTACTATAATATTATTCGTGGTATTTATTCGAATAAAATAAAGAATAATTCATTTATTATTCGAAGAAGTGGTAGAATAATTTATTCGCGAATAAATTATTCGCGAATAAATTTATCGCGAATGATTGTTTATTCGAATGATTATTCAAATAAAAATTTATTCGAATAATGCCCATCTCTGGTCACTACCAACCGGGTTAACCGCGCCGAGGCGCGTCTAAGGGTGGTATTCCACTTGTCCAAGATCTTTGTCCAATGTGCATATGCGTCTCACATTTTTTTAAACAAACTGTGAGACGCAAATACACATTGATCGGATATCTTGGACAAGTGGAATACCACCCTAAGGCTGAAGTAATATATCTACAGGTTGATGAAATTCCTACTGTTAATATGTATAACTTGAAACAAGACTAAGACCTCCCGCTATTAAGCGTGATTTAGATTTTTATGGAACCGATCTCGCGACCTTATGTTAAGTGGAGGAACCGTTGAATTTATTAATAAATCAGCCATAATTTTAACTTCTACGCCTAATCACTGCGTTTGAAATAAGCGACGGCACCGTTCCAAATATAATAATTATAAGGTTTATATTATTCTACTTAGAATAATATAAAAACGTATCTAAGTACCAGCCCTAGAGTCATTTTTATCTGACTTCAAAAATGTGGAGGTACTTTATTTGTATGTTTATTTGTGTGTATGTTGCTCGATTATTGAAAAACATTTTTTTTTGTGCAGTGTTTATCTTAAGGTAGGTCCCATGTAAATTTCGTTAAGATCTGGCCATAGGATCCATGTAATAATCAATTTAAATCAAATAATCAAGGCTTCTAGTTTAAAAATATTGCTCATTATTACCGGCAATAAGGATGTTGACTGTAGTCAATGAAAGATATTAATTTTTATACACTAACCAAATAAAACTCCTCCATATTATACAAAAACATCAAAATTTTACTTATCGTTATGATATTTAAATAATTGCAAACCATAAACATTATTTGACAATAGACTATTGTGACGTCACAGGACGTTACTTCATAAATGTCCTGACTAACCGAGTAGTTTGACTACTCCAATAATCAGTTGAATTTGATTGGAAACTCTAAAACCCATGAAGATAATTATATGTACAACAAACCTTACTTACACCTACTTGGCTTAGTTTCGGACTAGTTCAAAAAACATAATGTTATTTTCTGATATTTATTAGTTGGTATGTATAGCATTAATAAACTAAATCAATCATACTCTTCCAAAGACGGACTAACATCTTTTCATCAAAAAGTTAACTCTTCCAAAGAGTAACTTTTATCCTTTCGACACGGTACACGAACGTTAAAAGGTTAAAAATAATAAATCCTAATTAGAAACCATCCAAATTTAAATCTTATCGTAAGTGTACGAAGTTACAAATATTCAAAACATATTAGAGCCTTGTTACTTTCTTTTGAAATAACATAATACCACTAGATTTATAACCAGCCAGTCTTTTTAACAAATGAGATATAGTCATAAATCGTATTACCAAAAACATGAAAGACCCTTAAAGGAATTCAAACTCTATTTTAAAATCTCCAAGGTTGATATAACACCTTTCAAGAGCAAAATAATGCTCACTTTTTCATTTTACCGTTTTCGAAATACAAAGTTGTCTTTGCAGTTTGCGGTGGCGCTGTCATCTAACAATGTGCCTGAGTTATTATGTAAAAACTTTGGTTCCTCGTTTCGTCATCGAACGACTTAAGTTGGTTTGAGTTTCATAAGACGGCACGCGCCTCAGCCCACGTGACACTTTCTTTAGGAAATAATCTGACCCCTCCCGCCTCCCTTGACCCCTTTAACCTCATGTTCGGTTTATACAGAGTGGTCCAAGTTTTGAGATAGGTGTTTGTGTTAGCTATGTCTGTGAGTTGGATGTAAAATCCGAGAGGAAGTACTAATGGCAATATAATAAATAGGCAGTTCGAAATACCTCTGTTGGTTTAATTTTCATCCACCATCCATCAACCCGTACATGTTCATCTTATGACATTCTACGTAACTTGATTGCTCAAGTGAAGAGAAAACCCCATTGTTAAGTGCCCAAGCCATGGTCTCCACTTTATTCCCGTTTGTTCCATAATTATTCTCCATTAATATTAGACGATTCTTAACGAAAATGGCAGTATTACCAATGCCAATATTATACTACGTATTTCCGGCTCCCGCGTAAGCCTATGATTTGGCCCGATGCGCCTACGCACCAAAAGCGTGCTACACATGCTCGCTGCATTGTAACCATACATCTGACGACACCTGGATACTACCGGCTTAACATTGTATAAAATTTATATCAAGTTTATGTCAAAATATTTCATTCTTTATGGGATAATTCCGACTCTTATGTATTTTTACTTGATTATCAATTATTATTAAGATACTCAGCGGAATCTAAGGGTCCTCTGGGTTGGTTCTCGCTCATTTTGACACGGTTTTGTACAATTTTACAGGAGTGTAAAAGCTCTTCTAAGATATTACAGGAGGAAGGTATATAAATATAATATAACATTTAAAAAGAACACCCTAAGTTAGCTGAAAGTAAGTAGGTGAAAAACAGTAAATCTAAATCAAAGACTGACCTTATTGATAGTTGCTTGGTTGATTAACATTAACTACCAATTTAGTTACAAAGATAAAGAGATTGTTATTTAATAACAGAATCATGCGAAACTATTAAGTACTTAATAATACTTAATACTTAATACTTAATAATTGATGTGCATTGCGCGTTTTATTTATTACTTACACGTTTTATTTCAGTAGGTATGTTTATTATGTGTACGTTTCTAAATGTATTAATAAAATTATTTTATTTGTTACAGGTAAGCTGAAACAAGTCGCGGGAGGTTATTTAGTATTCTGCTCCCCTGTAGCACAACTTGCATATTCAAAGCTGGAGAGATTCAACCCTGCCATGTTGCAAAACGGGGTATGCAATGTGTAGACTCTAAGGTATCATAGCTCGGGCTTCACAGAAAATGTACCATTTATATGTTGAAAGCGTTGGTTAAGAAAATACATTAAGTAGGCAAGTAATATGTTTTCAAGTTTATATAATTTAACGATCAGCACATATAAAGTAACATGAAAAAAGAAACAACATAAACATGATTATTTATTAAACAAAATATCTCAGATCAGCATGTCCTAAAATTCACTTTTTAAAACAACACCTGAAGTTTATAACACTAGTAATCATTTGCTGTCCTTTTGAGAATATACGGAAGGTCATAAAATAGCGAATCGATGATAAAGGTTACGCAACACGAACCCGACCACCCTGTAGAACTTCTTACCACCTACGTGTTTGGAGAACGAATAATTTGAAATCAACCTTTAAATAATATTTTATATGTATGTAGCAAGCGAATCATATTATTCGCTTAGTGGTCGAATCGAATAACAGGAAAAAGTTCAAGAAAAATAATTAATATCAGTTGACAATCTCGAATTGTCGGCTGCCAGCATGCTTCTGATCGGCTTGACTCCTTGGCGCTGCGTAGAGATGTAGCCTCACTCTTCATTTCTATCGCTTGTACAACGGGAAGAGCTCCGAGGAGCTGTTCGGTTTAAGTCCTGCCGCATCCTTCCGCCTTCGTCCTATGCGACGGAATTTCCACCACCATCATTTAGATGTTTGGCAGTCCACAACTGTGCGTTTAAACTGCTGCACAACTAAACTGTGGAATGGTCTGTCGCCTGCGGTATTTCCGGACCGTTGTGACCTTCATACCTTCAAGAACAGAGCGTACTCTCATTTGAAAGGGTGGCGACCTGTGACTCCTCTGGTGCTGCAGGTGTCTATGGGTGACGGTGATCGCTTACCATCAGGCGATCCGTCTGATCGTTTGCCTCCTATACCATAAAAAAAACGCCAATTTACCTACTCCAAACTAAGCTCTAGGCTTGTACTACGAGTATTTAGAAACGATAATCATATGTATATACTTACATATAAGAAAACATAGTTTAAAGAGGATTGTAAAGCGCCATTAAAATCGCGTAGCTGTAAAAAAAAACATACCTACAAATTGAGTTCCGAACGGTAAAATTTCTCAACCCCTAAATCAAGTCCGATTTCCACAATTTTTATATTTCGTATTCGTTTCTGTTTCTTTATTTTTTTCATTCTAATAAATATTTTCTTGGAAAGGAAAACTTACACGCATAGTTGTTCATGATATCTAAAACGTATGAGAACATACACTCGCACTTTTTACACAAGTACCGAGAATCGAATCCGGCGCCGCCGCGTGCTAAGAACATACATATAGGTACATACATAAACTCACGCCTTTATTCCCAGAGCTGGGTGAGCAGAACAAAATGGAGAAATTTGCATCTTAGCTGCTTCTGTATATGGTCAGTGGCAGTGACCTGTGGAAACAACAAGTTTGTGATTAGCCTGGCTAATCCTGGCTTCAAAATTGAGGTTCATAATTAATAAGGCTTAAAAGTGTGTGATGAGCACGGATTTCTTCCAGAGTCTTAGTTTATGAGAGAGAGCCAGAGTTAGAGTCTTATGTTTTTTGTATTTATTGATCAATGCGTAAGTATACCGTTATCTTATCACTTGGCTCTTTGATACTAACCCATAGTCAAGACCTAGAGCTTGATTTGGGAGTAAGTTAATTTTTGAAAGCTATTCATTTATCTGCTCTGTAAATACGGCTCAAACTAAGTAGGTACATAATTATGATATATAAATTTCCTAGGCATTGATTGACTCATTCTCTCCGACTCCGTTGGCGACTGCACTGTTTACTATGCCGTAGAATAGGAGTTTGAATCGTTCTTGAAGCAAACTTTACTCTGTACGATATCGCTGCCTTAAATCCAGGTAATTCTCAGTAGGTACCGGAAAAAAAACAGTTATACCTACTTATGACCCACAATCGATTGAAGGGTATGGGAAGTTTCAGAAATACTATTACAACCTTCAAGATCAAATATTTAAAATTCAAATACCTTATCTTCAGCAAATACTGAGTGATCAGAACCGTCTTATTGACTCTACACGTCAATATAAGGAGCCCTTATACCTTCGGCCTTGTGGATATGGATCACGTATTAAGGTCACGTATATCTATAGTCACCATGTATGTGTAATCTAGCAAAATATTATCAGAATGCTTTCAGGGATCCGTTGCTCAAAGAAACTACAACTTGAAAACATATTTCCAAATCGGTTTATTTACTTTAAAATAATGTTAGATAGATAAATCTAAAAATACCATTATTGCTAAGCTCTTGAGGCCTGTCAAAAAATGTGTTTTAGTAGTCTGACAAGGCAAGATGAACATGGGTCTTAGGGTGGTCCAGAATAGTATGAAGAAAAATAAAGTGGCCTACTTACCTACATCAAATCATTCCCCCACATAGCTTATTTTTGTTTACTTTAAATTAGCTGCTTATGACATGTGTCAAATTATAACTTCTTGAGTGATCGTTTACTGAAAACGTTCAGTTTATGCCAAAAGGATCTCACTCTCATACAAATAGACATCTAGTCAATTTAGCAGGGATTAAAAACAGAAGTAGAATATTCTTTGCCTACTGCTGCAACACAGAATACAATGCCATGATCTGTAGAAAGCCTTTCTCATTCGATATATTTATAAGATGTGTGAAGTTTATGGCCGACCTGTAAAGTTAATTAAATTGCAATAAAATTTAGTATAGTCTAAACTTGTGGAGAAACAAAATTAAACACTATTGTTTTTTGTTCTGTAAACCTAGTTGTCGAAATGGTTTATTAAAGATCATAGATTAGTAAAAGTCGTGTGTGTTCTAAATTTTTCAAGATCTCTATGAGTTAAGCTGTTCGTACTTGGGCTATATATATTCGCTATATACGAGTATAACTAGTGATATATTCGCCTAGTAACAAGAAATTGCGCATTATTATATTATAAGTTCCGGATATACGGAGCACCATGTCGCCATCCATGTAGTTATGTGTATGAATGTCATCCGTAGGTACCTATGTAAGTATAATATTTAAATTGGCCATGTTATTTATTCTTAAAAAAAATGCAGTATGCTATAATCCGATGACAATACAATTCATCAAGCTGGTATGATGATGGGAGTGAAAGGTGACCGTATGAATTCCCCAATAATAAGTACATATATTTGTTTCTTTGTGTTTGTCGTGTGATTCAAGGACAATGCAAGAAAGCCAGTCATATTTTTCTTTACACATTTTAAGTATTGATTTTTTTGACCCTCTATTGCGCCATCTATTGCTTTGAATAAGAAACGGGTCGCCAACGCAAACCTTTGCACAGGATGGATACAAAGAAATGTTTCTATACTAATTGATTCTGTAAATGTTACACCAGGGTCGACTAGGCTAATCTCTTAACGTAGGTTGTGTTGCGGCCCACACTTAAAAAAAGTGGGATGCATTTAACAAACCACTTACACGTATACAAATAAGATTCAAAATAGAAAACAACAGCGTTTACTGAGTATAGTTTTTTAATAAAAACAGTGGGCTTTATGATGCGTTTTATGCTATGCTTAATGTTCACGTCATAAGGTTGATTATAAAGTTATTTGATTGCTTATAAGATGGTTGTTATACCCACACGACTCGATCGACTTTTGTTTAGTAATCGAAGGATAGCTGCTTTCGTTTTTACTTTAAAGTTTTGTACTCGTAATGTGTTGTTTTAACCGTCCCTAGTACCAATACAATAATACGAGTAGATTATGTCAAGTGGGAGCAGAGTGATATACAAACCACGCGCGCGAGGACAGTGCATAGAAACTAAAGTGAAAAAAAATGACTACGTGAGCGATAGCTACTGCTTTCTACTCCGTCTATGAGTAAAATGTAAATAAATTGCTGTCAAAGCAAAAGTATTTTACTAATCTCGATAAATTATATCAACACGATCCGAGGAAAAGCCAAATTAGCTAACACGATCCTTACTTAATTATTATCATACCCCGGCCGGCGAGAGCAAAAATGCTTCTGCTCCTAGTGCTTAATAAATATCGACTATTCTATCGGCATATGGATGTCGATAGAATAGTCGACATTTAATTAAGCACAATTATTATTTTTAAGCTTATATACTATTTCAATCGACTGATTACAATTATAATCAATTTATCATGCTCACGGGAATGTTTGATATCTGGCAGAGAAGTGGAACTACCTAATACAGAACAAATTCATAATCACTATGAATTATTTCGTTTTGCTCCGATTACTACAGTAGATTTAGAACGGTCCTTTAGTTGGATGAAATGGATTTTATCGCCAAGGCGAAGGAGTTTAAAAACAGAAAATTTAGAAAAAATGCTAATTGTATATTACGAAAATTACATAAAATACTGAATAAATACAATCACTTAGTTTTAATTTTGTGTACAACAATAATTAATACTTCTGCATATCATAACGGTGGTCCAGTACATCATGTTGTTTTTATCGACATCGACCAAAGTGTGTGTCCTCGCACTATTCAGCTGTCAACGCATTTTTGCTCTCGCCGGCCGGGGTATGATTATTATACTTAATATTATTTTTTGTTTATGTATGGATAAATAAATCCCGTATGAGCCATGGGCGTTCAACCGTTAACACGTTAACAGCCAGTGACACTCTGGAGGTGTTCAAATTGCATACAAACCTTAGTAGCAGGCAACGTGTAAATCGACCCGCCCGACTGGTCGCGTTAAACCGAGTTTTACGCTTCCTTGTTTACAAAGTTGTTTTGTCGTTAAAGATCAGTTAGAAAATGAATATCGCAAGGCAGTTAAGAACCAAAACCTTTATAATTACGTGGGCCCACCAGCTAAACGTCCATTGCTGTTATTTTAACTCGTCTGTGTGAAGTTAAAATAAGAAAAAGGGGCTATATTCTACTCGATAAAATCGTACTGCTTTCGACTTGTATCGTATTGTCGGTATGATAGCTCTTATTTACTTGACTGTAATAGCGGCCGAGTTAGAAACAACACTACATTTCAAAAGCAGTATTTCTACCGTGTAGAAATAGAGCCTTTGATTTCGTGAATCGTGTTTATTTTGCTTTCTCAGCCAGTTTCATATCCCATCGATAAGCTAATCGAGGAAGCAAGACAAATACCTTCGAATTTATTTGACAAAATACTTTGTTATATCATGAACACACTAGTATATTTATTGCTGTCAATTAGTACCTACGAGCGACATAGTGTAAATACAGCCTGAAGCTTGGGACTCAATGGGTTAATTTGAGTAAAATTGCGCTCTGTTTTTTAATACCTATAAGTGGGTTTCTGAATCACTATCCCATAATCCATTTAATGGCCATCCCACGCAGGTTTTGGGATACATTTGAAATATCGTCCCGGACCGTCATCTCTCAGCCGTATCTACAATAAAAGCTATCATATTACTATAAAATATCAAATTTTCCCGATTGTTATCAGTATCCAAGAATACTTAATACAGGCTTAGTATTTTTAATTATTTCTTACGTAGGTATTTCAACTATACGAACTAAATAATTAATAAACAAATACTGGTTGGTTAGTGTGGCGATCTGTAGGCCAAGATAAATTACATTCTGCGAACGCTATCGTTGCCGAAAATGTATAAAATTCGCGTCCGAACCGTTGCGTCCGAGTGTTTGTTTATGCCAATTTCACACATTTTAACAGTTGTTTACCTTAAATCGAAAATGATCCCCTGGACGGAACCTGCACTAAAGCAAATAAGATCTTTTTTCAAATTTTGTCCATTAAAGATTTCAGTTCTTGAACAAAACATTATCCTTTAGTACATCAAAATAATTGCCTGATTATTTTAGACAAAAAAACACCCCTTCGTTAACTTGATCTGCATTCAATGCCCGTTTCTACATATGCCTAGTAATTGAACTCCACATAGAGTTCTTGGCTTAGTCAACGTTCAGTGCCTATCGTCGTCATTTATATGCATTTTTATGACCCGCCGCGTCATGGGCCGTGAACGTGTTAAGAGGAAAACAAGTGGAGGCTGTACGAGCCAACCGTGAAATCGGATAGCGCGTCGTAGTAAATCAATGGGATGGGTTATTTTTTTATGTCAAGGTTTGGGGTGTCTACGGTATGGGGTTTGCGAGGACAGTATTATTATAGTAGTCTTAACTGTTTTAAATAAAATACCTAAGTAACATATTTAAAACCTTTCAAAATATAAATAATTTATATTCGATATTCCAACAACAATTGATATGGATGGATATTTATCCATCTAGGTCCTCAGAGTAAGCAGTGCCAATGTCCCGTTTTGTTAACACATATTCATACTCGTATATCTTGGTGATACAATTCTTGGCTGTGTTTTAGATAAAATAGATCTATCATGGTCCCAACCAGTCTTAAATGTCATTGCGATTCTTGATGTCCCGAGAAACTCGTGAAACGTAGTCACCCGCGACCCATCTCAAAGCTCTTAACGTTTATCTAAGGTATTCTAAAGCTGGACCCGAGCTTGTTTGTCGCCGCTCAAAAGCTTATAATGTAAGCTTTTAGAGAACTTGTATCACCCGTGTAATGTAAATGGGGCTTGCGATTGTTTTTTCTTGCTTTTAAAGTTTGACATCATAATGACATCATAATGTAATTTCTACATTCTATGTTTTTTCGGTCAAAATGTGACTGTGAGTCTACAATTCTACATACTTACAAACAATTATCCCACAACGAGTCTTCGGTTCTTGTCTTCTGGCTTAGCTAACTCTAGGGTTCAAACTTGCTACCTAACAATCACAAGTTGAAAACCTAAGTTTACAAGTTCATCTGCAAGAATCGTCTGTCTTGTAGTTTACACTTATAAGCATCTTGCAATTCACTGCCGGACATTTCATGCGCAAGATTTCTTGTAGAGAGCCCATAATATACAATTAACACTTCTTTGCAAATATCAATGGTTCTGATAGCTCCGCTACACTCTCGGCGATTAGAGACGATTACGGGCGAGCACGATAGTGCAGAGGGC
This sequence comes from Acleris laterana, assembly GCA_963966035.1. Lineage (NCBI taxonomy): Eukaryota > Metazoa > Arthropoda > Insecta > Lepidoptera > Tortricidae > Acleris > Acleris laterana. The sequence continues at coordinate 11,121,691 of OZ014438.1, forward strand.
ATACTTGGCTGTATTCGCCGATCATCGCCTATGATCGCCGATGGTCGCCTGCGACCCGTGTTTTGTCGGTATTTCGGGCACGCATCAAAGGGCATCTTGTACGCTTGCCGTTCGACAAAGTACCACGGGCGATAGTGTGGATGCTCGCACGACGATCGTGCCGATTATAGACGATCAGACCAGCGATGATTATCGCCGATAGTGTAGTGGAAACATTAAGGTTCCGCGCTCAAAGGGATGCCAACGCCAATGCAACGGTACAAAACCTCCACTGTCAGTCGGACTGTAAGGTCCATACCAACGGACTTGTCTTATTTAGTTAACACTTTTGTAACCTCTTAATGCGTCGTTTTTGGCTAAAACGGCCGTTTTCTTTGTTGGCTAAAACGGCCGATTTTGCATAATATTTTCCTGATTTTGCATCATGGATGGTTTTTTTATGACAAAATGCAATTTTATGGGGAAAAGGGAGCATTTTGAGGTTATAAAAGTGATGGATGGAAATGATGGAATGAAGTATATAGATGAATACTTAAGTATTTCTCTCCCTCTTTCTCTTGCCTATAATCACGCAATACCACTACAAATGCAATTCATCTGTACGCCTGTGGTAGCCGTAATAGCTACAGACATGAAATTTTCACATACCTATTGTATTTTTATTGCCGCTATAAGAACAAATAATAAAAATAAAGTAAGATTAAAAACTAAAGGGGCTCCCTAAACTAGAAACGTATTTTTTTCGGCGTTATACTGAACCCTTTGTGTGCAAGTTCAACTTGCACTTGACCGGTTTTTCTCTTAATGTTTTACCACGATTAATACATTTAAGGGTGATTCAACTGCCTAAATGTGGCTTGTCAATGTTTTAAGGCAAGATAAGTCTACCTACCTTAGTTTTATTTTTATTACATTTTGATGGGTGCATCCGCCCCTTGTAGGTGATTTAATAAAGGTACTCACGTAAAACAAGCCAATGCAGCCTAACAGATCCATGCTAATATTATAAATGCATGAGTAATTTTGTTCAGCTAACAGGAATTGATTTTAATGAAATTTGTTTTGTAGATAGCTTGAACCCCAGGAAAGGACATGTCATATACTTTTCATCGCAGGAAGTCTATAGTTCCCGGAGAAATTGTGATAAGTAAATAAGTTTTTCTCGAAGTACTCGTAGTCGCGAACAAAAGTAATTAATAAATAAAGTAAGTACTTAGTCTAATAAAAAAGGGTAAAAGTAATAGTTTGGCGTTGCAAGTACAGATACAACGTATGTACCTTTTTTTTTTAAAATACACAAATATAATCGCTTTTTACATTAATAGTTACATGAAAATATCAAAACACAGGCAGGCAGGTTTATAAAGATTATTTTTGTTAGAAATGTAACTTGAAAAAAAAGGAACCTGTAGAGGAATGGACAGATTAGTAACACGATTAGTATTTGGTGACTGTCGAACACAAAAACATCAACGATTACAACTCGTTATGCATTTTTTTTTCTACACGTTATCTCATTTTAGAGGTTCCTTTTAACTTCTTTTTTTCCTGTCAACCTGAGCTTTTAATGGCCCGGTGGATATTAATAATTGTAATGGAATCTGAGAAGCGAATATCTTGTATAATTATGCGTATGAGTTGTTTGGATGTTTCTTGTGTTTATGAGTGTTTAAGGACACTCGGACGTTAAAATTTACATAACCTCTCTTAACACTTCATATTTTAAAATGTTATTTTGGGAATATCAAATCAGAATTTGTTTTAAAGCGCAATCTAGTAGTAAATCGCGGACAGTTCTCAGGTGTCGGTAGCAATTTATTAATAAGGGTTAATCCTATTTTTTTTTTAATACGGCTTCTGAACAAAAGCGTATAAGTTGTTTTTATGTAACGGTTCAAACTTATTTTTTATTACACTAAGGATCTTCTAAAAGTCAGCTAGTATGGTCACGAGCATTAATTAGGGACCCATTTCAAGAAAAATATGCTTGAAACGTCAATGTCATTAGAGATGTCAAGTCATTTGTAACTTTTAGGAAACTCAACCTTATTGTTGTAGAATGTCACATTGACTTTGGACCTAAAGTAGGTACCAAATTGAATCTCGCGACTGTACCGCGACATTTATTTGAAGTTTGTTTAACCTTTGCTTCACAAGCAAAGTATGCAAACACAAACACACCACAAAAAAAATAACTTTTTCTTTAAATTTTAATGTACTCGCTGACTTGTCTTGGAATCCAGCCTTTAAGTTTAGTTATCTTAAAACACGCTTCTACTTCAAAGTTCACGATTCGTCAATAAAACTCATTAATACTTGCAAATGTACAATATAAAAAATACACCTGTATCATGTAGATAAATTATCACAAACTTACTTTTTCAGTTGGACAAGCTCCTATTATTATATAAAGGCTTGAAGATGGCTTGGGCTTGGTCTGACTTCAGTTTTTCTGGTGTTTTGGATAAGTTTGTGGGTCTTGAATGATTCGGCTGCACTCGGCACCCTTCGGAATGCGCTCGTGCTCGTGACTGAGATGGGAACTAATTATCTCTTGAATGCTGGCTGCCGGCGAACCACTTAGGGTAAGTCTCACTAGCGGAGCTGAGTTAAGAAGAGGAGCGATCAGACATATAAGTTTGTAATAACAACTAACACAGATTTTGCGAACAATCTGATTGGTAAATTGGTAATTTTTGTACTGTTTAAAAACTACAGGGTAGTGATTCTCTCAACAACGACGGTCGGACGGACGAGCGAGTGAATGTCCAAGCGGAAAGTTTAAGTAGTCCTGTCAGTGTGAACAAAACATATTAGCGCGTGCATTTTCAATTTAGCAGCATAGTTTCTGCCAATGGATCGAACGTATAAGGCTGCTTAATTGACAATGCACGCGCTAAAATGTGTTTTGTTCACTCTGACGGGACTACTAAAACTCGCCGTTGCGATTTCGCTCGTCCGTCCGACCGTCCGTTGTTTTTGAGAGAATAACATTACACCCCAGGACACGGCAGTAAATAAGTACCTAGGTAATTATTTGGTTGCTATCTCAGCCAAAAGTTATCTAATGGTGGTTTACAAAAGTTAAGGTACATCAGAATTAGAGAACCCTTGCTTATGTGTGTGTTTTAAAAATGCGTGGTGTTTACGAGACGTCACTGTGTGTAGTTCCCACTTTAAGTACTTAGATACTAAAGTTATACATTGATCATGGCTTGCTTATAATCCACGATTTGTCATGCAAAACACGCCATTTCCTAAAACGTCCGAATGCCTAAATTAGATTTAATAATTCCAAAGTGTACAGAAAATGGTAGCAAATGTATGGCCGCTGAATTATAAATTAGAAGCCTACGTGGATTATTCGATGCTTTCAGAATCGCGATCCGTCGCGACCTGGATTCCACACAACTGTTTTTATGATATTATATTTATTTTAGGGTTATTTTTTTTGGGTGATATTTTCGAGTAAATTATGGTTAGGTACTTACTCTTTTAACTTAACATTTTTTTATAGAGTTTAAAATTATCCCATGTCCTCCCTCGAGGCGAGGCTTTATACTTAAAGACCGATGGACAAACTTGGTAATTTCGCATTTACAGTAGTTAGTGTAGGCGGGTGGTAGGACCTTGTGCAGGGTCCGTCCGGATCGCTACCACCATCTTATCCATTAACCTACCGCCAAACAGCAGTGTTCACACTGTTGTGTTCCGGTTTGGGGATAAGACAGCCGGTGAAATCACTAGCATAGAGGCATTCCATCTTAGTCGATAAGATTTGTTTGGTGTAATTCTTCATCAATTTAATAATAATTTTAAGATGAAAACTATTTCTAGGTCAAAAACTAAGTTTAGTGAATGGGCTACTGTAGGCATTCATAAAAGTAGAAACAGGCTTTATGAACTTTACAGAGAGAGGGAGGAGAACAAGAACGCCGACTTCTTAGTTTACATTAAGAATTATTCAAAAACCTTCAAGCAAGTTTGCTTGACTGCTAAGTCAAACTTTCTAAGTCTTAAACTCAAAGCTTCTGACAATAAGGTAAAAACTGTGTGGAAGATAATAAATAGAGAAACAGGTAAATCAAAAACTCGTGATAATAAAATCGCTCTAAACAATGGTGACAAACGAATCACCTCAAACAAAGACGTGGCCTTAGCGTTCGAAGATTATTTCTCCACCATAGCCATTAATACCACGAAATGTCTTCAATCATCTGCGATTGAAGCTCAACAATCACTTTGTGCTAATGTTACTAAATGTAATGTTAGCTTTGATTTTAGCTATGTAGATTCAGCTACTATTGTTAAGGTATTTAAATCGCTCAGTTTAAAAAAAACTGAGGATTTATGGGGAACTTCAGTTAAAGTCATCCATCATGTCATAGATACGAGGGTGCATTGAAAAGTTCTGAGCCTAAGGTTGTATATATTAAAAAAAAAACAAATAAATACTGGCAGGTAAAAGTGCCATATTTAGTCGCCATTATGCACTATCTTTTGTTTTTTTCTTGTCTCAATTTTGCATTTTATGCTGGAACTGCTACATAAGGTCACTGATTTTTCAAGTAATGGATAAAATTGAGCACCGTTTTGTCATAAAATATTTGCAAAAGAAGGGGTTAACACCAAAACAAATATTTGAAGATATGAACAAAACATTAGGGCAATCTGCTCCATCGTATGCTACCATAAAAAGATGGGTAGCTGATTTCAAACGTGGCCGGGAGACTGTTCAAGACGAGCCTAGGAGTGGGCGGCCGTTGACGGCTACTACGGATGAAAATGTCAATAAAATATTAGATGCGATAATGAAGGATAGGCGATTGAAGATTGTGGAGATAGCGGAAGCAATGGGTATTTCTTATGAGCGAGCACAGAACATCATCACCGATGTTCTTGGATTTTCTAAGGTGTCAGCCAGGTGGGTGCCTAGACTGCTTTCAGTCGAGAACAAACGAGTACGTGTTACAATTTCCCAAGATTGTTTGGACATGTTTCAACGTGACCCCGAAGATTTTCTCAATCGTTTTATAACTATGGACGAGACTTGGGTCCACCACAGTGCACCAGAATCGAAAGAACAATCCAGGCAATGGAAAAGACCAGGTTCACCACCACCCAAAAAAGCCAAGGTCATTTTGTCAGCTAATAAGGTAATGGCCTCGGTTTTCTGGGATTGCAGGGGGGTTATCATGATAGACTATCTCGAAAAGGGCAAAACAATAAATTCAGAGTACTATTGTGCTCTTTTACGTCGTCTGCGAGAGGAAATTAAAATAAAGAGACCTGGAATGCTGTCGAAAAAAGTATTGTTTCACCAAGACAACGCTCGCGTTCACACTTCGGCGAAACCAATGGCACAAATACATGATTGTGGATTTGAAGTGCTGCCGCATCCCCCTTACTCGCCGGATCTAGCTCCTTCCGATTATCATCTCTTCCCAAACCTCAAAAAACACTTGGGAGGACAAAGATTTTCGACTAATATGGAGGTACAAGAAGCAGTAGACTCATATTTTAACGACCTCAGAGATTCTTTTTTTTTTGATGGGATAATGAAGTTGGAGGCGAGGTGGACTAAGTGCATTGACCTTCATGGAGACTATGTCGAAAAATAAAATTGTTATAAAAAGTGAGCCAGTTAGTTTTTTTTACCAGGCTCAGAACTTTTCAATCCACCCTCGTATAATTGCTCCTCACTTAGCTTTAATCTACAATAATTGCATTTCAGAGGGGGTCTTTCCAAATCTTATGAAATATAGTAAAGTCATACCACTTTTTAAATCAGGTGAGATGAGTGATTTAACGAATTTCCGTCCCATTTCTATTCTACCTGTTTTAAGTAAAGTTTTTGAGAAGTTAATGTTAAATGATATGTTAGGTCACTTCAATAGAAATAAACTGCTTAACAGTAATCAGTTCGGCTTCACCAGAGGACGATCCACAACTGATGCAGCATCTGTACTCATTAAATATATATACAATATTTGGGAGAAATCTTGTGATGCAATAGGAATTTTTTGTGACCTTTCCAAAGCTTTCGATTGCGTAGATCATGCGACTCTCATATTAAAATTAGAACATTATGGTCTGACTAATAATTCTCTAAATCTCATGTCCTCATATCTTAGTGATAGGACACAAACGGTTGTTGTAAACAGAACACAGTCCATTGGAGCAGCTGTTAAATTAGGTGTGCCTCAGGGCTCCATATTAGGTCCTTTCTTATTTTTGGTTTACATTAATGACTTACCACCCATGATAGAGAATATTTGTGATATTGTGCTATTTGCTGATGATACATCATTGATTTTCAAGGTAGACCGAAAATCCGTCAATTACACTAGGATAAACGCCACGCTAGGTAAAGTACATAATTGGTTTACTAGTAACAATTTGCTACTCAATGCTAGGAAAACTAAATGTGTTAGGTTCGCTTTGCCTAATGTTAGACCGGTAGAATCTAGTATATTTCTAAATGGCGAGTGTTTGGAAATGGTAGATAAGGCGCTTTTCTTAGGGATAACTATAGACAAAAACTTGCGATGGAGTCCCCACATAGCAGTACTAGCAGGTAAATTAAGTTCTGCAGCTTATGCTGTTAGGAAAATCAGGCAACTTACGAATGTTGAGACAGCTCGCTTAGTTTATTATAGTTATTTTCATAGTGTTATGTCATACGGTATTCTGGTTTGGGGAAAAGCTGCTGACATACAGACTATATTCGTGTTACAAAAAAGAGCCATCCGTTCTATATATAACCTAAACTCCCGTGATTCTTTAAGATTACTATTTAAAGAAATTAGTATTTTGACAGTAGCGTCACAATTTATTTATGAGAATATTATTTATGTCATTAAAAATCAGGACTCTTTTATTAAGAATTGTGATATACATAATTTTAATACAAGAAATAAAAATAAAATAGCTACTAAAAAATTTCGAGTTCGTAAGGTTTTTAAATCATTTGTAGGTCAATGCATCCATTTCTATAATAAATTACCTGACGAAGTTTTAAAGTTACCATTTCCAGTACTTAAAACTTACTTGAAAAAGTCGCTGATGTCTAAAGCTTACTATAGGGTCGAGGACTATCTATCAGATAAAAGTGCTTGGCCTAAACTAAACACCCAAATAACTTAATAATAACTTCATCGTAAGAAATATGTAAACATTGTATATTGTCTAGGGGACACGGTTTCTGTAGGAGAATGTATCGAAACTTTTTATGTAGTTGTATTACACCATCATAATTAAGTATAATTTTTCATAATTATTTTCTATTACTTACTACCAATTAGTTCTGGAGAAAACTCAGAGTTTTGACACATTTTCCTGCTCAACTACGCGTGAATACATTTATTTCTTATCGTATGTTAGATTCATTGTTTTATATAATGCTAGGTTAAGTTTTAAAATTGTACCTATATTTAAAAAACGACTAACTGTTGAGTTTCTTGCGGCGCTTCTTCTCAGCAGTGGTCTCTTGCGAAGCGCTGGTAGATTTTTGACGTGTAAAAGTGCCCGTGCGGCCTACTTACTGAATAAACATCTTTTATCTTTTTTTTTTATCTTTTATCTTTTAGTCCTCAGGGTTGGCAACGCATTTGCAGTCTTAGGATTGCATTGCAGTCTTGTGAATGCGAATGTCTATGGGTCACAGTTTCCACATACCATCAGGTGGCCTGTGTGCTCGTTTGTCTTCTCTATGCCATAAAAAAAAAAAGAGAAGGACAGTGCAAGATGATCTAAGAAGTATTCCAGATTCGCGTAAATTCCGTAAGACTCGCATGCGAACGCATCCGAGGGGGGAATACTCACGGACAGCACACAGGCCCGTCTTATGAGAAGTATGAATATGTTTATGCATGAGTAATGACAAAATTAGGCGGCTCGATGCCAGAAACGGAACGGTGCATAAAATGGAGTGTCAGTTGCTCATATCCAGACCTAGGAATATTCGGGGCAAAATTAAATGACAGCTAGGGATTGCCTATATCGATAAACTCAATTATCGACGCTTTTCTTAATATATTAGTGATCGCTCCAAGTTTTGTTTGTAAAAATTAAATTTGATTGAAAGTATGCAATGAACAAAATAGCATAATAATTCTGGTTATTCTTTATTTTAAAAGGTTTTTTTAACCTTCACTCATCATCATCATATATTTTTTCCGTATTGTGAATATCAGACTGACTGTCCCATTTACGATTGTTAAAATAAACGACTAGAATTTGTTCGGAGTAAAAACAATATGACGATGATGAGTGAAAGTTATAAATCCTTTTAAAATAAAGAATGACCAGAATTATGTTGCTATTTGGTTTAATTTGCATACTTTAAAAAATAAACTATTTTTACAATCTAAACTTGGAGCGATCATTAGTATATGGGAAATGCATCGATAGTTAAGTTTATCGATATAGGCAATCCCTAGCTGTCATTTAGTTTTGCCCCGTATATTCCTGGGTCTGCTCATATCATATCATAATTATAACAAAAATATAACTTAAACTGATCTTATTCTGTGCTTAAACGTCGATTATGAAGGCCATCTATACATGTATGCCGTATGCGTCCACTTAATGTTAAAGAAATTATAGTAAATATTTATAAATAGACACGTCAGTGCCGATTTCATGGTTTACAAACAAAATAGACTCGTTTTGGAGTCCCACGGTACACAATAAATTCAAACACGGACATTAAATATTTAAGGTGTTTGACGAATTCCACATAATTGCGAAGGCGCGACACGAATGCAAATAGCTAAATAACCTTAGTCAAAGCAAATATGTTTAATTATGTACTGTTTTACCTATAGATGTTTGTGTTTAATGTTTTTTACGTAGTTCGCTGTACTTAGAAAAGATATTTTCTTTTTCTAGACTGTTCAAGACAGTGAGTACCTTACGATCTTGTCCTGTTTGTCTGTTCCCTCGTAGACGCTGAACGGATAACAATATTCCAATAAATAAGATTCATTTCAGCGTCACTAGATGCTTTTATGAAATATAACCTAGTGTAATTAATTAGATTTAAAATTGAATTACGTGTCTAACAAAACAAACCGTTGAACCAATTGTTTGAAATGAGTAGAGAATTTTTAACTCGGTTACAAATACTAACGTGAATATAAAAGCATGAGTATATTTCGATTTCCTTATTACCATTTATAACTAAATTGTTCATGTCAACCCTTTTACCCGACTCAACCGTCCCTCTCCCACTCAACCAAATTAATCTCAACTAAACTATCTGTCTCTGTCCAACCCCGAGATTAGAGATAAGTGGTTTGGCTGCGCGAGATTGTAGAGTCACGGTAGCGATCCACGATTTGTACCCCAGATACTAATCATTTCAGAGTAAACTAAAAGTGTATTAAGAGCAAAAAAAACGTGAGGCACATCCGCCATTTTGAATGTGGTGGTGTCCCGTGGCTTACGAATCCTATCATATGCGAAAGTTTGTTCTTTAACCACAAAATATTATTCCCAAAATACACAACTTTATCAAGGAATTGGTTAAAAGTTCTCAAAATAAATGTTTTGGTTGTTTAAATTGACGTTTAAAATGAGATATTTGGGTAAATATCTTGAAATTCAAAGCTAGGCTTTATTTCAGAAACTACTACTGTAGATAAAAATAGCATGACATATTATATATTATTAGAAAATCGTGTATAAAGTCCCCTAATCAGATCCTGGTTTCCTTATCATGGTACAACCCTTGGGATATCTCCTTCCCAACAAAAAAAAAATCAAAATTTCTTTACTTGGTTCATAATCGACGAAGTTATCCGCGAACACACATAAAAATATATACATACAGTCGAATTGAGAAACCTCCTTTTTTGAATTCTTTCTAAATAATTACAACATTATTCAAAAATTGTGAAAATCAGACGTGATGTTTTAATTTAAGAGTACCTAAAATTTATTTAAGGTAGTCGATCAACAAAACAAAATAACATTTGGTGACTGACAGAACATTGTAATATGCAAAGCAGCGGCGAACAATTGAGGTCAAGTGGCAAAGGGCAAATGTATTTTACCTGTTTGATTAACGAAAATACTTTTGTTTGTCTTGCAACCGTCAAAATAGTTTAAAGAATTTTAAAAAGTTTATAGTCAACAACGTTTTAAAATATATCAGAGGATAGTCTCACTCAAATTTACCTAGCCCCAAACTGATCCCTATCTAAGTAACGCCTTGTCTATGGGCCTTGGCATAGAGGAACAATTTTCTCATCACACAAAATATTCACCATATACTGGGAATCGAACCCGGAACAGCTAGCTTCGTAGGCAGGGTCACTGCCAACTAGCTACGGTAACGCGTCGTCTTAGGTATCTACGACGACGGGTGCTACGACTTGGCAGTGGATCCACGACCACATTCATTCTTAGACTATCATTTCGATGCAGCTCTTTCAAGGTCACTGGTACGTCGAATACAAAGATATGTATACGTTTATGCACCTTAAACCATTGAACTATGGTGCAAAAGTGTATACATATATTTTACCTCGACTGTACCTACCAATGCAAATCGGTTGACTCTATCCAAGAAAGGCCATGGCAGGGTAAGGGAACATCTTGTGCCTTAATAGCTTTTCAGGCAGATTTTTTTTGTGATGATGGGCCCTGCTGTTAGTAACTCCTATACAAAATTACAGCATTCTCCTCTTCTTACTTTCCAAGAAAAAAAATAATTAAGAAAAATAATTTTTCGTGAATATTTCCGCTTCTGTAGATTGAATTAATTCGTGCTTTAAACATATAATACACTTACCCGAGACGGACAATATGTCACTATAAACCGCATAACATTCCATAGACGACAAAATTTTTTTTTCAAGGGTTAACATTTTTTTTTTTTTTTTTTATAAGTTCTGAGAGAGAGACACCTCCAATTTTTTAACACATAATAGCCTTTCTGACGGCCTATAACATAAATTAAATTCAAGCTTCTAGCATTGGTGCATAGTACAAAAATTATTAAAATAAAACTTGGTAAGTCCCTGTGACGTAATAAAAAAGAAATAAATTCTTCTTATATTGAACCTTTTTTTAATGTTTATAAATGATTTATCACTGGCCTTATATTAAAGTACTATTTCTGACATCATAATTTTGACATATCGATAAAAAGAAAAACTATTGTAATTGGAATAATCGCAATACAACAATCCTGGGGTGCGATCATGCAAATGATGCAAAAATGAATCTTTATTCATTTTGCTTTACTAAAATTAAAAAGCCAATACAGGATTCGCTGTTTAGTGAAAGTTGTAACGACGTTGTTTCGTTGGAGGAGGTAACTATCATATCTTTTACAAGAACTATTTTGTATTCCAAAAGCTGTCTAGCCTCGATCAGAATAAATGAATATTATTGTTTTAGGTCAATCGATGGAAGTCGGGTATATATGAGCTACGCCTGCCTTCATATATTTGTCGGGATTTGTTCTTAAATGCAATTAAGGATTCAAGTTTGAACATTAATCTCGAGGAAGACGAAATCGTGTACATAGGTGTATGTACGTACAACCTGTGGCATTCCGATAGACAGCTTTTGGAATACAAAATAGTTCTTGTAAAAGATATGATAGTTACCTCCTCCAATGAAACAACGTCGTTACAACTTTCACTAAACAGCGAATCCTGTATTTGCTTTTTAATTTTAGTAAAGCAAAATGAATAAAGATTCATTTTTGCATCATTTGCATGATCGCACTCCAGGATTGTTGTATTGCAATTATTCCATTTACAATAGTTTTTCTTTTTATCGATATGTCAAAATTATGATGTCAGAAACAGTACTTTAATATAAGGCCAGTGATAAATCATTTATAAACATTAAAAAAAGGTTCAATATAAGAAGAATTTATTTCTTTTTTATTACGTCACAGGGACTTACCAAGTTTTATTTTAATATTTTTTGTACTATGCACCAATGCTAGAAGCTTGAATTTAATTTATGTTATAGGCCGTCAAAAAGGCTATTATGTGTTAAAAAATTGGAGGTGTCTCTCTCTCAGAACTTATGAAAAAAAAAAAATGAAAAACGTTAAACCTTAAAAAAAAAAATTGGCTATGGAATGTTATGCGGTTTATAGTGACATATTGTCCGTCTCGGGTAAGTGTATTATATGTTTAAAGCACGAATTAATTCAATCTACAGAAGCGGAAATATTCACGAAAAATTATTTTTCTTAATTATTTTTTTTCTTGAAAAGTAAGAAGAGGAGAATGCTGTAATTTTGTATAGGAGTTAAGTACTAACAGCAGGGCCCATCATCACAAAAAAAATCTGCCTGAAAAGCTGTTAAGGCACAAGATGTTCCCTTACCCTGCCATGGCCTTTCCCCATTCCAAAGTACGCCCATACTGTTTATGTTTTTGATGCTGATATTTTCAACATATTGTGTTGAAAAAATCTGCATCAGAAGCGTGCGTACACGCATGAATCGCCGCCGGTGTTCTCTCAATTACACCCGACGCAAATACTTTATCCTTGTCTTACATACGCCATCAGAAAGAGATTGAATATTGAATATACCCTCCGGGGTAGTCCGTGACTCTTGGGTGAGAATTGTAAACCTTTTTGACGTCAAGAAACCTTTTTGGTATCTTAATCAGGTTTGAAGCCTTAAGGTGAAGTAGTAGTTACTGTAGTATAACTATACACCAAAGGTTGGTTTATGTTATGGAGAAGCCAAATGTGCACTCAGGGGTCCTAATGGCTGCGTATATCGCGTGACAAAATGTGGATAAAACTTTCGTCACTATTTGACATACCGCACGTTTAATCAAACAAAGAAATATCTCTAATTAGAAATACATTCGAATTTAAACCCTAACTTTTGAAACTAGAGTTTTATCTAAAACTGAATTTTGTTTTGATTTAATTCTTTGTTTGAGTAAACGTGCGATACGTCAAGAGTGACGGATGCTTTATCAACATTTTGTCACGCGATATACGCAGCCATTTTTGGAAGTGGCAAACGTAGATAAGTTGATCCTCGTTTATCTGATAAAAGAGAGTGGAAGAAGAGATAAAATATAAAAAGATAAAAGATGTTCATTCAGTAAGTAGGCCGCACGGGCACTTTTACACGTCAAAAATCAATAGAATGATGTAGACCCCTTGCTGTGAACAAGGGCAGCAAGATTCCTAATGAGATGCCTGGTTTCTAACTAATTAAAGTGAGTTTTTTTTTCAATTAGCATACATCTGTGTAATTAGTAAAGAATCTGAACTATCACCATATTAAGATCATGTTTTAATGATGTAATAGAACCTTTTTTACTCAGGAAATCCAGTTTCCGCCTAGATGTCTTTGCTATGCACTTATTCACCTTACTAAGTGTTTTATACATTTTAAATTGCCACAAACTCGTCATAGGATCTATTACTTATGTACCAGTGGTATATCACTTTACCGATCTGTGGTAATAGCAAAGTGCCCCCCACTGCTTCTTAAGAATTGAACATGAAGGATACACTGGCAGAACATTGCCTAGACACTTTTTAATGCGATTTTATTCTCAAAATGTAGAGATCGCATTGAACTATTATTTACCTCTCTTATACTTAGTTAAAGATAAAAACTTGTACACAAAACTTACGTAATAAATTTCATGGTTCTTAACGTTCAAATTTTTATATCTCCAAACGTTACTCACCAAGAAAGAACCGACAAATTTTGACCATCTTAGAGCTGTATCGGTAACCTTAAGTTCTTTTGCAGGTTTCTTTGTTTCTGTTTCATACATACCTGCGGAGAACTCCAAGCATAACCCTTTCCATGCCCATCGACTTAAACTTATGACGCCACCCAAGTAAACACGACGTATTCCTTGATTATTTCACATAATTATCAGAATTCTCAGGAATGCGCAGAATCGAACCAGTATCATGTTATAACCCAAGCTCTATTATTTATGAGGGTGGATGCTGGCCAATTTATACCCCACGGCGCAGTCCGTCCATTACAAAAGAGAACAAAGTTCTAGCACGGCGCTGTGTCTAGTGATGGCACGGCATCGATACTTTATTCATCGATAGATATCGATTCTTCAACTTCTTATAGCTAGTTTCTAGTATTTATTTGTAAGGGACGGGTGAGTTTATTAATAGTTAATAATTGCAAATGGTTGTGGTAAGTGCTCACAAGTTAAATTTTAATTGTTTGCAATTGTTAGGTACAGTGACGATGTATTCTTTAATAGAATAATCACTTAATAACCTATGACCTAGTCTGTTGATTATGATGACTCCGAAAGTACTCTAGCTCAAAGTATTATTTATTTTTATGAATAAGCGAAATGAACTTAATAGGCGATTACTCCGACAAACAAATTAAAAATCATCGATACTCTGCGCACTTTACTTAAGTCGTGCTCGCGTTTTAAAAAGCAAACTGCGCTAAATCTCAACAAAAATACAAAGCGATTGCTATCTTAACATATTCTCATAAGGTTACGGTTTGCTTTAGTTCCTTTGTTACATACTCTTTTGTTAAATAAAGATTGTTTCCTAGATTACGAGTTGTAAGCAGTAAAAGTAATTCCTTAACCACTACGGGCTTCGGAACCATAAATACGATCTCGTATTTTCTAGAAATTTTCAACCTAAAGGGATCATTTAGCATAGTTGGGCAGTAAAACTAACTAAGTATATATTTTCTAGATGGCCAACATCATTAACTAGTTATATAAGTAGCTATAGGTCTACCAGGATATCATGACAAATTTAAAAGTAAAAATAAATCAATTTTTATATGGCAATGTTGCCTTACGCCTGTCAAATCAAATTTCACCGCTTGTCAGTGTTTGCTTAATGTTTTCCGGTGTGGGGGAGGGGGATCCGGAATGTTGTAAGGTAGGTTTCATAAAAAAAACGTTTGGGCAGTTTAATATATCAGAAGAAAATTTTTAGTCAGAATTTCCCTGAAAGATTTTTTTTTTTATTTTTTTGCTTAAATTTGTAAACTTTAATGACTAGACTTGTACATAAATTATTTACTTATTTGATATTTATAGCAATATTGTAAAGTAAAAATGTACCATCCCCCTACAGTTACAATTTACCTTTAACGTAGGTAAATAGATACACTTTTAATAAAAGGCTATTAGTATATTCATATTACAATAAACTCGCAATTAGACTTCCCTACATGGCTATAACGTAATTAATACTTATACGGAATACTACATCCTGCCACTTGGATATTAGTTTTAGTATGAAACCTTCCTGTGTACAAAGAAAACGGTTTTGCTTATTAACCTTTGGCATAAAAATATAGGTAGGTATTGTATTTAGAAGGTGAGGAGAACCTTTATATTGCACTTTTAAAGTACCTAAATAATGATTGTTTTTTTATATCATCCACTAGGATAATCGTAAATGTTTCGATTTGATCCAAGACACCTACCAAAATGTATTATCAACTAAACCACCGCAAAAACTCATGTAAAACCTTACTTCAAAAACCGACCCAACTTCTCAATTCGGTTGTATTTTATTAAATGAAACCTGCTACTGGTGTTAAATTAGAATAATTAGCGATCGCAGCAACAAGCCATAAAACATGCGGATTATTGAAAAAGGAACGCGTTGCCCAACAAAATGGCCGATGTTACCTGCGCCCTGCGCGCACAGCCTTTTTTCCCGCTTCAGCCACTAGTAAGACAAAAGCCGCGTTGTAGTTTTATTTTCGATTTTAATCGCCCAGTTTCGTGGCATAGCACCGTTTTTATTTGAAAGATTTATGGCTCTCGCTTATGGACTGTTGTGGTTTCAAGATTTGCACTTGCTTGTGACAAGAGTGTAAATTATTTGATTTAATATTGTTGTAGTCCGTATTACCTTTTACAAGATTGGGCGTCCAACTCACACAACTGCGAAATATTTCTGAAAGCACTTTCGTAAACTGTAATGAATGAGCCCCCTTTACATATAAAATTGGCCTGCTGCTTATTTCTAACAAAGTTTAAATCGTCGATCTTATTTCTTAACGAACTTGACACCGTTACAAATTTCAAATCTAGAAAAACCCAGACAGTTCCAAATTCAAGAATCCAAACCAGCATTTCTGACCAGTTTAAAAAATCTAAACTTTCAAAATAAGAATCCGACAGCGCGATTCGCTTTGAGATTTCGTTAGGAATCTGTGGAAGCAAAAAAGATTCTTTGTAAGGACCGTGTGAATACAAGCAGGCTTTTGTTCGGCCCTATGTCAGGAACTCAGGAGTGCATCTGTCGGGATCATTTTAATTTCAAAACTGAACTGATATCAGTGACGTGCGATCGAGGAATAATTTACTGATAAAAGACCTGCGTTTCGTTTATCAAATGTTGGCCTTGGTTTTGGGTTGCTTTATTTACAAGGAATCGTAAATAATATTTGATATCGGTTTTATTGACGGTCTGGTTTTTTGTCGAAGTCAATAGGTACGTGTACTTATATCCACTTTGACAGATAGTTGAAGCTAATACCAAATATTTGTGTGGACCTTTAGGTGAATTGTGACTTATTTTGTAAATTTAAGTAACTACCTACTCAATTGCATTCGATGTTTCCTCTTTATTCATTTGTGGAAGGAAACTTTACATAGCTATACGTACATTAATTTATTTATTATATTATCGCCATAAAGACCGACGTGCGTCGCTTCATTTAAATATGTTCACAAAAGATTCAATCAGAACCTCATCTGTAGTATTTGCTCCAGCTTATTTACATCGATTCTCTTAACCCCGCAAGTGAACTCTGAGTCTCTGCATTTTAAAACCATATTTACATGAGAATTGCCACAATCATGCAACTGGATGCATATCTCGCCAGAACGCATTATACTCTATACAAACCTCTGAATATTTCAAGAGATAAGACATCCATTTGTTACTATAGCGGTAGGGTGAGGACATACTGAAAAGAGGCTCTGAAACTTTACCCGGTTGTGATGGCATGAGCGATATAATTTACGCACGTGCGCAAATGCTTGCGTATAAGACTAATAGGGCTGCCACTAAGTTTATTTCGCGTTGACTGGAATTGGTTCAAATTTATGATACGCCGAGCCCGATTAGTCTCCCCTGCCTGCCTCTCCTAGTAACAAGTGTATTCCTAAACAAAACAAGCATCAACAAAATCATAAAAACAATCGTCTAACAAATTATCCCAAAAACCAAAAACATTAATCACAATAGATCCTAATCTTATAATTACAAAACCTAAACCTTTTTAATAACAAGTCTATAAAGAACAATAAATTCGATACCACGATATCGATATAACTTGCATACCTGACTTGACGGGGTGGCAGATGCCTCGTTTCCAAATACAAAATTCAAAATTAAAAACAAATGAGTGGTTTGAAATTAAAAGTCGATCTTATTTTTGGGCTGTTACGGTTGTCATTGGTCCGTTGTAACTAATGACATGATAGGCTGAGGTTGTATATCATAAAGTCCGAATCTACCCCGCGCAGTAGGGTGCGTCGGGTGAAGCCTCGAGAATGCATTTTTTATTACAACATTTATAATCCGAAGCGATTATTAACAGTTCTACGGCCGGTATTTTATGATCTGACGTATAATTTTAATGTCTCTAGGTGGCGGTGCCGTTTGTTACAACTTTGGTTTGAAAAGGTTTATGGGAATCAACTTTGTTAAGATTTAATTATAGCCCCTATACCTAACTACTAAGCTTGTAGTGTTTTTTTCATTTTATTATCAAATAACATAAAGTACATATTTATACGTATACATCCGTCTGTGATGTTTGAACAGGGCGCAAACATCTCGAGGCGCCATTGCATTTTGCTCCAGCATTTATAAAACTAACCTGTCAAACTGAGATTATCTGTGCTTGAATTCGATGTTTTCTCTTAAAACATTTGAAATAAGAACTAAGTTTGCGTGTTACCTGTAAGGATTAAGTTTACAAGGGCGGCGTATGCAGTGGCCTGTACCTGCTTCGACAATAGAAGAAATCAAAGCCATTGTGTTGCCACAATGCAGTCAAGTGGTCCGAGCCTTTTGTTAGTCCCGAACACCCGCCTCGGCCGTCAGGTTGACGCCATTAAAATGGGACGTTAAAAATTAAACTCGTGTCTGTTTTAATAAATTGCAGCTGTGGACATTCATTAGATACTATACTTAACTAGATTTTTTTTAAAACTAAATCCATTAGTGACATTCTATTTACTGTAAACCTTTTAAAGAATTACTTACTGTTTCAAAGTCGGTTTATGTAGTGTTAAACAGCCTTGTGATGTCCAAATAAATTATACTTAACCCAAAACATACCCATTTTGACGGACATTCGAGTAGGTATGTAGCAGATGTTTTATGCAAAATAGTTATGGAACTGATTCTAGGAATGCCTATCACGTATGTCAGTTTTAAAAATAGAATTGGTGAAAACCGTTAATTACGATCTAACCTCAAACAACCAATAACATCCTCGGCTAACTAAAATAAGTATTTTGAATTCGGAACAGCGCGCCGTTTAGAATCAAGTCGAACAATGTTCCTTGTGTGGTCCCATTGTTTAAAAAATATATAAAAACATAACACATAGCGTTCAAATAATGAATGATTTGATACTGGTTTTTATTGATACTAGAAACAATAAGGTCAATAAGTCACAGAAACTAAACGACGCTAAACTTTAACTACTTAGGTACGGAAAGGTAAATAAGTATTAGGTACCTAGGTACTTAAGTTTCAATTAGTTATACGCTAGCAAAAATTTCTTCGTTTATGAATATACATCAAAAATATTTGTATAAATTATGAGTTAAAATATTAATTTATATTATTATTTAATTAGGAATTGGTCTTATTGCTCCTAGCACGTCGGTCACGTAAGTAAGAACTACCCTTATCTAAGAGAAGCTAAGGCCGTAGCTACATACCGCCGCATAGTCCTTATGCACTTCCTCTTGGCTTGACCAAACGGTCAAGACAATGTTACCCCGGCTGTAGACATGTATGAGAGTCGACTACAAAGAGATGTAGCCACGGCACTGTTCACCTTATTGCATTGTAAAAAGGTACAAAAGTGGATATATTATCTTTTCGTAGCCGACTGTACAGGCTGTTTCCAATACCGTCTATAGAAACTTGAATTATATTTATAACATTATTTAGTTTAGGCGCACTTTATTGTCGAAGCCTGACGAGGTCAGCGATAACGTAGGCGTACTAAGGGCTTGAACTCTGCAAAGCATGTAAATCAATCAACTATCCACCTTATTCCAACAAAATACGAGGTACAAATTCGCAAATTTATCGTGGTAGTGGGTAATACGACAAGTTTAAGATGAAAGTGGATGCAGTTGACTTTGGACTTTATTACATTGGTCTAAAAGTGGTTGAGAATGTCAAGATGTTTGCTGTGTAAACTAGTGGGAAGTAGGAACTGAAAGTGTTCGTAAAGAGGTCTCTTTATTGTTCGTGTTAATACATCTGCCAAGATAATAGGGAAAATTGCGTAAAACTAATTGTACCTATATGACACGTAACCAATGAGGTTCTACTATATTCGATTTAGTGTCATATGGACACAATTTTACCCAAACACGCCACTTTTGGTCATCGTTTTCAATTATAATCTTGCAAACACGGACCCTCGTTGAACAGGGCTTTGATTTCTGTGCACTTGGCCCTTCGAGCATGAGATGAGAGAGCATTACGTGCTTACCATAAAAGTGAACCGCGTCGTTATTTTGTTCATAATATGAAACTAACACCTAAATTAAAATAATATTCAATCATTAGCATTGAAAAAACGCAATCGCTCGTATTTCTTAAAAATGACACATGGAGGTAGAATATTTTTTGGTATAATAATAAGATGACTAGCAAAGTGCTTAAGTTTAAATTGGTTAATATTACCTATACCCTAAACTTGGCCACTTTGCAACTATCACAAGAGCCCTAGAATGTGGCATCTGCTTAACTGTTGGTCAAATTACCATTGTACAGACTTACCAGCAGACTTACCATCTCAAAGCTATACCAGCAGAGATTTATCTCGGAGGCGCCAGCGCCCTTAATCTAGCCAATGCTTCGTAGGAATGCGGCTAGTCACGAGCCTCATACCTCGAACTGTTATTTTGTAACCACAGCATGCTTCTAAAACGTGAAACTCCGTCTACATTGCGCGCTTAGTATAAATGGTTCTTGTATACTTACTAAGCAAGCCAGTAATAGATTATGAGGCAATGGGAAAGGTAGTTTGTGAGTTGAAGCTTGGTAGAGGCGCAAGTCGACTTTCGTAAAGAGTTCAACGTGCTCCTTAAGTTAAGATAGATATTTTAGTACAAAATGTTAGTTGGTATGTAGCGTAAGTGATATGGTTTGGTTTTTAAATTGAGAAAAAATAAGTTACTGTTTTATATTTATTACATACATACATACATACATACATAAACTCACGCCTTTATTCCCAGAGTGGGGTAGGCAGAGCTACAGAATTACCAACAACTCCAGTAATTTGCTAACAATTCTGTAACCACATTATATTATTATTATTATATTATTATTATTATTATTTTATTTATTAAGTTGTGAATTTAACAATATCCATTTAAACACAGGATGGTGTGAGGTGAACCTGTGTCACAGGATATTATGTTCTATTTTTACCCGACTACGGCGAAGCAAAAAGGCGGGTTATGATCATAAGTTAGATTATCTCATAAAGAATTCTACCTTAATCGTAACTGTTTCAAAATAGATTAAATCGACAGGGACTATTAAAATGCTATTAAAACTTAAACGCCCGAATTATTAACAGAAGAATAAAAATGATTACGTAAGTAGGAAGATGTGATACGTTAGAAAATAATTTAAATATAAATAATCTAATAAACAATTGGTATTTTGCACGTGCCTTTACGGAAACGTGTTATTATTCGAATCGAAATAGTTGTTTCAATAATTCTCTAATTAACTGTCGTGAAACAAGTTTTGTCTTTGACCGTTGGCTGCTGCGGATTTTTGTTTTCAATCATCATGTACAACATTGGTGGTGCTTTATTTGTATTATAGTCAAAAATAATGCTGAAAGTTACATATTTTTTGCCTTATTTTTTAATACACTACTTAATTAAACCTATTCGTTTCAATTACTTTTTTCTTAACACGTAACATTTACCAAACTTAGTTTAAAGTACTAAAATAAATTTTCAATTGAAAAAACATTGTAAAAATGGTGTCAGCCAGTACGTAGTAGCTATTAGATTTTTTGAGGTAAATGAGACCCAAAGATATTTTTATGAGGTGAGGACAGCAGTACTAAGACCAACCTCGGTTTCTAGTTTCAATTAATCCCGCCGCGTTCAGGGTAGTGATTCTGTAAACAACGCCGGTCGTGCGGACTGTCGAGTGAAACCAAGCGGCGAGATTAAGTAGTTCCGTCAGTGCGAACAAAACACATTTAGCAGCACGATGGGTCGAACGTATAAGGCTGCTTAATTGAAAATGCACGCGCTACAATGTGTTTTGTTCGCACTGACGGGACTACTTAATCTCGCCGCTTGGTTTCACTCGACAGTCCGCACGACCGGCGTTGTTTACAGAATCACTACCCTGATGGATAGTGGATACATAAACCTCTACGATTCCTGGCTATCCGCTTGATCGTTTGTTAAAATTCTTCGTTACTCAGCAGTTTTGGGCATAGGTACCTTCGATGCCGGTTTCGGACGGTTTTAATTTCGAAGACGTTATAATAAATGGACACAACGATATAACACGAGTATAAGTAGTTAGATAAGATAACTGATGGTTTTGTGTTTTGTTGAAACCAAGAAAAGGAGTAAATAAGAATAAATGTAATTAAACCTATTTTCCATCATCTGTTTGTGTGTTTGTATGTATGTACGTATGTATGTATGTAAACTCTTTATTGTACAAAAACACAGAAATTCAAATACAATATTTACAGAACAGGAATGTCCGAAGGCGAATGTACAAAGGTCCCTTTCTGACACGTATATATGTATAAGTACGAGAGTGACGGATGCTTTATCCATATTTTGTCACGCAATAAACGCAACCATACTAGGCCCGCAAGTTTGATGGGAATCGGTCAGACATCACGAGCGTACAACTTGGACCAGAGGGCACTATTCTACTCTGTAAAACCATATTGCTTTTGACATGTTTTCGTGTGATCACCGTTATGATAGCCTTCATTTATTAGTATTTAAAAAGAGACTTGATAAGTTTTTAAAAACTTTATACACACAAGTGCAGTGATATAAACGCATCAATTAGCATTATCAAGTAATAATAATAATAATAATTTACTTGACAGTAATGGCGGCCATAAAATAATTCTATAAAATGTCAAAGCGTTTTTTACTACCATAGAAAAAAAGAGTTATTAGCTCTGAGAGTTCCGAGACCGTGCCTTTATTTTACAAACCTGACATTTCTGACAGTAACACACGACAGCTGATAATTCGATGTAGATGAGGAACCTATCGACTTTGCAATGTATGTAACATACATTGAGTGGGTTTTTGCGGGTGGTAGGACCTTGTGCAGGGTCCGTCCGGATCGCTTATCCATTAACCTACCGCCAAACAGCAGTGTTCGCATTGTTGTGTTCCGGTTTGGGGATAAGCCAGCCGGTGAAATGACTAGCATAGAGGCGTTCAATCTTAGTCCTCAGGGTTGGCAACGCATTTGCAGTCTTAGGATTACATTGCAGTCTTGTGAATGCGAATGTCTATGGGTCACAGTTTCCACTTACCAACTGGTGGCCTGTGTGCTCGTTTGTCTTCTCAATGCCATAAAAAAAAAACTTTTAAACTTCGCAATGCTACTTTGATTTACTGAAATACCACTGTCAGGTTTTGAAATTATGAAGCACGCGGTTACTATAATACCTATCTACTTAAATTATAAACATTGCCGTTAACATGTACCTAGTCACGGACTTTAATTCATGAACCACTATAGCACCTTGTCGCATAAAACCAACGATTAATTCCTATGTAAGTAATTTCTATCTCGTAACTTGACACTGTCATTATGACAAGGTTCTATGGTGGATCAACATTTAAAGTCCGTGATAGTAAATTTATCTGCCATTTAAAGTTGGATCTATCCGTGTTTATTTTCAAGTGTAAGAAAAAGAAAGGGTTAAATTTATCTGTCAAACATGCTTTACTTGTCGATTGTGAAACAGGCGATTAGTCAATCAAACAATGTGACAGATACCTATACAAAAACATAAACTCCATACTATTCGGTTCAGCCATAATTGTAAACGAATACTCTACGTTTTAAACATAATCTAGCGCTGATTAATATAAATTAAAAAAGCTTTTTACACCGAAACTAAAGTAAAAACTAAAAAGTGCTCAAACCTAAACTGCACCGAAAGCCCTCAACAAAATCCGAGTAAAAAAAACTTACCTGCCCGCGCACCAAGAAGTATACCTGCGGCAGTACGCGATGGACCCTCGCGCCGATCGCACGCCGCGATGACGCAGCTCCTCTGGCTGCTGCTTATAGCATGCGCGTGCGACGCCGCGCGCCCGCATCGCCCGCACGCGCCGCGCCGGCACTCAGAATTTGTGAAGGGAAAGAGTGAGTGTTCAGTCAGTGCTCTAAAATCCGAAGTGCTCAAAAGTTTTGTGCTTAAGTGCTCAAAAGATTTCGTGTTGTGATTTTATTAAAGCGTGTTGATATTATTATAATTCAATCGAAAGTGCTTAAAGATCTTAATTGTGTCCTATATGAGACGAAGTGATAATGTAAACAAACGTTTGTTATATTGTTTTATTTTGTCTTAATCTTGCTTTGTCATGATTTATGAACAAAATATATCAATGCGCAAACTATTCCTTTACAATATTACTTTAAACACGTTAACATAGGCACGGAATCCTAAAAAGTAATTACCACCTAACTAAAAAAAAAAGTGTTTAATAAATAATAATATCAACAGGCTCGTATCTATTGGTGCCCCTAAGTTGTGATCGACAAGCTGATGATGCTTTTGAGCACTTCGCGAGTGATAAATGTGCATTAGTTAAATCGTGCTCAAACTTTTGAGCATTTCGCTTCGTTACGTTTGACGCCGTTCACTGGACCTGTGGATTTGGATTACCTTTTGGCATACCATAATTAATCTAAAAATTAATAATTATTCGAAACAAAACTCCCTTCTACAGGATCTTAGATGTATTAACTAACTAATAAAAAACATCTAAAGTAAAACCTTTTTCCCGTATAGAAATACTTACTTACTTGTTTTTATTGGTAAATAAATACCTAAATGCTCAAGCTTTGTTACAAACCCTTTTCTCTTACATGTGACTAAAAACCTTCTTTCTGTACAAACGTGCTCAAAACGTGCTCAATGTGTTGGTCCCATTGGGGTATATTTGTAATAATACCTAAACTAAGCCTCTAATCGCCGTAAGATAAACAGGCTTATCTCAAGCCAACATTGCCTTATACAGCTTGTAGCTGCCTTAAGGTGGTATCGTACGGTATAAAGCTCACCATACACTGTCAAACGCGCTTCACAAGAAAACAGGCTCGAGATATTTCATTTCAAATTATAGTAGGCGATTATTTTTTACTTTACTTATCCGAAAATAAAACGGACAGGTCAGACATCTAGAAGATATTGTGAATTTAGAGTTTTGGAGAACTCCTTAGGACATAATGTAGGTTCCATTTATGTTGTACCCCAAACAAAATGTTAAGCACTTTAGTGTCCTGGCGTTCTCAGGTAATTTAGGTACCTATATGGAATAACCACGTTTTTATGCTGCGCAATTTGCGCTACTAAATTCAGGTTTACGAAAGCTTCAAAAGTTTATATTTCTTAATAATCGTGATAACCTTAAAACTTATAATGCAATCTAGTTCAGTTCATGCATCGTGCATATTATTTTCAGTGGTATTGCTCTGTAACTAAGCTAAAATAAAAACGAATTAAACCAAGTTATTATAAATTATACCTATTTATGCTAGTTTATTTATTTAGAAACGCTGTTTAGTGAAAAGGATAAGCTTTTGTTTCCGACTATACTTTTTCCGCTCAGCCATCATCTTCTTATCCAGACAAAACCAACGAGCCCCAATCGGCGGGAACATACCTATTAAGTACAGCAAAGATCCCCTCGCCACCTTCCGACTCCATCATCAGATCAGCTCGATGATACCATAACATTGCACTGTCTTCGGGTTCAAATGTGTTCCAAATTCCAGCCCATTCCATTGACGGGAACTGGTTCAAAATCTACTTGCGAATTTCCGTGACATGAAAGAAGAAGAAAAGCTTGTAAAAAAACTTCAAGGAATCTTAGTTCATTCATTAATCATATAAAACCGCATTTTTTTTTCTTGTCCTTTTTTCATATTTTTCATAAAACTCAAACGTAGATCAAAATAATTCCTAAATTCAATATTTTAATCTTAACATCCAGTAATCTCTCCAACTTAGTTTGATAAAGAATAGCCTTTAACAGTTACAAGTAGGTACTTGAGCAGGTTTGAGCACAAAACAATTAAGCATCGTTTGTCTCCTACACGCCAGTAGGAGGGAAAGGGACGGAGAATTAAGCTTCGGTCGAAGGCTTCAAAGAAACACTGAGTGCCGAAGGCTCAGTATTAGGTCTATTTTGCTTGGAAATGTGGGGGTATGGTACTGAATATGTTTCGATGATGAATAAACTGTGGTGGAAGGATACTCGAACCTACACATGAAGTAGCCATTACTTGCGAATTCGTCTACGTAGAACCCGTTTATCAGTATCCCTTGGGATATATCATATTCTCCAAGGCGAAAACTATTCTATGTCCATGGTAGGGTAAATCGTCTTTTACTGGCCACCTTCAGTAACTGTCGGCTTTGCAACAAAGTGTAAGCAAAAGATATGCCGATATTTGTGCGATTAAACTAGAACACCTATATCCAGAGTTAGTCTCCGGACTACTGTCAAAGTATCTTTACGAACGGCGTCTGCTAGTATCTAATGGATTATTTTCCTATAATATTTTTCCTTCAATCTTATGTGGCACAACATTTTGTTAGATTTGCAATAAGCCATAAAGTTTCTGTTAAAAACATAAAAACCGCTATAAAATTAAATACATCAAACAATTAACTCGTTCCTTTTTCAAACAAGTTTAAAAACAATCGTCACCAAGTAACGACTTGATCGTCATTACTCATTATAAACAATTCTTTTGTGCAGCGCAGCATAATAAGTATAAAAAACTTACATTTCATAAAAATATTTTATAACTTAAGTAAAAAAACTTCAAAACTATATAAAGCCTTTAAATAATTTAAAGTGAAAGGTATAAACATAACAAGAAAAAACTACAACTAAGGTAGGGACTTGTATATATTGCATTTGGCACGGCTTGTTACAAATGTTACAATCCCCGACCGCATTCCCAACTTTATACTTATATTATACCTAATGTAAGTAAATAAATCATAAATTTGAACAACATATCGAACATTGAAACCTTGTAATTCTATATTGTTATTTTATGTGCGATCAATGAACCATTGTTACAATATTTTACAGTCTAAACTCAACTGGCCCTTGTGGCTTACTGGCGCTTACACTGTTCCGATTATTGACGCCATTTTTTAGGGTTCCGTAGTCAAACTAGGAACCCTTATAGTTTCGCCATGTCCGTCCGTCCGTCCGTCCGTCCGTCCGTCCCCAGTCTAGCTCAGAGACTCATTGTACTAGAAAGCTGTAATTTGGCATGAATGTACATATTAGTCACGCCAACAAAGTGGTAAAATAAAATTTTGAAAAATATTTTTTTTTAATGCACCTCCCCTACACGTAACGTGGGGATGTCTTTTTTTTTTCTTGCCTACCCCATAGTGTGGGGTGTCGTTGGATAGGTCTTTCAAAAATATTGCGGGTTTATGAAAACAATTTTTCGATTAAGGGATCCGTTTATGAAATATTAAGCTTTAAAGAGCTATTTTTTGTTAGAGTCAAGTGTCCCCCCCCCCCTACAGCCAAAACTACAAGTACTAAAAATCTGAAAAAAATCTTCAACGAAAGTGCATATAACGAATTTTAAAGGAAAACTATCACGGCTAAGTAGACATGATTAGTTCCTGAGATACAGGCGACTAAAGTGTTTATACCTACTAAAATCATCTAAGACAGCGCCAAATAACTTTAAATAGAAAATTGGTTCATACATGTTGATTTTTGAGATAGTTTTTTGTGTTTGTCGTTACGGCTTCGGAACCCTACACTGAGCATGGTCCGACATGCTCTTGCCCGGTTTTTTTTCGTTTAAAAGCAATGATAAGAACGCCATAACCGCCAGGTCTCAAAAAATATCTTTCGATTTAAACGGCCACAAAGTACCTGAAGTCTGTTCCTATTCAGACTGCCAATGACTATAACAAATGTACCCGACTGTAATTGTCTTTAGATAGAGGATGAAATAATGATAGAATAATGTTACCTCTAATTAGTTTATTAGTTGATATGCCACCAAACTAAAGTACTATCGTTTTTATTTCAAATTACCTATGCAGTATTTGTAAATAGGACTTTTTTTTGTTAAGTGCTTACTTAAAAAAGAGGGCTCGTTTTCATGAAAATGTGTTTTTGGGATACGATTTTGTTGGTGAATTTGTACAATCAGAACTATACAATAGTTATGCAAATACACATTATCTATTAACGCTGTGCTTGCTAACATACACATACACACACACACACACACACACACACACACACACACAACAGTGCATAAGGAAATTGGAAATAAATTCATAAATAAATAAGTAATAAATATCAACGGACATCTAACACAAATTAACCTAGTCTCAAACTAAGCTCTAGGCTTGTACTATGGGTACTAGACAACGGTGAACTTACTTATAATAGAGAAATAAATACATACTTATACCAGTTATACTCATTGAAAACGTCCAAGACTCAGAATTCTTCCTGCTCGCGCTCATCACACAAATAATACCTATCTGCCCTTACTGGGATTCGAACCCGGGACCGCTAGCTTCGTAGGCTACTACAACTAAAAGCCAACAACGTGTTGTCAAATAACCTTAAACCCATTAAGACTATTCATACAATAATATTAACTGAACTTTACAATACTTATTTTTAAGAAGTCGGTTAAAAGTAAAACGCCATACTAATAATGATCGGTTGGAATGTCGTTTTAAGGCCTTAATGGCTCAAAACAAGTGACGTACGCATTTTAAATACGGCATTATTAGCAGCAGGCCCGGTCAATATATTTAACTATTGCTTACACAATACGTTTCATTTTTATATTACTAAAGATTAAAGGCACTGACACTGTAAATTTTTGAACAATAATTTCCCGCCTTCAGTCTATTACACGAAATTAGAGTAAGACCGCTATGGTTGCTGGCTACAAATTGCCTTAAAAGTTGTCCGTGTAAGATCAACTTAAGGGTTTGATTCCCCAAATATGTTTGGCAAAGAGGAATAGACCTTAGTTTAGGGTTGCTATTAATCCAGGATTTTATGGTGACGTCCGAAACATATGGTCTTTATCCAAAATGCGCGGGAAGTTCCGTAGAGTTCTATTTTTTATATTAAATAACATACAATTACAAATAAAATAAGAAATTCAATAATACTTCTGGGTAAATAAATAACTCCCCAGAGGCTTTTTATGATGCACGTCTGTGCCTCGAGTGTAAGTTGCTGACGGTCGAACGGACAGACGAGTGATATCCAAGCGGCGAGTTAAGGGTTAACCCTAAACCAGGCAAGGGACTTAAAATCTACTCAATAGTACCTTGTATGTTAATATCTAAGGTTGAATCTCGACTATGACGTGTGATCTGTCAGCCTGGTTAAGGGTTAAGTAGTCCCGTCAGAGCGAACAAAACACATTTTAGCGCGTGCATTTTCAATTAATCAGGCTTATACGTTCGACTCATCGACAGGAACCATGCTGCTACATTGAAAATGCACGCGCTACAATGTGTTTTGTTCGCACTGACGGGACTACTTAATCTCGCCGCTTGGACATCACTCGTTCATTCGTTCACCTTTGCTTCTTGAGAGAATCACCCCCCTGATCACACTGCCGCGTCTCGTACACGTAAGTGACCATGTTATTCATACGAGAAACGTAAACGCGATCGAGACGTTTTTGTGTATGTAAAAATACACTACAGGCTCTGAGTTCTTCAGCTACAGTAATAAGTAATAACACTTAGAAAGCCAAGCTTATTACTCTAAAATTCCATACGACCCTTGTTACCGAGAGCATTAAACACTAGTTAATCACTCTGATTATGTTGTCACATGAATTCCTCCAACGACCAGGGAAGCATAATAGAATAAATGAATAAATGTAATGGCTATAGACAAGCTAGGCTGCATGTGCATTAATGACAGTCTAGAGGTAGCAATACACGTGTCGTGAATTGTATGAAGGCAAGGCGAGCCTGGCAGGTAATAAGTCGACTAGCGTTATTATATTTGAAAGGTAACGAGTGTACAAATCTCTTTGATTTCTACAATGACTAATCTAGGACCACTGAGTTCCGTAATAGACTAGCGTCGTCAAGTCTTCTGCTTTTTCAGGACAGGAGTTTTCAGTGTCTTCTCATGAAATTATTTTATGGGGTCTATTCTATTCGTTAAATTCGGTGTAAACGTATGATAGCTCCAAGATACTTAGCTCTTATTTTACTTGACAGTTACGGCGGCCGTGATAAAAACATTACAATAACGAAGCGTTCAGGCCATATATTCTGGTAAGTTTTAATGTAAATTCAGTGAATTGCTATTTATTTAAGGATATGCAATGTCTTATTTTCGGTTCGATGCTACTACAATAGTTTTTTAAAACAGATTTAGCGCACTCTTCACGGAAATTGTGTGAGACGGGATGGTGGACTGGTGGATTTCAATAGCAAATGTGATCTATTTGCACATTTAACACACGTTTGCAGTGGTCTTAGCGATTCAGATCGTGTAGTTGACGTTCCAATTTTCCAAAACAATAAAATAAATGTTCTCAAAATTAACATTTTACACATTTAATATGACCAAACTAACTATTAATGTTTTCACGCATTTTTGTCACTTTTATTTCGAGTCTTTTGTTTAGAATATTAACATAATTTCTTAGTCTCCCCGACATTCTGTTCTAGGTATCTAATGCCTATCTATCTACGGTTCCGAACTTGAGTAAAGCTGATAAATCTGATAATACAGAGTCTAATATACCTATTTATCCTTTTAGGATAACAAAGAAACGGATTATGAGCTCATGTACAGAATCGTTTTACGTGATTAACTACTAATATAATATATATTTATATATATCTATATCTATATTTTTATATTACTTATATGTTTAATTTATTCAGAGATATTGTTAAGAAAACGGTCGAACACAATATTTTTAGGCGATACCAAATGCAAAGTAGAACGGTAAGTGAGAAGTTTTCTCTGACCACATCAGCCATGTTGTTTTTTTAAACTAGATATATATATAGCAGATAATACCTAAGGTATGATTATAATGACACGGAAATGATGCCTTGGTTCATATATTATGTATGTATTATGTCAAGGAGTCATGCCAGCATACGTGTTTGAATAAATGGATACCTAGTCACATCACATAATATTAATATTATAGGAGCTATGTAAGATATGTCGCTTCTGGAACTTATTTATGAACAAGGAAGTATCGCGTATTATTGTATGTTATATATAACTCAACGGCAACGACAATATATCGTTAAAAAATATTAAATACACGTAAATAATTAAAATGGCAAAACTTCTCTTTAAATATTTGATGCAGATTACAATTACAACTAAGTAATAATTTTGTTACTGAGTTCACCAAGGACTTTAAAACGATTCATGGACGAAATCTTGAACGGCAGGGAGACAATACCAGTACTTAATTAATTAAAGGAGCACGAAAGAGAGGGGTGCCAAGGAAGAGGCCTATACACATATCAGTTGATAACTCAAATAAAACCGCAATTTATTCTTATCGAATTACGGTTTTTCTCTTATTGTGGCACAAATTAAATTGAAAATTGTTAAATATCTATCATATTTCGATTATACCGTTATATCAACCAAAACTCAAGGCACCGATAGCAAGTTAATTTGTGTTTTAACTTAGGTCTTAGTAAACTGGGTGTAAGTACCTATCTAAAGTATTGCGCGGCTCGTGTCAAAACAGACGCTTATTCAGAACAATCACAACTTTGTTAGCAGCCCAATCTTTGAGTGCAACTGTGGACACTAATAATAATAAAAAAAGAGTAAGAAATCAAAATCATTTGAGAAACCGTAAAACTACACAACTATAGTCCTGGCCTACAACAATAGTCAAATTTTACTTTTCACATTATTCTACAAATACGATAGCTTTAGCTATAGCTAGAGTTTAGAGCAGTCGATTTTCGAGCCAAACAGTACATATACCCAACAATAATAGCAGTAAGATGTCATAATTTGAGAATAATGTTATGAGGAAGATTGGACTATTGTTGCAGGCCGATAGCTGTGTAGTTTTACGGAACAGAAGTTTTTTAATGTTCAATATTTAGTCATTTGTAGTTTTGATACTCGTATATACTTACCTAAATAAAATTAAGCAAAGTAATGGTATTGCTCGTATTCCCAAAATGCGTTTGTAACACTGACATGGCCACCAACGTAAGCACAACACTTTGTTGTTAGTAGTTAACAGGTACCATGTACTACGATTGTTTTTTGGTACTCGGTAAATGGAACATAGCGGGATTAGAGGAAAAATATTTACTCTTTTATTATTAATTATTTTCATAATAATTATTATTTTATTGTATACAACGTGTTACAAAATACCCCGTAAAAAATATAATAAATTATCAAAGCCAAAAATATTGTCAACCCTAGTAAGCTGTCATGTCAGGGAACCGGGGTTAGCATAGATTATTTTAACAGAGAGGCCTACCTACTAATTTAATAATTTTTCAACTTAAATGGGTTTAAAACCATATCCCGACGAGCGAGGTTGTGCATTGAAGAAGGCAGAGCTCACTTTGAGCCGTTCCTGTAATTTTGACGTTCTTTACGAAAAAGTAAGTGCTAGTTTAGGTTTCTTCGTAAGTAGTTTAGGTCTTTCAAAATCTCGACTTGTAATATCTATCTAATCGAATTCTGTACATTTTGTTAGTATATCTCTTAATCGTTTCACGAATTAGGTAAAAATGTACATAAACAATCTGCGTAGTTTACTCTTTAATTTTACTGAAATAGGGTTTTCACATCAATGAAAGCAATAATGGTTTTATTTTTTTTGCCGGTAAGTCATGCGGTGATAGTACGGTTCTCAAATATTGTAAATGGACTTATTATAAGGTACCATTTAACCCCCTTTCGGCTTTACGGGTATTTTTGTAACACGTTGTATATCTGATTTCAAATGCAATGTATCTATATTGTTAGCTAGAATAAATGACTATGACTATGTTTAATAGTTATCTAAAACCTCACAGGCGTCAGGCAGTATTATAAAGTCTTAACCCGGTTAGTTTCGAACAGCGCAAGGGACAGCTATAGGCCTGCTATAACTCTGTCCTTGACGACCTCATAACTAGTGTAATATTAGCTGTCTTTTTGAGTGAGATGCATAATATAAAGACACGTTGAAAGTAAACGTCCAGCCTTAGCTAAACTTTAATTTCAGTAAGAAATAAATAGGTATAAAAATGGAGGATGATTTTGAGGAGATTAGAGGATTTTTTTTACTTGTTTCTCTGAATTTAATATTTTCTTGAAAAAGAAAACGTTCAAACCTAGTTTGTCATAATATCTACAACATATTCAAAAATAGTAAAAATAGGACCAGGTTTAATAGGAACAAAGCGTTATCGCATTTTATACGGATTTTTTAGCTTCGCAAACCTCTTCAGTGCAAGACGAAAACACAAATCTATCTAACGTGTCCTGAGACTTGGAGACGCGGATCCCACTCGAGAGCAGGTTAACAATACTGTCCTTGGTCTCCCAAGTCATTACAATATTTATTCGCCATTTTTATCAATAAAATGAAAGGAGGGCGCTAGCAATTAAATTAATTACTATGTAGAAACTGTTTCCTTTTAGGCTATCTGTCATGTAACTTGGAGAATGGTACGTGACTGGCGAGTTTGCATTGGCTAATAATCACACGTTAGTTAGTGGACAAAGTAAAAGGACAATATGGCGCATATGGAGTTCATACTTAATTTATACTGCCTTTTTATTTTGAGCGACAGAACAGATTCCGTACCTAAACGTGTTACTGCCGAACGCAGAGACGTCAATTAAATTAAATGCTTGATTAAAGTGGCTGCTGTCACTTTCTTGCTATAGTAATAGAATAAGACAACACGTCACAAATCAAGCCTTTAATTTATTGAGGTCTCCGAGTGTGGCAGTTATTCTGTAAAGTAACGCCCATTTTGTATCGATAATAGGAAGCATTTTATATAGTATAGCGACCCGCCCTCGCTTCGCTTCGGTTTATGTGAGTTTTCTGTAACACCCGTACATAAAACAAAGTTTATTATATATAAAAACCTTCTTCTTGAATCACTCTATCTATTAAAAAAAACCGCATCAAAATCCGTTGCGTAGTTTTAAAGATCTAAGCATACATAGGGACAGACAGCGGGAAGCGACTTTGTTTTATAATATGTAGTGATAATTAAAAATAACAAGGGACAATTTATACACAAAATGACAGTCCCAAACTAGTTAAGCTTTGGCTTGTACTATGGGTACTAGACAACGATGAACATGCTTACAATTTGAAATACATATAAAAAACACAAGTACTTGCCTGTAATCGAACCCTGGGTCGTCGGATTCGTAGCCAGGCTCACTATCAAATAGGTAAAACTTCATAGCCGTGATCATGGAATTATGGTTGCATAGAACTCTAGTATGTAGATGTTTTGAGATTGAAAAATACTCGTAAGTTA
This sequence comes from Acleris laterana, assembly GCA_963966035.1. Classification (NCBI taxonomy): domain Eukaryota; kingdom Metazoa; phylum Arthropoda; class Insecta; order Lepidoptera; family Tortricidae; genus Acleris; species Acleris laterana. The sequence goes on from OZ014438.1 coordinate 11,155,727, forward strand.
AATTTATAGCTTCACCCTAAAAGGGTCCATGTTTTGTACCTACTGGCTATTTAAGATATAACCACTTGTAAATACCATGGTTGCAAGGAATAAATTAATACGAATATGAATATTCTTTAAAAAACTTTATAAGCGATATCGCGGCATGCTAAAAGAGGTGGCGCATAAAAAACGCCTTGCAGTTTCCACCTTAAAGCTGCGGCTCCACTGAGGCGGAGATGAGCGGAGCGGAGCGGAGCTGTGCCAATATTAACCAATAGAAACTAAACTAACGTGCGCAAGGCGCGCTCGACGTGGCCGCATGCGCCTTCTATTGGTTAATATTGGCACAGCTCCGCTCCGCTCCGCTCATCTCCGCCTCAGTGGAGCCGCACCCTAACGCGTCAGGCCCGGTTTTATAAAGGTTCGTTATTAAATACGTCGGATCAAATTTTAGTAACTTCATATAAGTTTTGATATTCCTGTCCGTGATCTAACGGATCTTTATAAAACCCAGCCTTATAGTATGTATGAATTACTTCTGGATTTTTCCTATCGCAACACGCGACGTTTATTTACCCAATTCAAATGAAATAATGAATAAGTAAATAAGTAGCCATTCAAAGGTTCAAGAACCGATGTCTTTGCATAATTAGAATTGATTAGTGGATAGTCGCCGTCACATCGAAACTAGTTTCGAGATTCGTCAATAAGATACAGTGCTTATGGGAAATGGACTTTTAATGAGGCGTTAATGTGTATAGCAAATAGGCTGATTATTGTGTCTAATATTTGAATTGTTGATCCAGAGATACAAACCGCAGCATACCGACCGAGTTAAACGTGGTAATAGTGGTGGTTAAACGTGGCTTATATTTCGAACGTAGGTATTATACCTCTATGTATAACATTAAAATTTAACATATTTAAAGCTAAAGAAACAGTTACAACAGCTAATAAAGTCGCAAAAGAGACATACTTACCTACCTCTATCGAATTCCGGGTGGTATATGTTAGGGTATAGTTTTTATATAATTAAAATTCTATCGAGTTGAGGTATTAAAACATTATTAAAAGGGGTAGAATTACATAATAACTAGGCAGAACATGAAATGCGTTGCGTAAGTTTGAAAGGCCACTGAAGGGCCTCAGTACTTTTACTTAAGTACAATTTTGGCAAAGTTGCGCAAGCTTCTATATTTCACTTTCATGGAAAAACACAACGAGGTACCACAAGAAACACATTAAACTGGAAAGTACACTCCTGGTTATATCCATTGAAGTTATAGTTCCCGTGTCAAAAACCAAATCATGTCTTACACGGCAATGAAAAGGTACGCAATGACGAATTGTAGTGAAAGGTACGACCGAAGTTATGCGGCGGAGCGAGAACTGGTTCCAGTGCTTCAGAATTCAAGTAACTGGATAAAAAGAGCGTTCGCAGACTAACCTGTCGCCCGGCTTAACCACGCCAGGAACAGTTAAAGGGACGAAGCTCGCACTGCGTAGGAAAAACACGGACTTCTCAATTTAACAGCATATTCTTTAGGCGTATGTGTAACTGTGGTGTTTCTAAGAGGCTTTTTAGCGATACAGCCAGTTCATTTGTTAAGACGAATTAATTTCACCAGGTTGCGACGTCGCGACTACTTTTTACATGGTTTTAATTAATGTTTCAAGACAGTACCGTTTGTTTTATTCCAAAGTTGCGATTTTTTATGTTGATGCAGAATTAGATGCTGCTTGAAAGCTTTAATTTGTCGACATGACATGTCATCATCATCATCATATAATATCGCCTGCATCAGTAACAGACTCAGTGAGCGCAACGCAGCCTCAATAGTTATCTCTCGTGTCATCGCCAACCAGGTCGACCGGACACCGGATTTCTACCCACCACGCAAGCCGGCCAAATACAATAACTACATATTACAATCCAGCTTCAAACTATCAGCGACATCGCAAATCAGCTGCGTTATGACGTGGGAGGTAACCCAACCAACTTACGTAAGGTTCCCTCGCTATGTTATTTCGGGTTTTAAAAGCGATTTTTAAATGCCCACACATTGTAACGTGATGTTTTTGAAAGCTTTATTTTAATTACGCATAATTTTATGCACTAGGATGTCCATAACGGCTTGTTGTGGAATGTAGGCAACATTGATTAACACCTCGCCCGTACATGCGTCGATGCTTTGAACGAAGCCGTTTTTAATGGAAGGAACATTCCAATGGAGATTTCGAATCGGTCACTTTTACAATTATTACTTTCTCGTGTACATTGTGGCCCTGGTCAACAGATTCAGTCGTGAACTTCTGTGGACCAATTAAGGGTTATTAATAGGAATAGTTTTAAGGTAAAATATAGAGGAACTGTTTTGTTAATATCCCATACAGACCATTTGTTTCTAAAACGCACTTAAGTGCTGGTAGGATCTAAAGTCGAGAGTAAGTAACATATTTTGATACTTACAAGTTATTTTACCATGCACAGTTAAAAGCGTTAATTGAATAGCATTGTGTTAAATACTTACTGTAGGGGAAGATGGGGTGGCTTCGTACACTTTTTACTCTTAGCCTTGTAAAAAAAAAACGAACCGCTTTTTCAATATGAGATGAATGCTACTTCATCATCCACTTATTTGGCTATAATCATTTTGTATTTCAGTTTTAATACAAAGCCACTTTGCCAAGATATAATGGTTTTCTCAAAAAATGGGAATTGTACGAATGTACCCCATACGTGGGGTGCCTTCATACACTATTCGTTTCTTCCCAGGGTTAAATGGATTTTCAGCTATTTCACCTGTTTTAGTCATCTTTTGGGCATATCTTACTGACCTGGTTTTGTAATTATAATTATTCTTGATATACAATTTTTTAACTTACATGGGGTGCATTCGTACGGTATAAAATTGCATACATTTTGACTGTACGAAGGTACCCCAACCAAAACGATCAGAAACATAATCAAAATAGAAAATAACCGTTAAAGTAATCCCAAAACCATTGTTTACATATTAATCTCAAGGATCTAATTACCAACTGTATAAAAATATTTTTTCTAATACAAGTAAAACTTATTAGAGACAGACGCATTGAAAGGAGAACCAAAAATTACTTTTGGGTCGCGGAAACACATATTAATTATTTCTGGCGAAATTTGCTGCTGCACTGCCATCACTTTTTGAGGGTAGCCTATGCATATGAGCGGCAGTCACGCATATAAATATGAACGCTTTAGCATGATGGATAGTCGAGATATGACCACTGTACGAATGCTCCCTTTGTACGAAGCCACCCCATCTTCCCCTACAGATAATGTTCTCTTTCTGGTATCGTTTCTGTGACATTATCTTAAAACATACTGTCTAAATATTTCCATGTTTATTACTAATGTTCCTCGTTTAGCATTACCTCTCTTTCTGGAGATAGAAGTGTATGACGACTTCAAAATCACTCCGAAATTGCCCATTTCTAGTTAAACATCGTCATCACAAACCCAACTCGGATTGAACGTAAATCGTAAACTTGGACTTACATTTTTATAACCACAGTATCTAGATTATTAATAAAACATTCTTAACATACCCAAACCAGTTTTACCTAGTAAAATAACCAAATGGTTACCTGCACTATGATATGAGAGTAGTTAAAAATCTTTTCTCCATATCATATGACGGTAACACTACACTACAGTTCACAAAAAAAGAGCCATTATTTGGTCGGCCAGGTAAAATTTACCTTTTGAATGCCTCGGTTTTTCTATGGAGCGCCCAAAAAAACCTCTTACGGATAGGAGCCTTGTCTTATGATTTAGAAGTCTTGGACATCTAATGGTGCGCAGGTAGATACTTGAGGGTTAGTTTATAACAATTGTACGCGTATCTGAGGTACTAAAAACTATGGAAATGGCGGAATGTTGAAATATTTTTAAAGTGCCACTAGATAATTTACCTGATGAGTAAAATAAAAGGTCCTACAGTCTAGGTTACTAATATGTAGGTATACACCGCGAAGTCTCAAAAATATGTAAACAGACCTTATTACTACGGCAATAAGATCTGTGTAGGTACATATTTTTGTAACTTTGTGCGGATATATTTCTAACCTTGACTGTACATACTTACAACCTGTTTCTATACACATACAGTTTAATATACTTAGTTTCTTAATATTTACACTAATATACCTGTTCCATCAGGTACGTACACTTACATAATGTATGTTTTAGAATGCAGGCCAACTTGCTACAAACTTTGTAGATAGTATAGTTTTCTATAGCTTGAATGCTGTGAACTTATAATTATAAATATATGAACATGCGAACCATTAATTATGCAGGTAAATCTAACTTACCAACTTTATTTAATAAAGCTAATTCCAACTTGTTCTTGCAACATTAGTATCGAAAATAGTACAGCTGTGTATTATTGTCTGTTAGAATAACAACCGAGTAACGGTAAACTTTGAACTGAATCGGCGTCCGCGTCAATATTCTGCATGATCGTACAAATACGCTCCGGCGTCGTGTGTCAGGTCGACGTGCCGCAACAAAGCAGCATTGGATGCTGTTTTCTCCGGTTTATCACGAATAGCCGCAGCGTGGTCGGGGAAACTGGCTTTAGAGCCCGCCCACACCGGCCCGCCTCTTCGTTAGGCAAGCCGCTCATAACTCGACGATCCTTCAAGGACTTTTTCTACAACCTAGATTTTATTGACTAATCCATTGACTCATGCTATTATTTATCAATATCTAATAACAGGTTTTCTCTCTTTTCCAGTATGCATCGGAACAAATGGGCGGATGTCAGTGCCCTCCAATCGCGACACGCACTACCGGAACCTTCGTGATCGCTTCACAAATTGTACTTACGTAGATGGCAACCTCGAATTGACATGGCTCCAGAACGACACCATGGACCTTTCTTTCCTCCAGTACATCAGAGAAGTTACTGGATACGTTCTGATATCTCACGTGAAGGTACGCCGGATCATATTGCCTCAGCTGCAGATCATTCGCGGGCGGACGCTGTTCAAGTTAAATGTGAGAGAAGAGGAGTTTGCTCTCATGGTCACTATGTCTACTGCCTTTACGCTCGAGCTTCCGGCGCTCCGCGACATACTGCGCGGGAGCGTCGGCGTCTACAACAATTACAACCTATGCCACGTGAAAACTATCAACTGGGACGAGATAATCACTGGCCCCAACGCGACGTACGTCTACGTATACGATTTCGCAGCACCGGAGCGCTCCTGCCCGCGCTGCGATTCCATTTGTGAGGCGGGATGCTGGGGCGAAGGGCCAAAGAATTGCCAAAAGTTTTCGAAAACGAATTGTAGCCCCCAATGTGCGCAAGGGCGTTGCTTCGGACCGAACCCCCGCGACTGTTGCAATACATTCTGCGCAGGAGGCTGCACCGGCCCGCTCCCGTCGCAGTGCCTGGCTTGTCGCAACTTCTACAACGAAGGCACGTGCTCACAAGAATGCCCTAGAATGGAGAAATATAACTCTACTACTTACTCGTGGGAACCGAATCCAAACGGGAAGTACGCCTACGGAGCCACGTGCGTTCGCAGCTGTCCCGAACATCTCTTGAAAGACACTGGAGCGTGCGTGAGAAGCTGCCCGCCGGACAAGACGGCCGTCAACGGAGAGTGCATCTCTTGCAACGTGACTTGTCCGAAGACTTGCCGCGCGGAGAAACCGATTCATTCTGGAAACATCGACAGTTTTAAAGACTGCACGATCATCGATGGCTCCATAGAAATCTTAGAGATGACATTCACTGGGTTCCAACAAGTGAATGCGGATTACTCCTTCGGTGAGCGCTACGTGCCTATGGATCCAGACCGTTTAGAAGTGTTCAGCACGGTTCGAGAAGTCACCGGCTACCTGAACGTGCAAGCCGTCCACTCGAACTTCACGAATCTCTCTTACTTCCGGAACCTGGAAGTCATAGGAGGCCGGCAAGTGGTCGAGAACCTTTTCGCTTCTCTGTACATTGTGAAGACATCGCTGAGGTCTTTAGGGCTGAAGTCTTTGAAGAGAGTGAACTCAGGTGCCATAGCAATAATGGAGAACAGCAACCTTTGTTTCGCAGAGAACATCGCATGGAATAAACTGGTGAAGTCAAAGGATCACAAGCAAATAATTCAAAAAAACGGAAATTTGTCTTCATGTGGTGAGTTTCGCTATGCGATTTGTAGTAGTCAATGAGGATCCTCATAGTAAATTCAGTATAGATTAGAAATATCTAGTGTTAAATTCTGCTTATGCGATTTATCGTTTCTAAAGGCAAGCGAGATTGAATACCCTTTTAATTGATTTACCTCTGTTTTGTTTAGTATTACTCTAACACTATTAACCGACTTTGCTGAGCGATTTACCGACCTATGTTAATGAAAGCTTTGTTTGTTCCTAAGTTATGTTTCTTTAACAGTTAAATCAAATTTGGTTTGCGACTCCCAATGCTCGGATGACGGCTGCTGGGGGCCAGGGCCAGATCAATGCCTCTCTTGCAGAAATTTCCGATTTGAAGAAACTTGCATACAGAACTGCAGTGTCTTGCCAGGGTAAGCATATACCTTACCTTATTTACGTCGAAAATACTTTGCTGACAGATTTCAAAAAACAGTTTAGCTACGCTACCCGTTGTAATTTATTTCGAATGTATTCTTAAATCTGCGGTAAGTACCCGTAGGTTAAAAGGATAAATATATGGGTGAGCGTTTAGTCAACCCACGATTCAAATTGGACAAATAAGGCTCTTAATATATCTGGGGCCCAGATTTTTGCGTGCGGCTGTTTAGGTCGCATTTCACCATACTGAAATAAGACTTAATCCAAGATTAATCTATACAAATTCGGCGTTTAATTTTGGTATAAGACCTTATTCTCGTTTGGTCGAATCCGCCCTTAGAGATTGTAGGGAGAGAGCTCGGCTTTTTATCGATACGAGTATTACAGATTATTATCAGTTATCAATGTTGATTGTTGATTTATTTTAATAAAATTACACTTTGATTGTTTTTTTTTATAAAATAGTTTTCACTTCGCATAAATGTTACTTTAGTCTCTGCACGTCGATCGGGACGGCTCCTTATTAATCTCTAGTTACTAAAGTTTTAAATTTAATTCACTTTGGGAAACCCTAAACAGCCAATCACGGTGTTTGTGAACGGAGGATTATCTGCATTTTTAGTGATTGATTATGTATAGACCATTTTTAGGGCGTAAAAATAAACTCAAAATGACAACTGTACAAAAATATTAGATCTCGTACCTTTTTGTAAACAGTGTATTTTTATTAATAAAGCTATTCTTATTTTCTTATTCTCTTATATTTTAAAAACTATTTCATTTCGTGAAACACGATTAATGATTGATTACGAATGTGAATCTTTTTAATTATATTAAGGATGAATTCATTTTATTATGCATGGTCCAATTAGTTTTAAAATAGTTTTCAAGTTTGAATCTGTGGGATGCAAGCATTTAAAGCGTCACTTTAGGATTTTTTTGTAAGAAAACTATATGGGTCGATGGCGTCGTAGGCACGACAGATACACGACCACTTGAGTGATTCTCGGCGTTCAAAGGGTAAAAACATAAATTTAAAAGCACCCAAAAATCCGGGCCCTAATACAAATAGAAAGTACCTACTTCGACAAATTGCACTTTTCTTGTTTTTCGTAGATATAATATAACTGTTTATTTTTATTTCCCTAAATATTATTTGGGCAGTGATTTTAGTGGGTAAAAACCATATCGTCTTTGACCTGTTATCGTATTATCACCGTTTTGATAGCTTTTATTTACTTGACAATATGGTTTTTACGGCCTAGAATTTCGGCCCCGTTAATTTTTTAACCTTCATAGAATAAACACAAACGCGGCCGCGTTGTCCAATTTAAACTACAAATATGTTTTCGTAAAATATCTATTTTAAGTAGGTAATTTACTTATATACAAACTTTTCACGTTCCAGGCTTTACAAGTCCGGCGAGAGTACTTGCGAGAAATGTCACTCCGAATGTCTAGACGGCTGCACAGGTCCCAGCTGGGCTAATTGTACGCGATGCCAGCACGTTAGAGACGGGCCCTACTGTGTGACGCAGTGCCCAGAGACTCGCTACGTCTCCGAGAATGCTACCTGTCTCCCCTGCCACGCCAACTGTATCAACGGCTGCAACGGCCCAGAGAACACGGTTGGAGAAACCGGCTGCAACTCCTGCAAAAAAGCTATTATCACCGTAGAAGCAACCGTCAAACAATGTCTAGAAGAAAACGAAGCATGCCCTGATGGCTATTACAATGAATGGGTCGGCAACGTTAAACCTTTGGAAGGTAAAGTTACTATCGTCTGTCGGAAATGCCATCCTCTCTGCATCAAATGCACCGGCTTCGGGATTCACGAGCAAGTCTGCCAAGTGTGTAATGGCTACAAACGAGGAGATCAATGCGAAGATGAGTGTCCTGCTGATCACTTTACAGATCAGGACAGCAGGACATGCACGCCATGCCACCTTCAGTGCCGCGGCTGCACGGGACCTGACTCCACGGACTGCGTCAAATGTCATTCATTAAAAGTGTACCTCAGTGAATCCAATGCCATTGACAATAAACAATCCTTTAACTGCACCAGCACATGCCCTCCAGAAGTGCCAAACAAGATATATTATGACGAACAGATCCAAAATACTATCGATGAACCATACTGTTCAGCTCTGAGCAGCGGTCCGCCTACTACAGTCGCCAAGACACCAACAGTCTTAGTTATTGTTTTAGTAATTGCTTTCTTAGTACTAATGATTCTTGGTATAATTGGATACACGTGCAGACAGAATGCAAAGGCTAAGAAAGAAGCAGTAAAGATGACCATGGTTCTAACGGGATGCGATGACAATGAACCGCTCCGCCCGACGGATGTTAAGCCTAATCTTGCCAAACTTCGAATCGTGAAAGAAGGCGAGCTTCGTCGCGGCGGTATGCTTGGTTTTGGTGCATTCGGTAAAGTGTACAAAGGAGTTTGGGTGCCCGAAGGAGGGAATGTCAAGATTCCAGTGGCGATTAAAGTCCTGAAAGAAGGAACTGGTGCAAGCACGAGCAAAGAGTTCTTGGACGAAGCGTATATCATGGCCAGCGTGGAACATCCGAATCTTCTTCAGCTCCTCGCAGTGTGTATGACTAACCAAATGATGTTGATCACCCAACTGATGCCACTTGGTTGTCTGCTCGATTACGTCAGAACGCACAAGGAAAAGATCGGTTCAAAAGCATTCCTGAACTGGTGTACACAGATAGCCCGAGGAATGGCGTATTTAGAAGATAAACGGCTGGTGCATAGAGATCTGGCTGCACGCAATGTTTTAGTACAAACGCCAAATTGCATTAAGATTACTGATTTCGGTTTAGCAAAGCTATTAGATATAAATGAGGTTGAGTACAAAGCCGCGGGCGGTAAGATGCCGATCAAATGGTTGGCGCTAGAATGTATACAACACAGGATATTTACACATAAAAGTGACGTTTGGGCGTTCGGTGTAACTATATGGGAGATTTTGAGTTATGGTGCTCGTCCTTATGAGAACATTTATGCCAAAAATGTGCCAGGGCTGATTGAGAATGGACTAAAACTGCCTCAACCGAGCATATGCACGTTAGACATTTACTGCTTAATGGTCTCATGTTGGATGTTGGATGCTGAGAGCAGACCAACATTCAAACAGTTGGCAGATACATTTGCTGAGATGGCGAGAGATCCTGGCAGATATCTCGTCATTCCTGGTGACAAATTTATGCGACTTCCATCCTATTCTTCACAGGTAATAACAAAAGTTAATAATCATTTCATATCTGAAATTAATTGAAGTTAACGTTAAAGAAAACTTTTTACCTTCTTTTCTACTTTTTAATATGCTCAGTTCTTGCTTTAACGGTTAAATACCTTCAAAACGACACTCATTGTTTATTTCTTCGATTTCAGGATGAAAAAGAGCTGATACGGAATCTCTCATCAGCAATTGAAGGACCAGAGTCATTGGTCGAGGCCGACGAGTATCTCCAGCCGAAGTTTAAAACTGCTACAGGCACGGTGACTTCTAACTCTGCCACCAGCGCTGGCGTGGAGACTCAAACCAGCTCGCTGAAACCCTGCACTTCCTCCTCCTGGGTCAACAACGCTACAAGTCCGGAAAGCGCAACCCCAGATGGTTCTAAAGCCGAAGCTTGGGACCATGAAATGCTGAGGTATAATCAGTCCAATCCAGACGGCCCAGAAATGAGACACTATTATAATAATGGAGTGTGCGCTTCTGATGGATCGGGCTCCCGATATCCGACCAGGCCTGAAGGCTCAGACGAAGGCAACTTCGACAGCATGTCCAAAGTAAAAGAAGCTCAGGTTGGCAATCTAAAGCTGAATCTGCCTTTGGACGAGGACGACTACTTGATGCCCTCACCGCAGCATAACCAAAACGCTTCAACATACATGGATTTGATTGGAGAAGGTGGTGAGAGCCAAGACAAAGACCTGCGGTATAGCGGCTTTGTGACACTGGGACCTAAGCGGTGCGTGGATAATCCTGAGTATTTGATGAGTGACGAGAATGTGCCATCTCAGACGCTGGGCATACCTACTGAGCCACTGCCTTTGGAATCCCTAGCGAGTGATGCCAGTGGAACCAGTGCTGAAACGCAGCAGCCGGGGACCAGCAAATACTTGCCACAGCGCTCTGTGGAGGAGGAATCCATGTCAGATCACGAATACTACAATGATCTGCAAAGGGAGCTACAGCCACTTCGCAAAAATGAAACCACGGTTTAGGGAGTGAGTCGCGATTGTTTTGACTTTAGTGAGTGACGAGTTGCGCTTATTCGGACCACAGTGTGAGTGGCGCCCGTTTCCAGACTGCGGTCTGAACGATGAGTCGCACTGGACTGATCTCCAGATTCTAGCTTAAGTGCTATATTTAAAGCGCTTTCGCGCTCCGTGCCATTGGAGTGATGGCTAGTGTTAGTTTGTTTTGAACACATCAATTTAAGATTTTTATTTAGTTATTAATAAAGCATTTTGTTATTTTTTTATCATAACTATGTAAGCAACTGTTATAAAACATTTTTGTAAAATATCCTTTATTAGGTGCTTTGGCACGTATGATTAAATATAAGCTATTTATTAATTTACGTTAAGGAAGGCTATGTTTATATGTTTCTCGGAGTTAAGTATGCGAGTGTTATTTAATTTAATTATAAAGCTGTGATAATTAGATTTATTACATAGAATGGGGACCAGCGATATGAAATACAAAGGCTGCAACAAGGAACTTTGCGAATATTTAGTTTGGTAGGAGTGCCATTTACTCTCAGCTTTTACTGAAACGCTATTTTATGTTTTTCGAATCGACTTAAACTTGCGAGAAAAGATTTCGTTTATACGATTTCTGAGTAATATACCCTTGAAAAAACATATCCTTAGCTATTTCTAATATGCATTCCTTCGTACTATAAATCTTGCCACCTACACAAATGTAAATGTACATAAGTCCAGTGTCCTACAAATTCGAAGGACTAACACGGTAGGGCCCAATCTTGCTTCCAATACTTGCCTGTCGTTAGCTTTTCTTTTTATCTTATATTCGATGAAATCGAATTACAAATTAGACAAATGAAATACAGAGACATTAAAAAGTTTGAGATGAGTAATATGATAGCGTTTCGTCTTGTCAAATCGGAATATCTTGGTGAACAGCGACAAAAATAATAAGACAAGGTTGTTAAAAAATAAACAAAAAACAACCGTCTTCAAGATCCACTAAAAAGCATTAAGTAAGTAGTAACTTGGTTTCCTAGGAATACCCAATACAGTATCTGCGTTTTCGTAAAATACATGGAATATAATTATATCGAAGTCTGAACTACGAGACAGGCTACTACTCGTACATTGCTATTGATTTCTTGCCACCGACTTCGATGGTTTTTAGTTTAGTAACCAGCTAAATTTACTTTGGTACAGTCACTCAATCTTAATCGGGATATTTTATCGCCAAACGTGAAATAGGTATCATTGGGTAGTTCTAGTGGCCATCGGTCGCCTTCTTCATCAGTTCCACTTCACCAATTGATACTTTCTGAATACAAATGTTTGACTTGTTACATGCGGGTTACTGAAAATACCAAAACCACTCAAATCTTTAGAGATTCCATCATCAGAAATGGATTTTGCAAGTCAATAGACCCATATAAATTTAAAGTAGGTACCTGTTCCAAAAAAAACTTTTTCTTGTCTTTTTATAAATGACAGAGTTCCAAAAAACAAATATAAAAAAATACAACCGAATTGATAACCTCCTCTTGTTTTAAGTCGGTTTAATATATATCAGAACTGGGGCCTCATTCTACGCTGTTTTTACACATATTGTTATCGTATTGTATTTAACTCGGCCTGTCAAGTTAATAAAAGCTGTCATTAAGATAACAACATGATAACATTAGGGAAAAAACAAAGTAGAATAAGGCCCCTGGGCCATATTTAAAGAGTATAAAGGCACATGGCCACTCAATAGATTCTTTTTTGTAAATATGAATAAAAATGAAAGCAAAGATAAAAGACCAGTAATATTAAGAGTTGGCATTCAAGAGCTGTCTTGAAGCACAAATTTTTACTAAAATGCAAATATTATAATGTGTAAAGTATATTAGTTATATGTAAGTCTTGTTATTTGATCAAACCTTCGTTTGCCATGTAATGTGTAAATAATAGTTTATCGAGGCTTTCTCGTTTAACGCCTAGTAAAGATAAACTGCATACAAATTAAAATAATGCATTTTCCATAGATGCTGGTAAGCTATAGAGTGTAATATTGTGCCATTGCAACTACATTTCTGATTTAACAATGTTTATTCTTAAAAAACCAATAATGGGTCATACTAAGAGTTAAATCTCTGACTTCTCAAGTCTCGGTTATGCTTTACTTTTATCTCCTTCTTTTCTGTATTAAAATAAGATAAGGTCGAAATAAAGTAGAAGAAATCTTGTTATATATTACGAATATATATATGTAAATACCTCAGTATGACCCTACTACATGAAGAATAAAATCTCGTCTATGAAGGTACTAAAACAAAGAGTGGATACTTTCTGAATATTAGGTATGTCTAAGCAGGTGTAGAAGGTAGATAAAATTCAGTGCCTATATTTCAATAGTCACTGTAGCTGTTCACAAGAAGCTCAAGGTTTACTGAATAGAAATCAATTTACGATATTATAATGTGACACCTTCCTATGTATTGTGAAAAGAGTCTACCTACTTATTTGGCAGGTCCTTTTTTTATTGCGTACCTGAGAAATAAGTCTACTAGGGGCGAGATAAATTCATTAGATCGCAGAAAATATACAATTTCAAGTGAAATAATGTTTTATTACTTGCACCGTCGAGTACAAAGGGATGTATCCACTTTTTCATATTGCATTGTAATAAGGACCAAAAGTGTTTACATCTCTTTGTAGTCGACTGTGCTACGATGACAACTGTCATGATTAACTTTGAATCTCGCCGCTAGTATAACGATGTACATTGTACACTTCAAACGTGGCACCGGCAGAGGCAACTGTCACAACTGAAACTCTTCTTAACAAGCTAATAATTAGATTGACGTTTCTGCCATATTTTAAACATTACCTACGATTATTTGTAAATGATATGATTTTGCATTCATTTTTTAATAATTCAATTTATCAATGTTATTAGAAGGCATATTTAACGCGTGAAAGCCGGGGTCAATAGAAATGGCAAAAGATGTAAAAAATCAAACACAACATTATTACTCCACAATCACGTACTTTTGAACATGGCAGGTATTTTTAATTATTTACACGATTGATCGTTACTTTCACATTCTTTTTAAGATTAAATAACTTTGAACTATCGGTTTTTTTTGTAAATCAAAACTCCAGGAAAATTGAGGTTATGTGTTAAACGGTACTGATTTGTTTACTTCTTTTAACATTTCTGTTGACCCTGGCTTTAAAAAAATGATTCTAACGTTGCCTCTTGCCACCCTTGAGAAATACCGTGCTAGTACGTCACTGAATGTTGTGACCATCCTTACTGAAGGTGTTTTTGTGCCTATACCTAATGAGGGAACGTCCCAACTATGCAACATTTAATTTTACACTACCTTAATAGTTAATAGGTACGTTTACTGTTTGTTACATTTTGTAGCATCAAAGCATTTTGATAATTCTAATAGTTTATAGGTGTGTAAATAGTTTAAACCTGTGTAACATCATGTCATCGTGTGTACGCGATGTTAGTACGTGGTTTAATGTACTTGTACCTTCAAGAAACAAATATATGTAATTAAAAAATTACTTGATGTTTTATTTTTCGTCTGCGGGAGTTATAACATGTTTCCTGAGTTCGATGATACGAATAGTGGGTACATCTTCACTTTGACTCGGTTTTTAATGAAATTTCAATTACAAATTACTTGAGCCCTTATCAAAGTCAGTTTTATTTCTTATTCATTGTTTTTGAAGCGGTAGGTAGTGTTTTTTAATGTACAGGGTGGAAAGTTCGAATGCCACAAAACTATAAACTCTGCGACAGTTTAGTTTTTAAAAATAAAGGAAAGTCTCCTTTACACAGAATGTGCTATTTCCAATATTTAAGGCCTTCCATGTGGCATTCGAACTTTCCAACCTGTACTCGTATATGAAACTAGATCTGCCTAACAGGGCTGACATGTTCAAAATCCCTAGTTATTTGTAGAATGTAAATAATTAAATTCTTGTTAAATATGTTTTACGTAATATCCCTTTGTACTTTTGAAGATATAGCTAGGGGGAAGCGGAGCAGATTGGTACCTACGGAAAAAAAGTACGTTATATTTTGGGTAGTAAAAAAGTGATTAAAATTAATACCATATTTGCTTATATCATAGTTAAACTAATTGGGATCGATATGGCAATTAAATTAATCTTAAAAATTTAAGCGTAAGAAAAATAAATAAAAAACCGTGCAAAATGGAATTTGTCTCATGGTGCCCGTGGTACCGATGGGGCACCTTGATACACAGTCATGTTTAATTATGTAAAAAAATCTTAAAAACGTCAGTACTCAACAAAATGTTGTTTTATTTCTTTTAGGGAGATTATACGCAACATCATTATAAGTATTATGTTTCAGAAACATTTGAAGTAGCGACTTTATAAAATATTTTTGTTCTTCAACATTACGAAATTATTTTTAAACTTAAATATTTAAGAAAAATAAATAATATAATAAAAAAACTCTAAAAGAACTTTCAGAATCTTAAATCACACAGTAAAAAAAATACATAGGAAATATTGATAGTACCAAAGTGCCTTAACGGTCATGTTGGAAAAAGTTTTTAATATTTATACTTACCAGCGTACCTACTTAAAAAAAAAGTGCTATCCTGACAACGAAATAAAATAACTTAATATTGGGAATTTCAAATACACAATAAACATATAAAGACTGCAACAATTAAACATTACATAAGGAGAATATTTTTAGTAAGCTACAATAAAAACGCTTTTAAACTTGTGAAATCCTAAAGAACAACAACCTAGCGATGCGTTTACAGCTGTCAACCCCGCTTATATTTAGTAATATTTCGATATTACGTACTTCGATACTACCATTTTTTTTAACGAAATATTGCTGGTGCATTATTGTGGCCCGTGTATCAATCTGCCCCGCTTCCCCTAATTTCTTTCACCGCGGGATACGATACGCTACCTTAGCTGGAGTACCTGCCCTTTCTCTAGTGCTCTCGGAATGGTGCTGTTCCCCAATATGGTTTTAAAGGTTCCGTAGTCAAACTACGAACCCTTATAGTTTCGCCATGTCCGTCCGTCCGTCCGCAGTCTAGCTTAGAGACCCTTAAAGCTAGAAAGCTGTAATTTGGCATGAATAGGTTATACACATTAGTCACGCCAACAAATTGGTAAAATAAAATCTTGAAAATAAAACTTTTTTTTAGTGTACCTACCGCTCACGTAACATGGGATGTTTTTTTTCTCGTCTTATTTTACCACTTTGTTGGCGTCACTCATTGATATATTATTTAACTCAATGGCTTCACTAATGTGTATATCATGCCAAATTACAGCTTTCTAGTACTAAGACTACTAAGAGTCTCCGAGTTAGGCTGCGGACGGACGGACGGACGGACGGACGGACGGACATGGTCAAACTATAAGGGTTCCTAGTTTGACTGCGGAACCTTAAAAAGAAGATACAAAATTGAACATGTAGTGAATTTGCTTTCACGCGATTTTTGTATTCCTTTCCTTACTTTTGAAGGCCACGTGACGTGCTTCAAAAGCGGTAATTAAATTTTCTAGCTCATCTTGTGGCCAGGTTTTATTTTGTTTTGGTTTAGCCATTGTAAATTACTCGTAACTTATCAATTTAGTTTGATAAGCTGTGAGATGCTTCCATAACCAAACTAGAACACGTTTAGACTTGTAATTTTCCAATTTAGGTACGTAGGTAGTAAGAAATTATACCTACTATAATAAACCATTTGCAAAGAGTGTTTACATTTGAAAATTTAGAGTAAGTTGCTTACGTAAGTAAAATTTACAGGTGTAGGGTGCGGCTCCACTGAGGCGGAGATGAGCGGAGTGGAGCGGAGCTGTGCCAATATTAACCAATAGAAGATAGCGCATGCGGTCACGTCGAGCGCGGCTTGCGCACGTTAGTTTAGATTCTATTGGATAATATTGGCACAGCTCCGCTCCACTCCGCTCATCTCCGCCTCAGTGGAGCCGCAGACTAATGCCGGCCTTACAGGCGTAATGCCAGAATAAGGATCTAATTTAAAGCATTTCATGATTGTGAAGTGTTGCACTGTTATTTAAAATAATTAATTTAAGTATTAAATAAAAGTAACCTCGCCTACTTGATATGACAAAATGGCGCAGTCATAGAAAGTCGTTTTTTTTATCTGTGATCTCTTTTCAAAGTCTAACGTCATTCAAACAATGTAAACAAACAATCAACCACAACACAAGGTCTATGACTGGCTGTCATTCTGAAAACATCTGTCCAATTATTAAATTTTTTGTAAATTATTTTA
The DNA here is from genome assembly GCA_963966035.1 of Acleris laterana. Lineage (NCBI taxonomy): Eukaryota > Metazoa > Arthropoda > Insecta > Lepidoptera > Tortricidae > Acleris > Acleris laterana. The sequence goes on from OZ014438.1 coordinate 11,172,822, forward strand.
TCGTTGATTTTGGTCCACAAATCCAGGGCAGTTTTGTGGGACAACTTGTAACATTGATGAAAAACTTGCATTGAATTAAATAACAGTGAAAAGATGGTTCCAAATAAGTTAGCGGTCAAGATCACACCAAGCCATTGAAGTGGTTGCTCGCCATCTTCAAGGGGCACGACTATGACTGGAAGACGACAGGACAGGATTCACCGTACAACGTTGCTTGACATTGGCAAAATTACGTTATTATGTAGACGCAATTAAATAAATAAATAATAATAATCAACCACAAATTCTAAGCATATACCTAAGCATTATAATATTAAGCATTCAACCAATACCTAGACCTCAATTAAAACAGCACTTCCTGCATGACCCTTGTTTCTAGACTAGATTTACTTATCACAAGATAATCACATAAAATTTGTTGAAAAGGCGGATTCCATACAAATCCAATCATGACTTTCTACAGTAAATATGTTGATACCGTCGTAATGAAAAACTTCTTGGAGAACTACACCACACAAATTATTAACATTTATAACACATAACTCAAAAGAGAAATGGTCTTATTAATTTAATTTCATCTTTGTTTTGTGGCATGTGACAGTCAATTTGTAAACAAATAATTTTGACATGACAGCAGCTGTCTTCGAACGTAGTGTAAGTTAGATATCGAAATTTTACTTATATTGTAGAGGTCTTATATGCCATTGGGTAACCTTCGGGGAGCGATGATGGCCGATTAACACGTGCCCTGTCCGGGTGCCCCCAATGTGGGGACATGAAGCTTTTTTTCAGGAGTCCGTGCCTCCACTATGGGGCCACATCTCCATACTAAATACACAAGTTGGACGTGTGACATTGTCAGATCGTTTTGTATGGGGACAGTGAACGTGTTAAAAGATGTGCGGCTTTTACTTTTTATTTATTATGTTTACTGATTTACTCTTCTCACTTGAAGTTGGCGAAATCACTGCGGAATACTACGGTGAACCGTCATTATTAAAAGAAGAAGAAGGTTTTATATGTTTTGTCTAAAACCACCAAAGAGGTTGATATAGCGCAATCCAGACCGCATTTAAGGGTCAATTGAAAGTAAAGCCCTCTACGCATCCTTCTTGACGTATAGCAGCGCACGACGGTGAGGTCCGATGGTGCTGTACTCACTATTGTGCAAAGTATCCATCATGCTGTCACAGACCACAAATTCTGACTTCGTTCATTTCGTTTTGTTCAGAAATTGTAGCTCATACACTCGCTTCAAGAACCTTATGCGTACAATATGTTTTTTTGTTACATAAGCAAAATTTTAAAATCCAGTAGATTTTTTGGAAAAAACAGTAGAGCAGTAGACACACCCCAAAACCCAGTAAAAACAGGAAATCTGGCAACACTGCGAAGATTTGACGGACGTCGAGTAAAGGACCATCCATGAAGCAGGATCCATGGTCAAGAAAATATATTTTAAAAACAATTGACGGACGTCAAGTCTACGCGTTTACCAAGCACGCACGATGCACGATTGAACTGATGTTCGTCAGGCTACGCACCATCCAGCCGTACGTCAAGCGAGAAGTAGTGGGGAGCTCGTTGGACAAAAATTTGGTCGTGCAAGTCCATCACGGCAGTAGTAATAATTATTATTGTCCAGCTATCGTTTAGCATCGTGCAGCGTACCCGGAGGGACAGCACGGAAGGATAATGCGTAAAGTGCTTAAATAGATTTTTAAGAGTTTGCATTTTAAGAGTTGTTTTAATGATATTGTATTATATGTCACTCAGGTGAGATTAGTTACTGTATTTCCCGCATTTAAAACTCAAAAATCAATTTAAGAAAAGGTTAACTACTGGGTTTACGTTTGAAAAGTTATGTTCTCAGATTTTTGCTCATAGTGGCTTTTACAGCCGACACAACAATGCACCATTTTTAAAATAAAATACACACATAACATAGGCTTACTAGGGTCTGGAGTACAGTAATTACAGGTGGACCTAATAAAAGCCCTTAAAAATATGTTGTATCCACCTATTACATAATATGTATCACAAGTAACAAAACAATTTTTAGCACTATACGTCAGGGATACCACACCTTAGTTTTTGAATTTGCCGCAATTTTTCTATTCTCATCTTGCATCTGCCTGACTCTATCATCAAACAAATCGTTGAAAAATATATTTTCTAACATAGGTACGTTCACGAAAACAATTTGAAATGACAGCGGATTGATGGGTACAGACTCGTTTGTCCCCAGCAAAAAAAGGCGCACCTACGAAAGAGACAAACAAATATTTCCATCTCTGTCACTCTTACTGAGAACTCCATAAAACTACATTCCTCAATCTTGGTATTTGCGTGTCAGGTCTAAGATATACTTAGTCTAAGGATTGGACACTCGCACAAAGCGCGCCCGTACATTAAACCTACAAAGTTTATATATATATAACGTATACCTACTTTGAAACTGGCTGCTAAACACAAATCTGCAGCCTTTTTGCATGTCGAAAATAACTCCTTACTTTCACTACTGCTAAAGTAGGTAATTGTCAACTGTATGGAAGGAATATGTGCTATAAAAAACTGACCTTACTTCTAAATTCAAATAGTTCAAAACAAAGTCATCACGTTTTTTTATCCTTAACCTCAAAATTAAGCCAAAATCAAACTGAAATAAAACGGTTAAACCTAAAAACAAAGACAAGTATTGTAAACTCATAAAAGAAAATTCGAATTAGCCTAGGAGATGCTTTCTCACGTGGGTCCACCCATGTTGAAAATTTGATTAAGATTAACATTCGTTTGTGTAAGTTCGTTATTTTGTACAAGTGTTCCGAGGTATCAGAGGCAATAATTTATAGTTAAAAAGTTCGGATTGTTTTAGGTAAAGTTTGAATTGCATAAATCAAGATGGGCGATAAGAAGGAAGGGAAACGGGAGAAAAAAGATGATCCTATGAACTTTTTGAAGGATTTTGCAGCTGGCGGAATATCGGCGGCGGTATCCAAAACTGCTATGGCACCCATCGAGCGAGTGAAACTAATCTTGCAGGTCCAGCACATTAACAAGGTTCCCGAGGATCAGAAGTACAAAGGTATTACTATCTATTATTAAAATCTTTTAACTTGCTCTCGTATGTCAAAGGCTAAATTAATTATCAATTGGATTACCAGTACTCGTAATCGAATTGGACGTTTTTAGTACACAACATGTTTAGATGGTGACAGTAATATCTCTAAACATACCACAATATCCAAAATTGACATTAACATTGACACCCCAATGCGACCAAATTGTTTAGGCGATCCGCCTAGTATAAATATACCGGAGCACACACACTGACACACCTAGTAACAATCAAGCCGACGTTAGTACCGTAATTAAAAGAACTTGTATTCATTATTATATGGGCCAGTCTATATCAACACAGAAAAACAGGGCAAGAGCATGTCGGACCATGCTCAGTGTAGGGTGCCGAAGCTGTCACGACAAACACAAAAAAAAAGGGAAAGAGCATGTCGGACCATGCTCAGTATAGGGTTCCGAAGCCGTTACGACAAACACAAAAAACTATCTCAAAAAACCACATGTATGAACTAATTTTCTATTTAAAGTTATTTGGTGCTGTCTTAGATGGTTTTTAGTACCTACCTAGGTATAAAACACTCGCCTGTATCTCAGGAACTAATCAAGTCTACTTGGCGAAACTATAAGGGTTCGTAGTTTGACTACGGAACCCTAAAAAGGCAAACATCGCAAACGCGCATCTTACTACGATTGTTTCATATGTTGTTAGGTCTCTTAAGAGTAGTTAACACCTAAGGGCCACTTGCACGCAGAATTTAACCCTGGGTTAAGGCACTAACTCGAGTTAGTAGACGTCAGATTCATACGAAAACTGTCATTTTAACTCGAGTTAGTGTCTTAACCCAGGGTTAAACTTTTCGTGCAAGTGGCCCTAAGTTTGCAACCTTGAAAACCGTGTGCTCAAATAACTGCGAAATTATGAAACTACCCTAAGGAAAAGTTTTTCAAGTATCTTATTAGTTTCGTACTTTATAAAGATGCCTTCTTGTTGTGGAGATAGAGCAAGTCAATGATAGGCAATGGGACCCTGCTTAAAATGGTGGCTTGCAAATGCATAAAGGTTGCTTAGGGTCGTGCACTTGCAGGAAGCGTGGGCTCAAGTGCTCTATCCAATGTTCGTTTTGTCACGGGCGAAATTGCAACAACGCCATCCCTATCGTCCTGGGGCCCTAATATGGCTGCGCTTATCGCGTGACAAAGTTTGGACAAGGCATCCGTCACCTTCCGACTCGTAGATATTTAAGTACGAGAGTGACGGATGCTTTATCCCACATTTGACGCGCGATATAGACGTAGCCATCCTAGGCCCTCTAGACGAGGAGGACGAGGATGTGGACGACCCAACACCTGTCGACCCGGCTCCACCTCCAGAAAACATTATCCCTCCTCCCCCACCCCCCACTGATCTAGACTAGATGAGACCTGCCCCCCTATTTCACCATTCTGACAATGACAGGCGACAGGTAATATGTCAGTGTACATGGCGCAGCTGATATCACTCCCACTGATGTGAAAGCTTGTTAAATTCGAAATGATTAGCAAATTGTCACCTGTCACCTATAATTCTCAAGATGGTGAAATAGGGGGCTGGTCGCTCCAAAGGGCGAAAGCCTAAAAACTGATTTTGCTTAACCGTGTAAATAGTGGTGTTTTGTTTATGTTTACGTTTATTTCTTTTGAAACTATATCTTACATCTTAAAAGTGAAGTTTACACTCTCAGTTTTTTTAAGAATAACACACATTCATTATTAAGTATCAGTTTGTATCGTTTAACTAAAATACGATATTTGACTATTTTTTATATTTTTAAAGAAGTGTGAAAGCCAGAGGCACCATTTTGTATGAAATTGAAGCTGATTAAATTTCCTACAAATTATTTTATTTTACCTAGGAGCAGTAGTTCAGCTCGTACGCTCTTTGAAAATTTCCCTACCACAACATTTTCACTTTTTGAAAAAATTTGCTCATCATTGCGGACTTGCTGTATCTCCGCAATCCAAAGACATAGTGTGCTCCAGTTACGCCTAAATTGTAGCAAATTTAGTTATCTTTATAAAGTATAGTCACGGAACTTAATTCCTAGTCCACTTTGGACTACTTATGTCAAATTGACACTGTAAGATGTCTCTTACGTTTTGATGGATTACGTCACTTTGACTTAGTCTTAAGTGGACTAGGAATTAAATTCCTTAACTGTCCTAACGGTAACTTGACTGTTTATTGAAAGTTGTAAAAACGGGACCCGAAATAATATATCACCGTCGCCAACCCTAGGTGATAGTCCCCTAGTCGTACTTCTTTTGAAGGGCTCGATTAAAAGTTTATGATGTCTGGTTATACTTACCAAATCAAACGCTGTATAAACGAGTTTGTTCTTTTTTAACCTAACCCATTTTTTTACTGATTAGGAATCGTCGACGCGTTTGTACGCATACCCAAAGAGCAGGGAATAGGGTCGTTCTGGCGAGGGAATACGGCTAATGTGGTCCGATATTTCCCTACCCAGGCCCTGAACTTTGCTTTTAAGGACAAATACAAGGCTGTATTCCTCGCTGGTGTTAACAAGAACACGCAATTCTGGTCATACTTCGCTGGAAATCTCGCGTCAGGTGTGTCACGGTTCCATGTCTAATTTACAATGTTTATTGTGCACAAATATTCTTGTTTAGTTTGTCACTGAAAAAACCATTGTAACGCCATCTATATCAAATAAGCGCTATTAGAATGATCATTATTTTTCCTAATCGCTTAAAGTTTAAAAACGTCATCTTTTAAATACTATCGTTCCATTTCACTTTTACTTAGTTTTTAGTAATGTTAAAGTGTCTTGTTTCACCAGTAGTTTTTTTAGTGGTAGTTAATAATTTCTCACATAGTTACATTAACCTGTAAAATAACCAGGTTTCCGGTCCCCGTACAAGATTGCATTTTCATCGTTGTACGTCCAAGCCTTACTTTCTGCATGTAAAGTTAAATCCAATTTTGATTACATTTGATTCATGAACGTATCTGCCCAGGGGCACAACTGCGCTCATGGATCATATGGGATTCACGGGCCGGGGAACCTGTTAATACCTTGTAACTTTGTACTTAGGATCTTCAACAGTACTTGAAACCAGGGATTGTAAAACCGGTTAAATTGAATACCTGTATATAAATTGTCAAAAGATTACCGCTAAAAAAATAATACCCATATTCGAATTAGAGGTAATGTTCTCATTCCGCTTTTGTCTTTTTCACTATACATAATATACGTATGCACTATTTACAGTATTCTTTACCTCTATTTAATACCGGTATTCGTTGCTATTGATAGATAAGGTTGCTATTGATCAGGTAGATATTATGACTGAAGCAGAAGAAATAGGTGTAACGTAACTCAATAGCATTGTTGGCTAACAATGGTTGAAATGTCTGCTAGTACTGAACAAATAAATAGATTTTCGAAAACGTGAGGGACAGTATTATACGAACTAAAACTTAAATTTCGATCTTAGGAGTACGTGGGCGGGGTATGGGAGGACTCTTTTTTAAATTTTGTCTTTAAACTAAATATAAGAGCTAAAAAAGAAAGAAAAAAAAGCATTCCGTTTATCCACAAATTGGTAATATAATATTCACGATAAAAACCACATGAAAATCTTGTATATTATAATGTATTGTGAAGTAGAACCATAAAATAATAGATGAAAGACACGTCAATGACGTCACGATCAAAATGAAAAGGACAAACCGATCATATATAAGATTACCATCTTATCGGTGATTGTCAAACTTCAAAATTAGAAAACTTGCTTGTGTGGACAGTGACAGGTATTACCGGTAATGGTTTTATTGGTAAAGTATCAAATAGAGGTAATGTTGTCAATTGTCGAAACCGCTATTACATTTGAATATCGGTTTTGATTATACCGCTTATTAGAGCTTTAGTGATATAAATACCAAAATGGAATTATAACCGGTTATACCTTATTTAAAACCGGTATTAAGAATACCGGTAACGATCCCTGCTTGAAACTTGTTACTTGTTCATTAATCACCTACATATATAACTAATGAACTCAGTTTTCACCCTTTTATTTCTTCTATTTGCACTACATCGTAATTTTACTTTTACCGTCTTGCCTATTTATAAACGTGGAATAATCGTGAGGTAGCTAAACTATATAATACATTTCAGGAGGAGCCGCGGGAGCCACGTCCCTGTGCTTCGTGTACCCGTTGGATTTTGCTAGAACTAGGTAAGCGCTTGTGCTTGTACAGTAAATGTTTGCTATGCTATGCAAATTACATCATATTGATACGGAACAAAGTCTCATTTAATCTTGAACCGGTGAGGGATGTAGCCGTCTGTGGCGTTCAAAAGGTTAATGTTTTTTTTACCAATGGACACTTCCTTCACGATATACGATGGGAAATGAGATTTCAGTTAAATGCCCTGGAATTTTGATATATTATAGATTTAAATGCCCTTAATAAAAGTCTCTATAGGTGCTACCACTGTTACCGGGTCCCTTTCAATGTTTAGACTGTTTTTGTACTAGATAACAAAGTATTAGTACTTTAATGAGTTCTAATTAGCGCCTATCTATAAACAATTCACATTAGTTTAAAAGATTTAGATTTTATTTATGAACATTTTATAATAATAGAGGATGTTTTAACTCGTTTACAGGAACGTAATATGTCAATGGTCGCGATGCCTTAACCTTTTCCACGCCACTGACGGATATATCCGCACCACTGGTTCAACGCCAACGACGGATATTTCCGTCATGGTTGACAGCGCAAATTAAACCTGATTGGCTATGAGGTAAAGTTGACATTAGCTTTGGTGTTTAGCTGTCCTTGGCGTGTGAGCGACGACTTTATTTTTGACATAGCGTTGAAAAGGTTAATAAATTTTGATCAAGTTAGGATGGTCATAAATTAGTCTACTAATTTACACGTAGGAACCAAACTTGAAGCGGTCATGTCTCGACATCCGGATTTAGATATTATACGAGAATACGCAGAAATTATTTTAAAAGAAACCTCATCTGATGACATATTATAAATTTGCCCCCTGACATCAGTAGAGCTTGAAAGGTCATTTTCTACATGTAAAGGGATTAGACGTCAAAAGAAATAGATTAACAGTAGAAAATATTGAAAAAAATATCGTTTGCTACTATAATAATGTCACTGAAAGTGAATAAAAGGAATAAAAGGAATAAAAGGTGTTAAATAAATAACTAATAATTTAATAATGTGATGTTGATGTCATGTTTTATTTTATGATAGTATTATTGTTAATTGTAACGGTTAAACGGAAGTAATTTTAAATGAATGATATACCTATTTATAATGACAAAAAAATGAACTTTGGCGTTTTGAAGAAAAAAATATGTGAAAGGTTACGAATCCCGGAATCCCAAGTCATATCCATGTTATGTACAATGTTTAAGGTGATTCACCCGAAATTGCATGGGAGCTGTCCTCGGGTGTCAAGAAAGATAAAATACGCTGTGGATTATTGGGGATAAAGTATATCCTTCACTCTCGCGCTTACATAGTTTCCGACAGTGACAGATGTTCTTGGCCCTATTGCGCAACGTTACAATGACAAGTAACAGGACTGACCGGTAACGGCAACAACTGTATTAATTGATTATTTTTCCACCAGGTTAGCAGCAGACATGGGAAAAGGCAAGAAAAAGGAGTTCAATGGTATAGTGGACTGTTTGATGAAGAATCTGAAGTCCGACGGGCCTTTGGGGTTGTACAGGGGGTTTGTGGTATCTGTGCAGGGCATCATTATGTACAGAGCGGCGTATTTTGGGTTGTTTGACACTGCGAAGGGGATGTTACCGACCAAGAACCCGTCATTGTTCGTTACGTGGATGATAGCTCAGGTACCAAAGTTAATAAGCATTGTAAAGCACTTCATTTAGGCTGGTCACCTATAAATAAATAATTGTTCAGTTCAAAGGGAGGGCCATAACCATAGCCCTTTAGGCCTAAAGCCGTCACCTTTTTTGCATGTCTGTTATACTCTTACGGCTATTTGTCTTTTACGCCAAATAACTTTAGCTCATCAAAATGGTAACTTAAACTACCATAGCTTAAAGGCATTCCACCTTAATCCTCAGAGTTTGCAAAGCATTGGCAGTCGTGACTCGTGACATTGCAAATATCTATGGGCTTCGATGTTCAGTTACCATCAGGTTGCTTGCTCGTTTGCCTATTCTATGCCATTATAATATTTTTATTATCTTTTAGGTGGTAACAACGATTGCTGGAATTCTCTCGTATCCTTTGGATACAGTGCGTCGACGTATGATGATGCAGTCCGGCAAGCCGGTTAACGAGCGCCAATACACGAGCACTGCCCACTGTTGGGCAAAGATAATGGCCCAGGAGGGCCCGAAAGCCTTCTTCAAAGGAGCCTTCTCAAACGTGCTCAGAGGCACAGGTAGGTGGGCGGCTACCACATTTTACTCGCAACTTGTTATAGTAAAGGCAGATAAGAAATTAGTCATGATACCTCTGTCATTCCAGTACAAATTATAACCTCACAAATGACAGGTGTCGAGATACACTTCTTATGCGCTTCGTAATATAATCGCCAACCGATCCGTAGTCACCAAGTTACGCAGAGTTCCGAAAAAAAAGCCCTAAACGCCGAATGATACTGCACCACGACAATGCAAGCTCTCAAACTTCCCGAGCGACAAAAGCGTTTTTAAGCAAGGAAAACTTCGAAATTCTGGACCACCCGCCTTATTGCCCGGACTTATGTCCTAATGATTTTTCACGTACCCAAAAATCAAACAGTCTTCATGATCAACGTACACCCATGACCCGAAGAAACGGTGGACGTATTCAAATCGACTACTTAGCAACCCCCACTTCAGAGTAGAATAAGTGTTTTCAAAACTGGTTCGAGAGAATGGTAAAGTGTATCAAATATCGTGGTGAATTCTTCGAAAAACAATAAATTAAAATTCACTTCCAAATTGTTTATCGTTATTTTAAACGACACAACTTAATAGGTAACCCTCGTATAACCTATTTTTCTTTGTACCATCTAATCTTCAAAATCCAATAGGTCCCGAGGACGCTCGAGTTAGCATCTACTAATAGTAAATCTACCTTATGGTGGTACCCCGTAATGGCCAGTTGTTAAAGATTTTGTTGTTTACGTACTAATTTAAACACTGAACAGTAAAGATGAAAGCATCTTTTTTTTAAACCCGCACCATTATAAAATTGTTACAACTTAGTTTATACTTAAGCGCCTTTGTGATGTTTTAAAGTATAGCGCTTATGTACACGATAGGTACCGAATTTGTACATGTTCCTCAAAAGATCTAGAGTACAAATTATCTGAGTGTGAGGGATATCCACACGTTTGTCCCACTCATAGGTTGGGTGTACGGCATTTTTTCCATGGTCCTTTCGATTTTACGAGGGGTGTTCAATAAGTTTCGAGAATCAGTATGAACCATCTACACAATGATATTCTTTTAATGTGGAATATACAATGGAACTAATTAAAATTAAATAAGCGAAAAGAAAAATACATTACTCCTTTGTATTTTTTTTTATAACTAAATAAAAAACATCAGTATAAACAATTTTACAAGACGGCAAAAATAAGTGTGTTTTGTAATATTTTGGAGCGGTGTGGAGAAAGTTCTGGTTGACTAATAAAAAATATTGTTATTGAAAATGAAACCTTGATTTATTATTATGATTTAAAGAATAAATAAATTATCATTACAGTGGTTTTTTTTATATCCAGCTCTGTCACCAAAATATAGGGTGTTTTTTTCGGCCTTTATTAGGATTATTGAGACCTCCAAATAAATACTGTGACATTAGTCCTTAGCAATTGAGTTCAAATAATCTAGGAGAGCTATATAACATTATCCTATAATAGTTATGGGAAAATATTAAAAATAGGCTAAAGAAAAAAAATTACGAATTTGCGGCATGAATTGTGCTTCAGAGCAGTCTAATTGACAAGGGTGCTGCTCTTCGACCAAAGATCAGAACTGATAATCGCTCTCCCCGTTATTTAGCCCTAACTATCGACTACTACTTCTCATTCACTAATGTTCAAAAAAACCTACATAAAAATCACGAGCTGGTGATGACTTAGTGAAGGTACAAAATTTGACCATTTTGACCTCCAAAAGTAAAATTATTTTTATAGTGGTAAAATAAAACAATTGAATGACGTTAATAAGTGTTTGGAAATATAAAAAGTGTGCTTATTCCAATTAAAAAATAACGATTTACATATCTCCCATTTTTAATACCGATTATCAAAACTTATTGAACACCCCTCGTATATGCAATGAGAGCACATTTCCAAAAACATATGGACATGGACGGAATGTGTTTTCATACGTTTATTAAACTCCTAGGAGGAAAATGAGGTATCCTTTCCGAGCATGAACCCCTTTGAGAAAGAACCCTATCGTTTTTGATTTATTATCGTATTGTCAAAGCTTTGATAGCTCTTATTTCCTTAACAGTAATGGCGGCTAATAACAATACCTTAACAGGTCAAAGACGATATGGTTTTCTCTCAAACATGCTCGCAAAGGATGACCTTTCTTTTGAAAAACGAAGACGCGAAGTGCCTCATTTTCCTCCTAGGAGTAAAATAATCGTATGAAAACACATTCCGTCCATGTCCATATTGTTTATTAAAAGTGCTCTCTATTGCATATAAAATCGAAAGGAACGTGAAAAAATCCCGTACACCCAACTTGTGGGTGCAGTGTGGGGCGGCGCCGGGCGCCTGCGGTGGCGGCGGCGGCTCGTTGTGCGTGGAACTATGTTAACTTAAGGCCCGTACTAATAAACTCATCTTGGCTGAGTTGCGCGTCACAAGGTACGTCAAAGTAAACGTCACGCCATAGTAAGCTGTCATTTTTGACGCATCTTGAGACGAGTATTAGAGTTGAGATTAGTTTATTAATACGGGTCTAATACTCGTAGTTTTCAAACAAACATTCTCTCCGAAATTGTTAAAGGTTTTTAAAAATAGATACTTATAATTATGTATTTGTATCCTTTCCTCGCATTGTTTGAGAAAAGCATTATATTTGCCTCGGCGGAAACGAGGATTTCCTGACTCGTATTTTGGCAGGCCTCGCTATTGCTCGGCCTGACCAACTCGTCAGGAAATCCCTTTCTTTCCGCGCCTAGGCAATAAATAATGTACTATTACCGCCTAGAAATGCTTATAGGCTCTGGGTTAATAATAGTCCATGTTTAAATTGTCTATTAACATTTAATCTCGTCCCGCTAGGTGGCGCGTTCGTGCTGGTCTTGTACGGTGAACTGAAAAAAATTCTGTAAGAGTTTCTGTAACAAGTATTTGTGGTGTAACATAGTGTTAGTTAAGGCCGTGTATTAGTGACAATCAAAGTTCAGGGGCTCTACTCCGATTTGTTTTAGCCATTACTAAATTATTAATTTAGGCTCTTATTGTTGCAAAAGAGACCGTCTTTCCAAACTACGAAGGTGAGCCGCCTCGTCACTCTAATTGAAAAGGTCAAAAAGTGGTAAATATTTATAGTCGACTGTACGTAAACTAAAGTAGTAGATGGAAGAAAGATGAACGATTAAGTGAATTATTACTCAATAATTAACAAAATTCACCCATTCTTTTTTGTACGTAATTAAAAGCTTAAATTGGGAGTGCATTGGTCTTATCTAATTTGCGATACTAGCTACTTTTTCGGCGGGAAGCTCCGGAACGAGGACCGAGTACGGCCGCTGCTGTGTATGTTTGAATGGTAATGTAAGCAAAGAGTTGCCGTTTAAGAAAAATAACTTCCATACTATTCAATATGTGATTATTTCGACCGAGTGTTTATCATTTTGGAGGTCGTTCATGCCATAAATAAGACTATAACATACAAGCAAGATTGGCTCAAAGTGGAATAGAGGCCCTGTTAACTATACCTAACTTATTTAATAGTACCTCATGTTATCTTTAAAATGAGTTATTGTGGGTGTTCCCTCGTGATGTACGTTACGTTATTATTTTATGATTTTATATTGAAGACTCGTAATTATATACCTATATACTTAGACAATTATATAAAAATTGATATTCTCGTTGTTTTTATTTTTTTTATGTTTACTCAGGTTTTGAAAAGCTAGATGCCGATTGATTAATCACTATCAAAATATTGATGGATAATATTCACACCGCGTTATTTTAGGCGTATTCTCGTGGTCCAACTGATTTGTCCTATTATTATGTCTACACTTTCTTATCGATTTGAAATTGAGGGTAAAAACTGAAGTAGAACAGACAGCAATAGTTCTGTGGTCCTACTAATAGGAAAAATCAGTAGGACGGAAAACGGGGGTCTAGACACGCGTCAGCGTGTCCAGACAAGTTCAAGAAAAAGGAACTGGCGAGCGCAGCCGTGTGTTATTTACACGAACCGTTTGGAGCCACTTTTGACCCCTCAATAACTCCAAATCTACTAAACATAAAAACATGAAATTTGGTATATGTATTAAAACCCTTTAGATCAACTAGAACCCTAAATTTCATAAATAAAAGTGAAACGGTTATTGAGATATAAACGTCTAAAAATCGGCTTTTTTACCACTGACTGACTGACTGACTGACTAATCATCAAAAACCTAACCCACTTCCAGGTGACCTAGAAGGTTGAAATTTGGCATACAGATGGGTAATTATGCGAATACAAATAAAAAAATCTGAAAACAGTGATTTTATAAGTTTTATTATTATTATTTTATTTTATTATTTATGCTAGTTATCTCAGAACTCCGTCATTTATTAACCGATTTGAAAAATTCTTTTTTTGTTTGGAAGGGCACACTGTCTGATTGGTCCCAATGTCACCAGGTCAGAATCTGATGATGGGGTCCTGGAGAAATTGAGGGAACTCTTCAAATAATTTGGGTATAGCTATATTGATTTGGGTATTTTGTATATATATACGAGTATATAGCATACATATATTAACTCGTGCATATATGCTTTTGAAAAGCACTATTTGGTGAAGTAAAACTGATGATGATGAATGAAGATCACAGATTAACCGGAACTACTCAGTAATTAATGTTTGTTTATTGAAACGCATGCCAACTTATTTGACAAAAATAAATGATATCCCATCAAAAACATACATGTGAAAATGCAAGCCAAGTTCAATGTTAAGAATATGCAATGCGTGTTTATCGACTTCACTGACAAAACAAATGAGATCTAGATGGGTGCCAAGTTCCGTAGATAATCCTGATATTTATTTATTAAGAACATACCTACAACATTCTAAAATAAATTAAAAACACAATTTCTTATTTTTTCTGCTACAACAATATTTGCTATTAAGTATAACTTCTTATATTTCAACACCCAAATTATTTACACAAAGCAAATAACTTAGGATAAACCCCTTCGTATCGAAACGTCCCAAAAGCAAATAGTCCTATTAGCATAATGACCTAAAAGCAAATTGTCCCATTAGCAAATTGACCCGAAAGCAGAACGTCCCTTTCGCAAAACAACCTAAAAGCAAGTCGTCCTATTATCAGGTTGCCCTTTAAGCAAAACGTCCCGAAAGCGAAACGCCATGAAATCAGAATGACCTAAAAGCAAAATGTCCTATAAGCAGAACGTCCCATGGTGTAGAGACAAGAAAAAAAACGGCCAGGGGCCCGTTTAAAAAATATTATTTTAATTCAGTTGAAGCAAAATAAAGTAACAATGTGTTCAATCAACTAGCTCTTCCTAACTTACGAGGGTGCAGTGAAAAGTTCTGAGCCTAAGGTTGTATATAATAAAAAAAAAAAAAAAAAAATACTGGCAGGTAAAAGTGCCATATTTAGTCGCCATTATGCACTATCTTTTGTTTTTTTCTTGTCACAATTTTGCATTTTATGCTGGAACTGCTACATAAGGTCACTGATTTTTCAAGTAATGGATAAAATTGAGCACCGTTCTGTCATAAAATATTTGCAAAAGAAGGGGTTAACACCAAAACAAATATTTGAAGATATGAACAAAACATTAGGGCAATCTGCTCCATCGTATGCTACCATAAAAAGATGGGTAGCTGATTTCAAACGTGGCCGGGAGACTGTTCAAGACGAGCCTAGGAGTGGGCGGCCGTTGACGCCTACTACGGATGAAAATGTCAATAAAATATTAGATGCGATAATGAAGGATAGGCGATTGAAGATTGTGGAGATAGCGGAAGCAATGGGTATTTCTTATGAGCGGGCACAGAACATCATCACCGATGTTCTTGGATTTTCTAAGGTGTCAGCCAGGTGGGTGCCTAGACTGCTTTCAGTCGAGAACAAACGAGTACTGGTTACAATTTCCCAAGATTGTTTGGACATGTTTCAACGTGACCCCGAAGATTTTCTCAATCGTTTTATAACTATGGACGAGACATGGGTCCACCACAGTACACCAGAATCGAAAGAACAATCCAGGCAATGGAAAAGACCAGGTTCACCACCACCCAAAAAACCCAAGGTCATTTTGTCAGCTAATAAGGTAATGGCCTCGGTTTTCTGGGATTGCAGGGGGGTTATCATGATAGACTATCTCGAAAAGGGCAAAACAATAAATTCAGAGTACTATTGTGCTCTTTTACGTCGTCTGCGAGAGGAAATTAAAATAAAGAGACCTGGAATGCTGTCGAAAAAAGTATTGTTTCACCAAGACAACGCTCGCGTTCACACTTCGGCGAAATCAATGGCACAAATACATGATTGTGGATTTGAAGTGCTGCCGCATCCCCCTTACTCGCCGGATCTAGCTCCTTCCGATTATCATCTCTTCCCAAACCTCAAAAAACACTTGGGAGGACAAAGATTTTCGACTAATATGGAGGTACAAGAAGCAGTAGACTCATATTTTAACGACCTCAGAGATTCTTTTTTTTTTGATGGGATAATGAAGTTGGAGGCGAGGTGGACTAAGTGCATTGACCTTCATGGAGACTATGTCGAAAAATAAAATTGTTATAAAAAGTGAGCCAGTTAGTTTTTTTTACCAGGCTCAGAACTTTTCAATCCACCCTCGTATTACTTAACACCACAAAAAAAAAAGCACTTCTTTCATATCTAAATATATAAAAGGAGAAACTGACTGACTGACTGACATATATATCAACGCACAGCCGGCTAAACGTAGGCACTTGAAATTTGGATGGCACGTAGCTTAGGTACCGTAGAGGTGCACTAAGAAAGGAATTCCCGAAATTCCCACGGGAACGGGAATTAGCGGGAAAATCCTTTTGTATGAAAAATCTAAACCGCGTAAGATAGCAAACCAACGAAGTGGTCACGGGTCTGCTAGTCATTTTATAAGCATGTCATTTTAATAACCGTCAGATAAAATTCTTTTAATAATGTGTTATCTTTTTCAAGAACTCGTAAGATGAAATTTCACCAATTCTTAGTTTTTGCATCTCCCTATTATATTTTTTTTCAAATGTCATTACATTTCTTCACCAATTTCACAACACATTAATGAAACCTGGAACCAAGTAAAAGAAGAAAGCGTCGATTCGGACCTGGACGTTTTTTTTCTTGTCTCTACACCATGGGACGTTCTGCTTATAGGACATTTTGCGTTTAGGTCATTCTGATTTCATGGCGTTTCGCTTTCGGGACGTTTTGCTAAAAGGGCAACCTGATAATAGGACGACTTGCTTTTAGGTTGTTTTGCGAAAGGGACGTTCTGCTTTCGGGTCAATTTGCTAATGGGACAATTTGCTTTTAGGTCATTATGCTAATAGGACTATTTGCTTTTGGGACGTTTCGATACGAAGGGGGATAAACTGAAGCTTAAAATCTGACTTGGCTAGTTTTCATATTTGTTATAAGCAAGTTACTGTATTTTTATATTGTATGGTCATATTTTACTCTTCGAGATAATTGACTTGCTGGTAAAAAACTAGCCAAGTCAGATTTTGAGCTTCAGTTTATCCTAAGTTATTTGCTTTGTGTAAATAATTTGGGTGTTGAAATATAAGAAGTTATACTTAATAGCAAATATTGTTGTAGCAGAAAAAATAAGAAATTGTGTTTTTAATTTATTTTAGAATGTTGTAGGTATGTTCTTAATAAATAAATATCAGGATTATCTACGGAACTTGGCACCCATCTAGATCTCATTTTTTTTGTCAGTGAAGTCGATAAACACGCATTGCATATTCTTAACATTGAACTTGGCTTGCATTTTCACATGTATGTTTTTGATGGGATTATTCTTACCGCTCGGGTATGTCCTCTTAATTCCGAAGAACTTCACAATTGACAACATTTCATTTTGGTGACACCTGCAAATTACTATACGAATCGAAGGGTGCAGACTCGTGGTCACACCACTACTATTCGACGGAGCCCTGCCTGAGGCAGGCCTCCTATTTCTGAGCGATTTGCCCTTCGGGCATCTAAAGATACCTAACGAACCTAACCTACCTACTTTTGCGGAATAAGAATGATTTCTTTCGAATTTCCGACCAAAGCGAATAGCAGTGGTGTGAAAATCTGGTGTGACCACGAGTCTGCCCCTGAATCGAAAGGGTTTTACCTCCTGAACATGGCAAAATATTTATTTAGATTTATTTTTCTTTATTTTCAAAATTACAAGTAAGTTAATAAAAATATCGAGTTTTACCAATACTATGCCTGAATAGATACCTATTGCCTTTGCCATTGCCTTTTTCACGAGAAAAAAGCTGTCATACTTCAAATTAGACCTAGGGCCATTTGCACGCAGAATTTAACCCTGGGTTAAGACACTAACTCGAGTTAGTAGACGTCAGATTCATACGAAAACTGTCATTTTAACTCGAGTTAGGCGGACTTGCGCGGACCAGTTAGCCCTTAACCCAGAGTTAAGCGTCTACTTTTGTACGTGGTTTGCCGCCTAACCTCGGGTTAAGACGCTAACTCTGGACCACGCAAGTGGGCGTTAGTGTCTTAACCCAGGGTTAAACTTTTCGTTCAAGTGGCCCTTTATCGGTTGACATGATACTTTTTAACCGACTTCAAAAAAGGAGGAGGTTATACGTTCCACTGTATGTATTTTTTTATATACAGATTGGACTAACGTAATATGTCCATTGTGTCGTAGAAATGAAGTTACGCCCTTTTAGAATAAGTACATCTTAATAAATTAATAATAAAATAATTATTCATTCTAGAGAAAATTTAAAACTATTAGTGTCTTTCTCCTTCCAAACAATATCTATAAAACGAATAAAATTAAAGTCTTGAAAATATTAAATCTTGTCAATTTGTTCAACCTTTTCCACGCCATTGACGGATATACCCGCACCACTGGTTCAACACCAACGACGGTTATATCCGTCATGGTTGACAGCGTAAATTAGACCGGAGTGGTATGAGGTAAGGTTGACATTGGCGTGTGAGTGATAAAAAGGTTAAAAGTGCACGCACTTACACATCCGATTTTAAACTTTTTAACGCCCTACGTCAAATACCTACATGTTACTCACATGCCAAACATGTTTTGCTATGGGTACGCAAATTTGTCGTTTGTCGTCGGAGGCACGACTTCAGTTGACGGCCAGAACCCTCTATGGAGTTCGAAAAAGGGTTTTAATAGCCGTCAACAATGTGATTTGTGATGTTGATCAGTGTGATAGAATGATACTGTTGTCGGGAAATTACTCCTCGAAAATCGCCCGTGTCAGTGCACCTTTACGCTATTGTAGTAATACAACATTCATAGTTCCATAGAGCTAATGGGACAATACACCGACAAAACATGCGCACGTAGCAATTTTTATTTGCTCAACTGATTCGTTGCTTAACAGATCCGAATTTTGATGTTTATTCACCTAGTCACAGTATAATAAAGAGTACCTACTATACCTACTTAGTTATACTTTTAGTTATACGATATAACAAAATGGTAAAATAAAATCCAAATGGTTGGTTAGGTTAGGTTCGTTTTTTATATGCTACATTTTGGCGCTATAGCGGTCCCGTAGCCCCCTCCTAAAGCGATTGGCGCAACGCCCGTGCAAGCCGGACATAACCCGCCCTGGCCCCCGTCAGGGCGGGTATGCATATGCATAGGCATTTCCCCTGGGTCAAAAAAAATATCAGAGGGCCAAAACTACCAAGAAATAGGAGTGCTTTTGGGAAATTATGACCCACCCTCGACGGATTATAACTAATTGGATTTTTACTGACCAATTTGTTATATCGTATAACTAATAGTACTCCCTCATTCCACACACAATATTTTTTCCTCTTGGCTCCCATAGGATTGAAACAGCCTTTTTGTTTCCTTTTGGCTCCCATGGGATTGAAGTACCTATATTTTGTCATCCTTTTAACTACGAGAGATGAATTTACGAATGCGTGCGTGCTTGCATGTGTTTTGTGCGCTTGCGGGCGTGTATTGCTGTGCGTGTATATGTGTGTGTGTGTGTTTTTTGTGTGCTTGCGGGCGTCGGTGTTATTTTTTAGTGTTGATATTGCATCTGTGTTGTCAAGTGTTTGTGCATGTCGGTGATGTAGGTGCTTTAGGGATAAGTTTGCCTTTGTACATTACTTTAATAACAATTTTGTAATAATTATTTTTTTGTGCAATAAAGAGTTTACATACATACATTATTTTTTTGTGTCTTGGGACCATAATGAAAATCTTATTCCTCTTTGGCTCCTACATCCTACGCTTCCGTGGGATTGTGAGATACCTAATGCTTTCCTTTGACTTCCACCTCTACGAAGACGTAGGATCATGACATGAGATGATAAATTACTCTTGGCTCCTGTATCCTACGAAGACGTAAGATCATGAGATAAAATGGTGCGAATGCCTACTCCCTACCGTGTTGCTCAAAGATTTACTGTTTAAGGAAAAAAATAATGAAAAACCCCAAATGAATGCATTCACGAATGATCCCGATCTCACTGACCAATGGGAGCGCAGCGACTCCCTTCCGATCCGGTCGTGTCGCTCTCGTTCGACGGTTCTTCCGGCACGATACCGTGACTAGAAAAGCTCTTCCCTAAGTTCTTGTTAGAAATTATAATAAATCTCTGTGACCGTTATATCCTTGTAATTAAAAGTGTGTACTAACAGTATTAAACTTTATTTCAATATGCAGGAGTGTTTTAATTTAAGTATTCAGAAGCCCTGCGCACGAACTCCATTTACAACGCAAGCTAGCCGGTGCTACAAAATCTATTTTGCTAATAAAGAAATGCAGAGAACAGAGGCCATACTTTGACAATCGAAGTTCGAAGTTACCTAACCTAACTCTATCACTCGTTATATGAGACTAAACGAGAGAAAATAATGGAGCTAACGTAACTTCGAACTTCGATATTTAAAGTAGGGCCTCAGTGCCGGGCCAATACAATACAAATGGGTGGTAGGCTGGGTGGATAAATATATTAATTGGTTAATTTCTTGAAATGTTCCTCTTATCCCACCTGGGTCGGAAGAGTGGAAAAAGAAATCGACTATTCCCTCCCAGCTGGAATGGGGTGCAGACTCGTGGTCACCCCAGTTTGTCACCCCAGTGCCTTTCGACGGAGCCCTGCCTATGGCAGGGCTCCTATTTCTGAGCGATTTGCCCTTCGGGCATCTTAAGATACCTAACGAACCTAACCTACCTACTTTTGCGGAATAAAAAATATTTCTGACGAATAACCGACTAAAGCGAATAGCACTGGGGTGACAAACTGGTGTGACCACGAGTCATCCGCTCTGGAATGGCCAAGTGAGGTCGGTGGAACAAGGGCTCGCAATGCTCGTCATTCAATTATACTATCCATTCGCTCACTCGGGAATTAAAATCAACACTCGAGGGCAGCAAAAACCAAATTTACTCTCTTGCAGCGCAAATAACTATTTTGTAATGTACCTAAATGTGTAGTTTTCCTAATGGTTATTTCGCTAACATTAAATTTAACGTAGGTACCTATGAATCGTTGACAAAATAAATTTAAAAGTCCGCTGATATCCGGCTACCGTTAGCGTTTGAAGTGGCGTAGAAAAATGTAGGTCTTACCGTTTAAGGGTTTGACGTATGGTTGATATTAGGCCCAATTCCCAAAATGTGAACAGCCCCCATACCCATTTCTCATTATAAATATTTCTCAAAACCTCCATTTACCACAATGTCTATTTCTCATCATGTACACTTCCTAAATAAGAGTATTTTCCCAATATGCACACTATTTCTTAACCTGTAGGTCTTATGCCCCATTTACACCAGGCCACTCAGGTTACCGATGTCAGTCGCAAGCTCTTCGCTTCACTCCATTCTCTCAGGCGTCTGCAGAATTTTCTTCCTCAACAAACCAAGATAACTTTAGCCCAATCACTTCTTCTTCCTCTTTTAGACTACGCTGACGTTGCTTATATGGACCTCTCAGAACAGCTTCTTGATAAACTTGAGCGACTCCAAAACGTGTGCATTCGATACATTTTCGGCCTACGTAAATACGACCATGTCTCTCACTTCCGTGCACAGCTAAACTGGTTACCTATTTGTTTTCGCCGAAACGTTCACATCCTGTCGCTGCTTTTTAATACTATTTTTAATCCTCGTGCTCCCTTCTACCTTTCTGAGCGATTTAAGTTCATGGCCACCGGCTCCCAAAATCGGTTGCGCTCAAAGGCCAATCTAACCCTCGCATTCCCATCCCACAAATCCAAATCTAAATCCTTCTCGGTACATTCTGTCAGATTATGGAATCGGCTACCGACTGGTATTAGGCAATCACAAACGGTAGACTCCCTAAAAGGCAAATTAAAGAAGTTCTGGCTTGACTCTATCTCCTAAATATCAATTATCCTCTAGGTAGTTTATGTATGTATATTTTAACTATTAATATGTATATTTCTATATCTATTTATGTACGTATTCGAATGTAGTTTTATTTTAAATTTATTTATATAAGTTTTATTGGTTACAAATGTGTTATATTCTTCTTCTTGTACACTTGTTTACTCGTTGCACAACCGTTCACTCTTCTCAATCTCTCAAGGGTTAGCTGGAAGAGATCCCTTAAAGGGATAAGTTCGCCGTTGTACATATTTTTATATTAATTGTATT